>VWZL01002396.1:1388057-1449846 GCA_013396915.1 Stercorarius parasiticus
GCGGGTGTATTTTTAAGTTTTTTTTTTACTTTTTAGGGGGAACATTTAGCTGCAGAAGAAAGCCAAGAGAGGACTTGCAGAGCCATAGACCAAGGATGGGTTTCCTTACGCCCAGCTCAGACCTCTCACAGAAGTATCTCCAGCTTCTAGGTCCAGCAGGCTCTGCACTCAAATACACCACAGCAGTAAGCACCCACCCAGTCTCAAGCCCCCTCAGGATGGCCAGACAGGGAGACTGGTGCTCCCAGGTCTTCCAGGAACACCAGCAATGACCCGAAATGCGCACCGTCCGCTCCCGCTGCTTGCGTCAACATCTGGCCACAAATTCAGCCCTAATCTATCTCAGACAGCTGTTATGTCTGGCTATCATGAACAGTTCGCAAATATACTGCGGGCAGGACATGAAATTCAGTGGACTGCTTTTTGGATAAAACCCAAATTAAAGCCCCACCAAGAAGAATAAGCAGAGGAAACCAAGTTAGAGGCTGTGTGAGACGCTGATTGGTTTTGGCACCACTTGAGAGCGCTGAAGCTAGAAGGTGGTGAGGAAAGAATACAGTCACCAAGTCACTAAAAATTTAGAAACTGTGAAAGGAATTAGTCGCTGCCTACCAAGAGCAACAACCCAGCTTCTCGGCTGACTAGCAAATTAGCAGCGAGAGGTATAAAAGAAGCAGAAAGAGGAAAGGAGCAGGAGAGAAGAAAGGCTGGTTAACCACCTTGGCTGGATGGACACGCAGCCGAGATCCGTTTTACTGCTTTAGGATTGTAAAGTTCCTATACTTCTGCCCGTGTCAGTTTGTTTCCCTAACACCACCAAGAGGTGATTTTAGTTCAATTGTATTATTTGATAATCCCAGTCTCTACGGTGGAGGAAATTTTGCAACAGACTATCCTTCTTAGGCAACATCTAGGTTTCAACAGCCACAGAAGATAAACAGGCCTTTAGTCATCTGTGTTTGGACGCAAAAGCACTTTAAGATTATTAGATGAAAACTAAAAGGACTCATTAAAACAAACAAACAAAAAAAACAACAGAAAGAAAATAATCTGTGTTTTAGATAGTAGCGAATACCAGCTATCTTCTGTACCTGATCAGGCTGCTTTTGTGCTTTCTGGCAAGGGATGTCCAAGATGACCTTAGTAACACTCTCCCATCCCAGTGTCTATGATCCTACTCTTTTTCCTTTCAAAGGCTCAATAAACCAACACAGATACTGACAGCAGAATACACGCTCCTGATGGAAAAGTATGTGAACTACAAAAAATCCTAACCATTAGACAGCTAAAGAACACTGCGCAAGAGCACAGCACCACCACAGATGACCATAAACACTGCTAACCAACAGGCAAGGCGAAAAAGCAAAGCCAACGGGCCTCTCATCCCTTTCTTTCAAGTAGCTCACAAACTATTAAATACATAACCACCTTTTAAAACATACCGGTTTCTTTATTCTGGCACATGGAATTCATATGTTTCTTTATTTTGGCACGTGGAAGGAATGAGGTAAGGGTGACTGATGAAGTCTCTCAGCAGTTTCAAATTCTGACCAGTGTTGATAGCAATGCAGACCACAACATCTGCAACACGAGCTATATCACTGTGCAGAGAAGCTATCTGATGCCATACATCCCAGTTCTCGCAGAAGGATGACATGCTTGCAACACCAGGAAAATATTCTCTTCAAAAATATTTTTGCTCCTTTTAAAAAAAACCCTTGAATGCTATCCTTACAATGTATCTATACATCTTTGTGCAAGATTGTGCTAACAAATAATAGTCACATTAATATGGGAAATATTAAACCCACAAGTTGAACATTTCTTTCTGTATGTGTTTTTTAATGAACTGCTGAAAAATTCTCTTCAGTATGTGCTCATCTCTAATAGAAATAGAGCAGGAACTCCAAGTATAATCACGCCCCCCCCGAAGTAACATAGGAGTCTGTCACTCATTTAATGCACTTTAGAAAAGAAAAACAGCTTGCTATGTCAAGAGACATAAATTGCTGTAGCTGCTTTCACAAAGAATACGCTCTTGCCTTTATTTACAGACTGCAAGTAACTATCATGAGATTTAAAGGAATGAGAAAATTGTATTACCTTTACTATTAATCCCTTTGAGTCAACCATCCATATCTTTTTGACGGCTGCATCTTTAGGTACCCCTTCTTTTTCCATAGCCATTACAATGAGGTTTGCTATCCCAAGTGCAGCCTGAAGGAAAGAGAAGAAAAGCAGCATACGAAACTAGAAATGAAAGAAATCCCCTGCTCGCTTGTTTCCTCTACCCACTATTTTTGATAAGTTTCTTAATTTTATTTAACAATAAAACTGAATCATTATTTTTTTTCTTAAACACTAGTGAACTGTTGCTACCATTTGGTCATTAGAAACCATAATGTAGATAAATAGTATAGATAAACCTTAAACTGTATAGATAAATCACAATATAGTTAAATCTTAAGATGGCATTTACAGTGTGGAGAGCATAATAAATGTTTAAACTATAATGAAAAATGCTAGCATTTATTCCACATAATCATCTCAGAATACATTAAATATTTTTTCTTCTTTGAAATTTTATTTTGTTCATTAGATATTTTTTTTTGTAATTTAAACCAAAAGAAACCACGCTCTGCATGCCAGAAAAGAAAATGAAGTCCTAAAAGACTTCTTGCTCTTATCTTTTTTTAAAATGTCCATCAAGAACGTAAGTCTCCTTTTACCTACTATTCATGTGTTTTGTAACTCTAGACTTGGCTGTGCTCCCAGTGAAAGCAGGGTCGAGAAAAAGTCACTTATCGATATTTTGCTGAAACATGTCTCATTCTTACTGGATTTTATAATATTGCATCCAACAGATCAAATGTCATACAGGCACAGATTGAAAAACAGGCAACAAAACGAGCCAACAGAAGACAGTATTTCTGATTACCAACCCATATACATATTTATGGGGTTGGTTCTCTTTCTTATACTTTATTATTCAGTTTCACTGAGAATCAAGTGAGATTCCCCTTTTTTAGTTAAGAAATAAGTAGTTTTATTAGGAAGAAGCTCCCACAGCAGGGATGACATCTACAAGCAGATGATATCTCTTTACAGTAACAGGCACACTGACAACACTAACAAAAAAAGAAAAACATTAGACCACGGATTCATCTGTCTGTTGAACATGGAGCAAAACCAGGGGAAGGAACCTCAGAGGGACAGACAGTCTTGATGTACGAAGGCACTGACAAGCCAGACATGGATGCAAGTCGTCCTGAAAACTACAGACCTGACCTCAGTAGCACCAAATATTGAATCAAATTAAAAATACCTGGACTATATAAAGCTGGATTAGTATATTGCACCTATAGAGGGGTTTGGAGACCATGAATAATATTTTTTAGAAGCTTGCATGGGGTTGTAGACTTCATACAAGAGATGACAGCTAGCCACACTGTAGATAAGTACAATCTTCACTTGTGTTAGTGGCTTAGAAACTTATATTGAAAAATTATTATAAAAAATAATGTGCATGAAAATCTTCAGAAGTGGATGATCTTTACATGCAGAATACTGAAAAACTATATTTAATGACAGGAAAAATCAAAGGGGTGCTGCTTCTTACTAAATAACACTGATTCTGGTAAATATATTTTATTTAATTTCTCTTTGGTGGCCTGATATATTTCCTCATCTTTCCAAAAAGCTGTGTTTGGTTTTATTGAGCGCAGTTCAATAATTCATAGCTGAAAAGCTAAACCTGAAGCTTTAGAAAGAGAACAGATCTCTGCAAAATGTCTTATGAAAAATATGAGGCTTGACCAGATGAGCAGAGATTTTTCTGTAAGTTTACATTTGAATTAAGAAGCAACTTTCATTAGGTGCTAGTGATCATTCTACCCATTTCATATTCTTGTTAATTAGATACGTATAACTTGATTAAATATTAAGAAAAATCTCCAGCTTACAAATTTTCCTGATGTATAAAAATACAAACCTCTCCAGCTCCCTGGAACAATATTGTGTGATCTGATAGCCTGTTCTTGGTGATACGCAGAGCTGCAAGAAGACCTGCAACAGCCACAGATGCAGTTCCTAAAATAGAAAAATGAATATATTTGGTTATTCTGGAAATAACTACAAAGCATTACATTTTAAATAATTCCACAGCATCTTTCAGCTAAAAGATACAAGTACTTAGGGTAGTAACAAAAAGTTCAGTGGAATTGGAGTTTGCTCTACTTTATTCTTCCGGAAGTTAAATGTAAGTGGGGATATCTTCAGAGTAACGTTAAATAAAATATGATTGATTAATTCTAATGGCTAGGGCATTCAAAATGCTACAAAATATTCCGGTTATGACCTTTTTCAGAAGGAAAGTGTGCAAGAGCCCAGAGAGGAGTATTTTGAAGGTCTCCAGATACTGAAAATTAAGATACTGGTCTCCTTCTTCAAATAGATATACTTCAAATACAGTAAAATACAAGAGTAAAGTAAAACTTTATTTTTTAAGAGGATGTTGTCAGAGTAGAAAAGCATACCGTGGAACATTTACAGAGAAGCTAAGCTAGCTGAAAGAGTAAGGCCAGCTTATTTAAGACACCAACTGTTCTACTGCATCTGAAAGCCCTCAGGACTCCAGTCCACTGTGAAAGGAGTTCCAGCTTACTAGCATCTAAAACATCGGAAGTGCCTTTTAAATCTATCTTTGAGTTATGCCACATAGGGAAAAAGGCTAACATTTAGTTTTGTGATTTAGCCTGTGGGGGCCTTTCTTCTCCAAATCAGAACCACAAAGAATGAGACACCTGTCTGTCTGTGAACAGAAAGACTTTGGTCCTCATCATGAGAAATATCTGTTAATAAAAAGCAGCGCAATAAAGGGATCTCAAGCAGGCATCTACCCCAATCCTATTCACAATGGCAGGATCAACCATACCTCTGATTTCTGACAGATCTTTGTCTAACTTCTTCCTAACATCACCTTTCAGATGCTCCTGTGATCTCCTCAGCAAGCTATTCCAGTGCTTCAATATACTTTTTGTTGAAAATTTCAAATTGAATGTTTTTTCTTCTTCTATTTTGGCCTCTTGCCTTATCTACCACTGGAAAACCTGTTCTTTTCTCTTTGCAACAAGACATGTTTTATATTTGAAGAGTAATGGTATCCCAACCTGCTTTTCTTATGTGGAACAATCCCAATTCTTCCACTCTTTCAGAAAGTTATGTTTTCTAAAACACTTAGCACTCATTTCTCTCCTCTGGACTTTATCCATTTGTTTCTTATCTTTCTTGAATTGCAGCACCCAAACCTATACACAACACTGCAGCTCAATCGTTAGCACTGCTGACTCTAGCTGTCAGCTTCTGTCATGGTGGAGAAAGTTGTATTTAGTCACCAGGACCTGATATCTGGCTCTTCTGATCCAACGACAAGCCATTCCTCCTTCCCAGCAAAGCCAAAGGAGGGGGAAGGCCTTTTTTTCATGGATTACTGCCTTCAGGTAAGAAGCTTGTATTTTTCACAAATGATCATTGTCACTAAAGCCCAGGCACAAGGTGGACCAAAAAAGACAGACAGACTCCTTATTCCTGCAAGGAACTTGGATCCATTAAGTACCAGAAAAAAACCCCTAAGAAAGTGCATCGGTTTTCAACAAGTTCACAGAACCCATAAAGACATCCTGTGGACGGGAATATGGTAGTGAGGTAGATGATGCCAGCAGAAAATGTGTCTTTTTAGAGGAGATTCCAAAGAGCCGATAGCAGACAGCATTGATTTCAGAAGGACTGAAGAAGCTCTACCAACCACTAGCAATTAGGTATTGAAAGTGGAAAAATGGGTTTCAACAGTCTTTGAAGATTTATGATGCCTATCTGATTCCAAGAGAGCTGAACCACAGGGAGACAAACACGGGCCCTGAGATGTCCCCCTTGTTCAGTTCTGGGAATAAGAACCAAATGCTTCCTTCACCAGACAGCAGCTGCCATTGACTGACCCAAGGAAACTAAAGATCAGGCCATAAATCATTTTGATAAGCCTGCAAGAACTTGCAAGGAAGAGATCTGCTGGCTCCTACAATTCTGTTCCTGATCACCACAGCCCTAACTGCAATTGCCTACAAGCCACCTGGTTGTTTTTGAAAGGAGAATTCACATTGCTACTGATTTTTCCTTCAGGAAAAGCGTGAAATAGGATGACCAGCCCTCCAAAAGCACTTGGTCCAGAATCCACACATTGGACATCTACCCTCAACGTGCAGCTCCCCTGAAGGACTCACAAGTCCACTTTCTCATAAGCAAGGTGAAATTTAAAGCTGAGATAGCAGTAATCTTGACATTAAACTCAAGGAGATGCTCAAGACAGGTATTCATACCGCAGGCACACAGGCCATTGAGTTTCAAATGCATGTAGCTAAGGAACTAAAAGAATAGGAGGAGTAAGAAGCCTGTTACTGGGTAAACCTCTCCTTAAAAGACATCATTTAGTGTTAAAGGCTGGGTTTGAATCTGTAATTTGTAGATAGGATCATCTGACTTTCATGAATGGTTACTTTTTCAAAAATATAAGTTAACCCTTAGTAAAATTTAAGAATACATTTTAAAGTTAGAAAGCCCCTTAGAAAATCACTTTTTGAATTAGATCCACCTGAATAGTTCAAAAACATGTGTCTTTAGAACTAAAAACTTTGTTACGTGCTTTTATGACTTTTCCCTTCAATCATCAGAAATACAGGACACCTTGTTCTCAGCCCACTTAATGTTTAGACCATACAACTTTGTCATTTTTAGTTATTTAGTCATTTTATTGACTTGTTCTGAGAGCTGAGATCATTTACTCTCTTCTCCCTCATTTCTAAATAAAAAAAAAAAAAAATCTAAAAAACTCTGAGGCATGGCTTTGGGAACAACAGCCATCAGGCTGAGACACTTCCACCCCACAGCATCCAAGAGCTAGCTTGTTTCTTTCCCAGATGAAATCGAGTCTTCCTCTGGCAAGTGCCAAATTGGCAAAGACCAAAAATGGCAAAAGAGAGAAGTCAGACCACGCTCTCAGTTTCCCTTGGTACTCTACCAAACAACCCTCATAACCGGCAATAAAAAAAAAAAAATCCCAGCCTCTCGTTGTATGCCAAATTCTTTCTTCTATTTTATATTACACAGCTGTGCTTGTGGGGGAGGAGGAAGCCTACATAACATGGCTTATTCCTAAAACCATTGTATCTGATCTCCTGAAAAGGAAAGCTGAGCTGGAGCAGTGTAAGGTCCTGCTTCCAACGCCTGACACCAGAAGTTGTGGCCACTGCAGCACCCTGCCTTCACCAGAGGACTTCTCAGTCAGTCAGGAAAGCTGCTCTTCAAGCCGCTTTCTAGTGACAGAGACAAAAATGAAACACTGTAAATTTATAATGAACGGGAATGCTGGGATCCTGCTTATCTTCATGGTGGAGGTACTGCTGCTAAATTTGTCAGCCAGAAAAACAGACTAGGATTATGTATGACTAGTTGGGATACTTTTACAAACTCTATTACAATACCATCTTCTGTTTTAAGGACAAAGAAGAGAGATATGACACATGAATAAAACACTATTTTGAATGTCAGTAACATTTTGCATTGATTATTTACATGGGATGCGAGTTATAATTACCTATATGTTCATTATGAGGGTGATTCAGAAAAAAGGTTGTAATAGCAGTATGTAAAGGCTTAAATATCGCATTTCTCACGAATCACGATTTGCACAGAAGAACTGCTCTAAAAATGGTATTTTAAAAGGACTCCACATCGGTTTTATTCAGCCATTTTACTCCAAAAAGCATAATAACCCAGTTTATTAGATTACTGAACCCACTATCACTGCTGCTGGCAGCGGCTGTCATCACTCCTCGTCAGCAGCTTCCCTTATTCCTTCCTATTGAAAGGGGGAGACCGTCGGCGTGAATAGCAGATCTGTTTAACCGGAACCGCTCTGGCTGACGGCATGACCTTAAATTTCACCCTAAATACCGACTTGAGTTTTTGAAAAGAATCAAAATGCAATTCACATCCATCTGCCAAAGCCTAACCACTTCTCGCGGACATTACGAAGCAAAACCAGAATTTCCCTGCTTTTCCGACTGTCATCGCTATGGGAAGGAGAGAAATGGCTTCACCTCCGTCTCCCACAGAGCATGGGTTAAAACCCTTGTGTGCAGAATAAGATAGATATTGTTCACGGATAGAATTTTGAAAACTGATTCTACCTTCCCGAAATTTCTAGAAGAATAACCAAAGCAAGTTTAACAAGGGATATTTTTCTAAAGCAGTGTCAGCTGCTGTGACAGAAAACATTTCGTTGTAGTTTTCTAGGAAGGTGAGTCCTATCTTGTAAAATTATGGTAGATATGAAATTTCAAAGTACGCTATTCTTTATCAAGTCTTTGGTTTCTGTCCAAGATTCTTTAGCCTTTCTTATTACTGTAAACTGTACGACTGAGTATGAATATGTCAAAGGAAATCCTAGAGACCATGGCCTTTTGGGGTTGGCACATTATAGACGTTTTGGAGCACAGAGACTTCTTTCAGCAGATGCAACAATTATAGAAAAAAATGGGCAAAACCAGGCCCAAAACATGATGAATGAGAAGTTCATTTTTATTGGATGTAGTTTAATTTAAATTAGCAAGAAATAGCTTACGGCACTGAAGCATTTGTCCATTATTTAAAGTTTCAAAAAATAAAACTTGTAATCAAGTATTACTAGTTCCTTTATGTCATTTTCTCTACTTCATCTTAAAAAGCCAGTAAACAAGAAGGCAGGAGGAATTTCTGCAGCACGTCCTAAAATCTGAGCTATTCATTCTGGACAAAAAGCTTAGGAAGTGGTAAAAGTAAAATTCATATTCCTGAATACACAGCATAATAGAAATCACATGTTAACACGGCCAGTCTTCCAAATAACACTGCATAGAATGCCAGGGAAAAAAATAAATCTGTTCCCCTCTCCTATCCTTACTGGGAAAAAAGGGGAGAGTAAAGATCCTATCTAAAAGGTGTCATCTCAGTTGCTAGCGAGGCAAATGCTGTAGCTCGGGGTGGCTCAAAAGGACCTTCTCTGAAGAGGTGGGAGCTCCTTCTCCGAAGAGGTGGGAGCTCCTTCTCCGAAGAGGTGGGAGCTCCTTCTCCTTGCCATGGAGTTGCTTTTCGGAACTTTTTATGCGCTCTGCCCAGCTCTGCAGCTAAAGCAGGTGGGCAGCGTGAAGAGGGGGAAAGGCTCCAGTGAAGGAGAAATGGAGCCTTTGCAAAAGAGCAACCGCTTGGTATATTTGAAAAGGGATAGAGAGTCCCAGAAGCACAGGGTGGCTGAGGCTGGGAGGTCTTCTGGTACAACCCACCTGCTCAAGCAGGGCCACCTGGAGCCGGTTGCCCTGGAACATGGTGAGAACAGATTTTTTTTTTTAACCCATAACGAGCAAAAAACAAAGCAGAAGAATACGTGTACATACACGTACTTGTTTATACACATGGAAAAGTATACAAAAGCTACAGCGGGGGATTGACTTGAAAGCATACTGATTTCAATGTAAATTTACCTCTGAGTAACAGAGAGGTGATATCCTGAATATGCTAGAAGGAAAATATACTTCATGTAACACTACAGTATATGTCTTAATAGGATTTTTTTTTTTTTATTATTTTATTTTAAAAATCCCAGTGTCTGTTTCACTTGGAAGCAAATGTCACTTCATATTATGAAAGAGGTTTTCTACAGTTTGAACATAATATCAGAATTTGAGATATATGATATCAACATATAAGCTACTACATGTCATTCAACTTTGCATTTTTCAAATTCTTGGTCAGAGGATGAATTGGAAGCCCCATGCCCATCACTACCCCAAACCTTCTTTACAATTTGATTTCAAGAACTGGAATTTCCAGGTACCAAATGTATCGTTTCTGATGTTACTACTAAAAAGAATTAAATCTTAAAAAGGAAAATGCTTATGACAGAGAAATTCCGATTTCTGAGACCTGCACTGACTTAACATTAAATTGGTCATAACATAACTTCCAGGTATAATTTTCTTAATTATTCAAATGTCAGTCTGCTGAACATTTAGCATATATTTTAAATCAAACCACACATGTAAGATGGAATAATAATCTTAAATCATATGTGCTCTACATTTTTATTTTAAGTCTGTTTCTTTTCATGAATTTTTGATGCAATTAAACAGCACAGCTGTTAAAAACTAATGACATCTAAAGTCATGATGGATACTGAAGTTAATTCCAATCCAGTGCAATCTCTCAGTGTAAATATTTTTGTTGGCATAAAATGCAGGCTCTGTGTCCATAGTGAGGGAAAACATTGCAACTGTGGGCACAGTGAAACAGAGCTATAACACTAGAATAAAAACAGTATTATACTGCATAAAGAAATACATTTTATGTAGATTGGCTTATAATGCAGAAGTTTGTCGATTGTGACAGTTTTGAAGTACAGGGTTGGGGAAAAAGTCAAAACAGTTGAAATAATTGAAATAATTAACCTGCATAGAGGCAGCAAGGCTAGAAAAATTTATGCCACTATTGCAAATTTATCCAGGTTAGCAATGACTACAAAAACCAGCTACCATGTGATAAGCGCTGAAAGACCCACAAAAAACAAATGCACCACTCTCAAGACGTGCAAACTTGCCTTAAGCCACTGACTGTGCTCAAGTAGCAAAAACTCTTTCAACAGACACACTGAAACCAAGATGGTTGTGGAAAGGGAGCGCTACAGCACCCTCCTCTGCCCTAGATGGCTTCGACGAGGAGCAGTGAGTATGGCCCAAGCCGATCCCACCCGTGAGCGGGATTTCAGACACTGCAGTCCTGGACTTGTACTTAGGACTACTTCTTTAACCGATCTTAAGAGATTTGTTCAACATCCCCACAGCAGGGAAGGGAATAGGTTAGTTTCTCCAAGAGGATTTTCAATCTCCTAAACCATGAATCCCAACCCTGCCTCCTTCCAGGGGTAATCAATCGGAGAACATCTTCCACCCTGATAAACAGCTTTGTTTGGCAACACAAGCCCTAATTCTTCTTCTGGCATTGGTCCATTCCCAGGCGGGGGTTGGAGAGAAAAAAAACCCACCACATCTCATATCTTAAGGAAAATTCCACCCTGTCCTTATGACTTCTCCTTCCTGAAAATATTGCAGATGAGCAAAGCTAGCAACCTGATCTAATTCAGGTATTTCTAAATGTTGTGGAGCTTGACATTACAATATTAATTTACATTTCTCCCATATAGGAAACTATGGTCAAAGCCCCTCAATTTTGGAAAATGCTCTCTAATAGCTAGAGAGAACTGGATAAAAGTATTTGGTTTTAACCCATGGCTTTCACTGATTTTAATTTCCAAAAATCATAATCTATATGTTTGAGAGAGAGGAAAAAAAAAAGAAGCAAGCTGATTTCTGGTGAGAATAAAACCAAACAAGAATCCAAGGAAAAAATATTTTCTCCCTAAAGCAATATTATTGCTATTGTGTTTGTAAAAAAAATATTTTGAAAATATAAATACGAAGAAATTATCATAATTACAAAGGAAAAAAAAAATCACCATCCATACAAAAACCAAGATGCTTTCTAGAATGACAAAATAACAGCAATTTTATTATTCCAATATAGATTTATAAGAGTCGGTCAGAATCCTGTTCACGCTTGTTCCCAATTGCTTGACTACAGAGAGGGCACATAGAAAAAGTTACAAAGCTCTCTTCAAAGTCAAGGATGTGACCGCGCTGTAGCAGGGATGGAGACAAAACTATTTACAGAAATTCTTAAATGTATCTGTAGGTGACCCTTAATGGCCAATCTTTAGTGATTTTATAAGATCGGTGTTTTGGCAGATACTTTTTTCCAAATGTTATGCAATGGCATCAGTATAGGGGCACCCTGCAAATAGCTGCGAGCTAACAGAAGGCAACTGCATTTGTCCAAGTTACTACTTGCAAATGGGTATTCAGCTTGCCATATTTTATAGTGTCTGGCAGGAGTCAGGATCATATATTAGGTTTTTTAGATTTGAAGTACTTAAAGGTCCTCATTGCATCACTAAGATATATAGGAATCCTTTGTCTGGATATCCCATGACAGTGAAAAAAGCCTCAAGCCCTTTCAGGAAACATATTAAACATTTCTTTCTATCACTGAAGTAGCTTTGGCTTGACAAATATTTGGACTAGGAGAAACTATGTTTAAAATATCATGTAAGCACTGCCTTCAGAAGACGATGGCAAATCAGATGCAGTGTTTGTTTGTTTGCTTTGGTAGAAAATACAACTTGCATACAGAGAAGGCCACTCTTCCAAGTAGCCTGGAAAAAACCATGCTATTTAGAAACTGAAAATCTTTAAGGATTGCTAAAGAAGTTAGCACCTTCTATCCTTATCAAAGTTGTCAGGTGAAATATCTTTAGGGTTTATAAAGCTGGTATAAGAAGAGGGAGAAAAAGATCACGGGATCTGTATTTGGGCTGCTGTTGTTCCCCTGCCACATTATAGGGGAAGACGACATCCTACAAAAAAAGATACTGAAGGTACTCATGGGGGTATGATGACAAATGGCAGAAATCAGAGCAGACTAAATGCATACGCTTTTACCTTTTGGAAGCCAGAAAAGCATTAAGGATGGAGATCACCCAAAAGTCACAGACATCATTTATGAAAATATCGAAACACCTACAAACACAAATTAGACTGCAGAAACTGAATAAATTAAAAGACTGCACGTGGCTGCACTTCTAAGAAAGACCAATAGCTGCTACAGCAGCTCAGCCAAAAGCCAAACAGACACCTTCCAACAGTTCTGAACATGAAGATACCTCCTTCCAAGGTGCATGAGAGAGAATGCAGTAGTTTTAAAATGCTTCTAGAGACCCAGAAGACTTTCTCAGCTTACTTTACCCGTATTTGGTACACTTTTGCTGAAAAGCTTCCTACCATTTCTTTGAAACTACGTTCTAGTTGAGTCTCTTTCTGATTCTGGGTAAGGAGCTTTGTCCTGCAAGGAAAGAGAATTTCCTGTGGGAGCTGGATCTCTGAACAACTAGGGAAACTTCTAGATGCTGTTTGGTCTGCTGTATTGGACTGTCGTAGCCATGGCTACACTCAGACCGTGAAGGGTAAGAAGCACCATGCTTCTTACAAAGGGAAATGACATTTTATAATTAGTTTATTTCCCATCTGGGAGTTTGTCCTCCATAATCTGTTTCAGCTGTAGGAGTAAAACTCAGCCAGGCTTGTAACAGAAACATAGTTCACATGGCTAGCCAAATCCCTAACATCAGGGATAAATTCACCGCCATGCGTTGAGTCCTTGAAATAAGACCTAGGTCTCAAGAATGACTTCTGGAAAACCCAACCTCCTAATGTTTGGCCTTGAGTGTCACTGCAAACTGTTAGAAATGACGACAGATAAACTCTCATTTTTGATCCTGTCACTGCTGAGGACCTCCATCCACCCAAGAAAACGTGAAGGGTAACAGGCAGCTGGGTGCCCAGGGCCCTCCTTGGGTACCTGTTGTCTCCAGCAATTCATCTGACTTCAGTCTCCTCACAAGGATGGCAGCCAGTGCACTTACTGCCTCAGAGAAAGTTATTTTCCAGTGCTCTTTTCCTGACAGGAAATAAGGCAACGCAAGTAGCAGCATCTGCCACTTCAGCCCTGCTTGTCTTTCTTCTCAGGAGGGAAGGGACAAGATGCCCCTGTAGATTGAGCACTGGGGGAATTCCCCTTGCTGACATTTCCCATCCTAGATTTTTTCCTTTTGCCAGCTGCTACAAATGATTCAGATGGGAAAGCAGAGTCAGTGGGATAATTTTCCTCTAAAATTGAATGCAGCCCTGAGACTGCAAGAGAAATTAGAAGGATATTTAACTGAGTTGCCAGTTTAAGAACTGAAATACAGTTTGACATTTATCAAGCAAGCTCTGTCACATGGAGGAACAGTGTAGCAGTTGTCACTGCAGTGACAAAAAAAAACTGAGGGAAGTACAGTGCAGGCTTGATCTTTGACATTTGCCCAAAGATCTGAAGTTAATAATTTATATGGAAAAGCCATTCACACACTAAACTTTTAAAAAAAAAAACCAACCCTGAAGAGTGAACATCTAAATAAAGCATGAGGCATAAGTGAGAGGGGAAAGGTTAAGAGCAAAGACAGTTCACCAGAAACCCATGCTGAGGAAACCCAAGGCAAAAGATGACCTGTACTGAAGATCTTCAAATATCACAGCAAAGCTGATAATTTTTTTTCTCTCTGATACATCAATTACGACTCATTTTGCTGTCTTGTAAGCATCACAGGAGTGAAGAGAAGAGAAAGAGTCTGTTACCTTGAATGTCGTCATTGAAAGTGCAGTACTTGTTACGGTACTTATGCAGGAGACGGAATGCATTAGCATTAGCGAAATCCTCAAATTGAATGAGGCAGTTCATGCCATACCTAGAAAGGCAAAATACTGTGCATTACATTAAAAATAATACATAATTGTATATTAAAAAGCTATTAACACTTGCAGTCAGATTTTGAATACAAGTATAATATGATTTATACTTCTACCAATATGTTTCCGTTATATTCTGTATCTTTACATTCCTGTACATTATCTAGAAGGCATAATTAGACTACTAATACTCTTTACTCAGTTCTAAGTTAAGAATAAAAAATCAGGGGAAATGGCCTTCATCTCTCTGCAGACATCTCAACAGAAGTCTTTGCTCAGCAATCAGCTAGCAAGCAAAAACCATCTGGCCCCCTAAGAAAGGTAGTAAGAAGGTAACATATTCAGAACATGGATTTTATTTTATTGACATTATGCAGGTCAGCAGCATGACATCACTCACAATGCAGTGCTTGATCATTCTTATTATAAAAGAGGTATTCATCAGAAACACAGTTAAGCTAGACAAATGATAAACATGTGAGAACACGTTAAGGAAGGAAAGTGATAGCTGCAAATTTGCATTGAGTTACACTTGGCTAACATACACTAAAACTGGGTATATGCAGAAACAAGTTCATCTACATTTCTTACATCTACTGTTTCACTGGAATGTCAAAACTGATTTTCTGATATCAATACTAATGTTTCTTAAACAGTATGCTAAGAATCAATGTTATAATCCATTTCAATGTTTTCTCATCCTTGTAGCTAATGAAACAATTCAAATTGACATTTCCTGTAGTACTTTGACATGTGTCTGTATAATGTATTTTGAAAATATAGTATACAGTTGCATCAGATGCTGATATGACTAAGTCAGTTCAACAGCATGGGTAAGTAACATTTGAAGTCTAGTGAAGTTAGTAATAAGTTACATTAATGTAATACTACTACTATGCATCCTCCAGTCCTTAGATGCATTTCACAATAGTACTGTCTCTGGATTCCTTGCTTATGTCATTTTCAAATATACAAATACTTTTTTTCAAAAGGAAAAAAAACACACAAAAAAACCAAAATAAACCCAAAATCACCAAAGACATTTCTAGGCAAAAACGATGTAAAGACTGAATTCATTGGCAACAGGAAAAAAAAAAAACCACCAACCGAAAACACCAGGTAACTTGAATACTGTCAATCTCATATGGGAAAAGAAAAAGTAACACATGAAAAGTTTAAAATATAGGGCTAGTACTAAAATTGTCTGTACAAGTTTGGATCTGGAAATGGCACATAAACATTATCCCACCCTGGAATAGTGTTACAAAATGTTTGTAAAAAAAAAAAAAGTATTTTAAACATAAATAAACCTAATGGCAATTTGCACAGACTAAGGAACCATTTAATTAAAACTTAAAAGAAATACTGCATTAAGGTGTTGCTATGAAATTATTACCACTAGGATCTAACAGGGCAAGACTCGACAGCACACGTCCTGTTTGAGCTAAAGGAGTTTATTCCTTATCTGCTAACAGCACAAATCCAAGAGAGACAGTCAAGCAGTTCCTGCTTCATCCAGAAAAGCAATACATACATATACTGAGCAGTTCAGTATAAATAACCTACTCTAATGTTAATCAAGTTTTTCTTTAAACCATACATGTGCTTGGCAACTGCGTTAAGCAAAGCCACCAATATAAAAAAAAAAAGACAAAAATTCCTGTCACTAAATTGATTTCCATGGAAATCACATATTTACAGCTATATTACAATTAGCCAAAACTACAGGGATTCCACTGGCAGGAATGGTAATTCCTGCAGAAAATAAATACATCTTCAGGTTCTATGGAAAAACCTGGACTTCTTCAGCAGCATAGTGACAGTTCAAAAGAAAATTTGGCGAGTCAGTAATTCAGTACAGTAAATCGGAGTTCAAATAAGAAACTGGAGCTATTTTTCAATAATTAATTTAAATTCCTAATCTGATTCAGTATCCGACATGAATTTCTGTGATTCCATAAGGGTCCAGGACCTGACAGTTGAATAATAATATGAAACTAATGAGATTAACACTCTGGAATCCTCGAGCTTGGTTAGAAGTGTTTCTTGGATGTCATTAGGCCAATGTCTGTTTCTTTATTTTACCATATATAACATTCCATTTTCTCATCTGCATTTGATTTTTCTCTGTTTTCTTACCCATTGCCTTTATAGACATGGATCAAAACTCCCTGTGAATTATATTAAATCAGTATCCCTGTAGAAAACACTCATGCTATACTGGGCACACTGTCCATACTAATTCTCTGAGCAAGATGTTACATCTGTTTAATTAAAATGGAAAAAATGCAGGCAGTCTAATTCCGGGCCTCTGAGACTTTGGTATTATAGCAGAAAAATTTCTAAGCAGCACTTTTATTTGTAGCAAGTGTTACGCATGACACCCAGGTAAAACCTGAGACTTCAGTGCTGCCCATGACCAGTGGTACTTCATAAGATCTGTGAAGTTTGAGGTCTATGTCTTCAAAATAGTCTAATCAAATCCAGTTACTGGTTACCCGTAATAGACAAGAAAATGACACCATGTTTCTCTGCTTGGAATATTCCTGTTCTCAAAACCACTAACAGATGATATATATAGATGAGATAGTACAAAATAGTTAATCTCTGGCATTCCAGAAAATCTCCTTGCAATAATCAATTGGCTACAAATGCGCCCCATGGTTCTGGAAGCAGTGACCATACCAAAACAGACATCAATTCTTCTATGACTTCCACACCTTACTATCACAACCCCTTACAGCAGAAAGTTGAGCCAAAACCTAAAATGATGTCCACAGCCAGCAGTTCAGTTCCACTTTCCTTCCTGTATCAGTTTACAATAACCTTCCACCCCTACTGCACTCTGATGGATGGGTTTAGGTTGTGGTTTCTCCACCGTAAGGGGACCTGTTTGAATCAACCCTCACAAAAGTGGAACACGTCCTCTCTGTTTGCACCTCATGCCCTATCGTCATCACAAATCTTCAGTTTGGAATGGCACCTCTTCATAGGTGGGTATGGTAGATAAATGAGCGCTGGATGAGAAGGGAACCAAGCACTTTATTGCTTGCCCATGTACAGTAATCAAATCCTTTTGTGCCTTCAAAACCACTCAAATTCCAGCAACTACGGACCACTACAGTGCTGTAATTCGTAGTATCTTTCAGACATTATGGAAAGAGAAAACAAAGCGTGCAGCTATCCTAAAACATGACTATCTCAACATCTATCTTCAGTACTTTATACAGATGTGGTGCAGATTGACTTTGTTGAGTTTCCTCAGATGACACAGAGCGACTGATTGGGTAGGTCCAGAAGCCAGTAACTGAGATTTGCTACAAAGGAAATCATCATATTCCAAACCACCGTTGAATGGTTGTGGTTGACTGTTACAGGGGGCATGTTAAAAGCAAAAGGCCCGCAGTTGAGTGCCAGCAGCTCCAGGCAGGACAAGAAGATTAGGAGACAAAGACACAAGGAACCGTCACAATAAAAAACACTGTAAGAGACATTTCTCCATATTTTAAAAGTAGTGGACTGAAATAAGGGTGTTAACCTAAGTATCTAAACTTGATCATCGTATACCTTAGGAGAATTTCACCTTCCTATTTGAAATTTTAAGGCATACACATTTAAAATATAACCTAAAATCCTTTTAATTTGAACATGTCACCACAATAGAATCACGGGAGCAAGCAGACACTGTATGTGGTTAAAATTCTGCAAACATGAGTCACATACAACATATCATGCTTGCCCAAAACAGAGACATTTCTCCAGCTATCACTACTCTTGACCCAGGGACACATAAGGGATAATTGGGGAAATGGAGAAACACATAACTAACATGCGTGCTCATCCTGAAAGATGGTACAAATAAACGGAAGAGAGAACCTACCCAGTGGGCATCAACTATCTTAACCAGAACACTTGAAGAAATGATGGATCTAGTCCTAGACTACCAAAACTAAGAAAATAAATGAAAATCTGGGAAACATTCCTCCTCAGTGTGCAATAAATGCCCTAGTGAATTCTTAACTATTTTCTTGCTCTGGAAAACACTTCTACGATAGCAATTGCTTGGCTTGAGTAGCCTGGCTAGGACTACTGGATTCTTGCAGGCAAGTGTTTTGTAGCTGTGAATTCCTCTCTTCCGCCTGTTTAGGATCTGTCACTGTGGTAGCTGATTAAACATGCATAAATCGTCCCTAGAAAGTGATAATCCAGATCACCGTTCCCCCTCGTAAATCCTGTTTTGTCACCTATGTCTTTTTGTGTGCTTGGATCTTAGTCTCCTGCTCCAAATCATACAGGCAGTCTGAATTAGGATCCAACTGGACAGGAATTCAAAGCCATCTTTCCTTTTTCTATTATGGACAGAAAATATGGACAAGACTGGTGGCAAGCATGCAACATCAGATTTGTCATCAAGTATGGGAGGCAAACACTGGACAATGTATTAAAAAGAACCATCCTACTGAATAATGTGTGGTTGCCAGAAGACACTGTTTCCAATACTTGTCTCAATTTACAACATATTTTGTGTGACAGTCTTAGCTTATTTTCCCCATTTATAAATAATTTATATTCAGTTGTTTGTGACAACAATGTTAATTTTTCAAATCATTCTAGAGATTATATCTTTATGCAACAGGCTGGAGAAAAGTGTCCACAGCTCTTTAACTGTCCCAAATATACAGTACTAGCATTTTGGCAACCCACGCTCTTAAGAACCTCAAAGAGGGAAAACCCTCAAGAATCCAGTGGGAGCTATAAAAGTCTGGGCATCATTTTGAATTCAAACCATATGATCAGTAAAATCCATGCTTACTTCTACAGCTAAGAAATTTTTCTGGAAATATATTTGGATCATTTGTTCTTACTGCCAGCCATTGTTTTGGAAACCTTCCTAAAGGAACAAGTGGTTGCTTTTTAGGTTTTTAGAGCTTCCAAAATCCTATTTAACTATTTTCTTTGTTCACATGGGCCTGGAAATGAAAAAGCCTTAGAAACCATCAGAAGTGGTTGCTGCCATCCATTCTTAACAAGGAGCAAAACCAAAACGATAGCAACGTAAGTGTTCTCTCCTTTGCTTTGTGCGTCATGCAGCCGCTCCACCAGGCAGAACCATTTATAGTGCACCAGTACAATGTGGAAATCATCTGCTTCCTCCTCACTCCAAACGCTATGAGTTTGTGCATTTCCATATATCCCAAACAGATTTAAAGCATAATGGTCACTGCTATTAACTCGTCTTTGTGCCAGGGCTTTCACGAAAGGATGCCTTCTTACCTTCCCTCCTGACAGCTCTTATGACCTGGATGCCTTCTCTTCCTGCTTTCCCCCAAGCTGTCTTTAACTTCATTTCATAAAGGAACTAAACGGCTGCAATGAGGTCATACATCCATCCTACCACCTCTTCCACTACAATTTTAACCTGCTGGTTAAATTCCACCAAATTGGACCAAGGGGGATAGAGTTTTCCACCATAATTGCTATGTATATGTTCTGTGGAAAAAGGTGGCCAAGATGAGAAACCCTCCAGCCAGCACCACAGCCACTCTGCAGCAGATGTTACTACTTACGCTGCCTGTAGCCTGATGGGCTACAGCTGCACAGGACAGAGATCTGTCCAAGGTGTACTCAGCTCTTCCCAGAAGAGGTATCATTAAATTACAGATAACTTTCTCCCTCTGTCCTGAATTGGACCAGCAAGTCGGAGACAGGATGTTCTTTACAGGAAGAGATTTTCTAAACAACTTAATAGGAACTGTCAGCATCTCTGCTTTCCACACGAATGACCCTATCTAAATTTCCTTTTTTTTTCCCCCCTGCAGGCAGCCATTGTTTTTACTTTATCCACAAAAGAGTTTACTTTCTTAGGAGTATTTTTCATAGCCATTTTCTGTTTCCAAACTAGTCCTTGCCCGAGCTCAGTACATATCCAAACTAGGCATGGGGGTAGGGGAAACGGCAGCATTTAGCACCCACCCTAGTACCAGCAGCAGACCCTTGCTTCATTCACGTTCTCCTTAAGGATATATAACTCCACAAAAACTTTCCATGTTACTATTCCCTGGCACAACCACAGTGCTACAGTGTCTGCAGTGCAGCCCTGCTTTGTATCAGTGCTTCTAACACTCCTCCACTTGCTCTTTCCCTCTGTAGAACAGGATTGGTGTTCACCTCCATGGCCTTTCTGTCCCAGAAGTGAAGAGAATGGGCTGGAGAGGGCTCATAATTTCCCTGGGTTTTTTTCCCCCAGCCAACAGCACTGTTACATGTGTGGACTTCACAGGCCTCGGAAATAGCAAGGTTTAGGAGCAGAGCGATGCTGAATTAGGAAGGTCTTGTGGTTCGTGGTCCTAGGAGTTGTTGTTCTTAAGCGGAGAAGCAAAACCAGATTCTCTGTCCAAAGTCAGACACTAGTTACGTAAAGGGCTTCCCTTATGCAAAAAGGGAATCAAATTGATAGCTTTTGTGGTATGCTAACATAAACAATTGCTACAAAAAAGAAATGGTCTGGTTTTTTAACTTAAGTTTTCATCAGCTTGGTTGCATCATACTCTGTAGCGAGGACTACTTGCTCTTTAAACTGAAGTCTTGGAAGTCCATCCTACTGAAACATTAAGTTGAAAACATCTTGTAACCATACCCTGTCTAATTTTTTGTGCATTTTCAAAGTGCTGTTAAAGGATTAATATTGACAGTCACTAGAGAACTTCACTATCAGATGTCTCAGTGCTTTAAAATACAAAGGCTGTGAAATAATTAACTGAAAGTTACCACTGTTGTAAAGATTCATTTCTTTTTGTTGCAAAAATATTTGTCTTTTATTTTGGATTTAGATACTTGTTCTGAAGTATTTCACATAACAATGTTGTCAGGAACTAGGCTTGATCATAACTTTGACTTTTCCAGTGCACGTGTACTGAGTCTTGTAACAGAAATAAGGCAGCTGGTATGAATGAAGTATGAATGAAAATGTATGCGCTACTGGAAGCGGCAGCAAAACAAAGGTGAAAACTGTGGCACACACAGATAATGAAGGACAAAACTGACTGCAGGAAAGTTAAAAATGTCTTGTTTACATCAAGATGAGCAGGCCTGAGCTCTGGTAAGGCCACAGCACAGCCAACCCTTGGACCAGGACCTTGCACCTTGACAACAGTAGAAGAGCAACGACAGCAATTCGCCATCACAGCACATCACATATGCCACTCTTTATCCCATGGGCACAGAAAGAAGCCATATTACAGTCTGAAGAAATTCAACATGAGGACACAGACAAATGGAGGGCAGGCTTGCCTAAAATCTATGGAAGGTGAAGCAAGCAAAACCCTGAGGCAAAATAACCATGACAGCATAGCTGTTGGATCCTAAAGGCATAAAAGACCTGTATAAAATCAAGTTTATCAGCACTCATCACCAGGAGCCCAGAAAAAGCACTGAGGACTTGACGGTGGGGGACCTTTTGCCTTCAGTGTCACACCTTGAATACTATATTCAGATTTGTACCCCTCACTACAAGAAAGACATTGAGGTGTGGGAGCGGGTCCAGAGAAGGGCAACAAAGCTGGTGAGGGGTCTGGAGAACAAGTCTTATGAGGGGCAGCTGAGGGAACTGAGGTCCTTTAACCTGGAGAAAAGGAGGCTGAGGGGAGACATTATCGCTTTCTACAGCTACCTGAAAGGAGGTTGTAGAGGTAGGGATTGGTCTCTTCTCCCATGTAACAAGCAATAGGACAAGAGGAAACAGCCTCAAGTTGTGCCAGGGAAGGTTTAGATTGGATATTAGGAAAAAATTCTTCACCAAAAGGGTTCTCAAGCATTGGAACAGGCTGCCCGGGGAAGTGGTTGAGGTACCGTCCCTGGAGGTATTTAAAACACATGTAGATGTGGTGCTGAGGGACATGTACTGCTAGGTTAATGGTTGGACTTGATGTTCTTAAAGGTCTCTTCCAACCAAAATGATTCTATGACATGAGCAATCCTGGCCAGACCACATGAATACATACATCCTGATGCTTTGAGTACACAGGTGTGAGACTGACTGAGTAAAATCAACTTGTTTATAGAGATTTTGTAATATAAAACTACTTGCCTCTTCTATAAGATCTTGCACTGAGTGCTGTTAAATTAATTTCCTATGGTGGACTGTCAAGTTGCCTCCTTTCCACTGCAAAACAGTCCCCTCAGCATGAAGGTGGCTGGGTGACACAGTACTGAGATATAGTATAATGTGAAATTTCAAAAGTTTAATTTATTTGTATAACATGCAAAGTCAGACATGAGCCAAACTCTTCTACTCAGTTCTTGACATACACAAAGATCAGCCCCAGCAGACGAGATCACTGCCATGAAAAAACATACACCCAAACTTCCACAAACACAGAGGTATGCAGGCTTGGCTAATGCTTTGATTAAATCTGAAGAGGAAGAAAACTATATTGTAGAGTTTGGTAGTTTTCCTCCTTAAAAAACAAAACCAAAACAAAACAAAACAGAAAAAAACCCTAAAACGTTCCATGTGGATTTGAAGTAAACAGCAAATTGAATTACTGTGACGTTTTCTCATGAATTTGTATTGGTTCACTTGTTATGTGATCCTCACCCCACCTAAGTCAAGAGTAAAACTCCGAGCACCTGAAAATGTAATTCTACCTCTCCTAGGCTATTCTACTGCTTTTTCCAGTGTTACCGCTTAGCTGCTTTAACTGTGACTTAGACCAAAGAACAATCTCAAATTACCTTCAGTTTTATATTCACTTAAAAGAGATGAGTGCAGATTTGAGACAGATGATCTGAGAATTTTTTTTTTTTTTTTCCTTTTCAGGCTGTTCGGTTCTTCTTTAGAGACTTGGCACTGTGACACTTTTGGCTGAGGGAGGGAAGGGTACTGAACAGATGGACTGGTCAAGTGTCTGAGCAGGGTAAATCAGAAAAACAGAGAATCAAGAAAGAAATCCATCTCAGCTGGAAATAGCGAGTAGCTTTATTTCTCATGAATCTTTAGCTCTAGCTAAAAGGTGTGTGTCACATCTCGCCCTCCCAAAATACAGTGATCCTCAGTAAGCCCTTCAAACTAACTTTTTTATTTTAATTAAATGGCTTTACACTAAACCAAAAAAGAACTGTTGTTATCAAAAAAGAGCATATAAAATATATTACACACTATGATAAGTCACCCTACA
Source organism: Stercorarius parasiticus (assembly GCA_013396915.1). NCBI lineage: Eukaryota > Metazoa > Chordata > Aves > Charadriiformes > Stercorariidae > Stercorarius > Stercorarius parasiticus. The sequence goes on from VWZL01002396.1 coordinate 1,411,717, forward strand.
CAGCTTAAATTGTTTGAATCTGGTTTCAAATGGGTGTTTCCTGGTCACTTCATGACTGCAATCTTTAAACATTTGTCAAAAAAGTCAATTATTATTACTGTCTGGTTTAGATTGTCAGGAATTTTACTTTGCCAGGAAAAGCATCAGAAAGCCACAGTTCTGAGGCTTCCCCATGTTGGCATGCACCTGCACATTTTATGAATAAGATATTTAATGTTCTAAATTTTGACAAAAGTTATCAAAAAGAGATAAGTACAGCAGCACTTGAACAGTGGTCAACAATAGCACAGGGCTGTCACAGGGAAGCCTCTATAGATCTTCTAGGATGAAAGATACTACATTATATGTATCACTATTCATAATAACTGTGATTAGTGGAACCATCTATTCCAAAAAGCCTGGATTCCTAGATCTGGACATGAAATATTTCTCTGGGCAAGTTCTCAGATGTCTGTATTAAAATGAGAACTGTCCTTGGAAAAGGTAAAAGTTCCCATCTGGCTGCACAAATTAGATTTGCATTGACTGTGTGTACTTTAAGGTGGCATTTTGCTTATACAAGCTGCATCTTATTTTCTTGAGAATGAACCTTCTGATGTGCACTGCCCAGACACTAGTTTTCCCCACTTTCCAAAAAGGGAGAAAGTTTTGCATTACAGCAACAAAAATAAAAAAAGAGCTCCTTGGCTGATAATTCTGCACCAAAAAGTTTCATAATAATTTGTCCATTGTGTTTATTTAACTGTGTCTAATAGCATTTAAAAAGACTACTTCGATATAGGCTAATTTATTAAGGCATTTGCTTAAACATATGAGTATTCCAGCTTGGGGCAACAGGATTATTCCTGTGCTTTAACTTAAGTGCATGCTTTGATGCCTTACTGAATCAGGCCTGAGTGATTCATAGCAAATGCAGTGCCTTCCTGGAAAAGATATTATATCTTTTGCCAGATCCTAAAGACTGCTAAGTGGCTTTAGGAGGTTAAAACAAGGTGCCTGCATTTGCTTACATATTTGATTATATTTTTATGAGTTTATAGATATTTTCCCTAAAAAAAAAAATACGCAGTTGGATAGACAAATTAGAACAAAGCCTGGGGCAGCACATCTGCTCTTTTCCCCTGCTACTCAAGGTATAATGAACAGATGGAAATCTCACTTCCACCACTGACAGCTGTCACCTTGACTGTTAAAAGGCAAAGTAGTAATGACCTTTCAGAAATGTCAAAGGAAGGTTAGTAACAGGAATACTGAAAGTATTTCCGACATATTAAGTACAGTCCATAATCTTTGTACTCTTTGATGATTTATGAAACGTACCTCTCCCTCCCCAGTTTCTTAATCAGGTTTTCAAGGCATTAAAATATCTTATGTACCTGCAACACAAACTACACTTGAGAAAAGCAGCATATTGGAGGCTAGACCAAAGAAATGGAGAATGCAGACTTTAAGGAAAAAAGAGCTTACCATTTTCAAAGCATTATGTAGACAGCATGCTGTCTGACTTGAGGAACTGTGAATATTACAACAGAATATCACAGAATGGTTGACATTGGCAGGCACCTCTGGAGATCATCTCATCCACCCCCCAACTCAAGCAGGGTCAGCTAAAGCAGGCTGTGCAGGACCATGTCCAGACAGCTTTTGAGTATCTTCAGTGACAAAGACTCCACAACCTTCATGGGCAATGCTCAGTCACTCTCACAGCAAAAACTGTTCTTCTTAAACTTTAAGTTTCTCTTACATCTAAGCACAATGTTTGTGCCTATTTTGTCTTGTCGTGTCACTGGGCACCACTTCTAAACCACCTGGTTCTGTCCTCATTACACCCTCCCTTCCAATATTTGTACAGATTGATGAGATCCCTCTCAGCCGCTGTTTCTCTGGGCTAAACAGCCCCAGCTCTCAGTCTCTCACAGAATCACAGAGTGGTAGGGTTGGAAGGGACCTGTGGACACCATCTAGTGCAACCCCCGTGCCAGAGCAGGGTCACCTAGAGCAGGTCCAAGCCATCATCTTAGTGGCCCTTCACTAGTCACTCTCCAGCATGTCTCTCCTGTCCTGGGGAGGTTAGAACTGGATGCAGCACTCCAGGTGAATATGGATGATAAAATCTAACTAACCATATAATGTGTAGAGCATCAATTATTTGTCATAATACAAAGACCTATTTCCTCTCCAATTAGGCAAGACAAATTTTGCACTGTGACAAATAATTTGTATGTAAATAATCAGATTTAATGAAAATGAGGATAGGATAAGATAGGATAATATTTGGCTAGTTTTTCAGTGCCAAACCCACTTGCATTAATGTCTTTAGAACTAGATTTAGGTAATCCATACTAGAATTATGAAGAAAGCCCTTTATTGTACACAAAATCAGTAACTCCATTATGCCTAGACTTGATGCTGGTCTTTACTCAATATCACTAATTGAAGGGGAAGAAAAAGGGGTTTCTTCTGTATATATTATAAGCCAGAACAGTTATATTTCTAAAGCATTTTTCAGATTTTCCCCCTTCTGGATTACAACAACTTCACTAGTTCTCTACGCCACACTAACTGTAAGGGACTGAGTGCTTTTAAATCTCACAGATGCCTCGAGTTGGAGCCACCTGACATGTCACAGGGTTGGATCTGAAGAACAGATTTCCTTCTTCCACAATGGTTCTATAGCAAAGACGGCATGCTATACTGCCTTTGCACTGTAATCTCAATTATGTATGAAACCTCAAACTGGAAACCCCTGTACTTCACAACGGAGCCATTATTCCACTGTGTAGAAAAGATTTACCTTTATTACATTTATTCCAGGATCAACTTAAATGGAGAATTGCCAGGATCAGACAAAATCCTGGGACTTCAGGAAGTATATTTGAGAAGCCATTTGGGACTAGATACTCTCATGGTACTTGATGGTAAAGAAACTAGTTTTTTAAGTCTCTCCTCTTATCTCCCCAAAATGGGAGAAAGTAGGTTGCAAGGGAATTTTTTTTGTAGGTTTTACAGCTACTGAATTTAATGTCAAGTTTTTACAGTTAAAAAAAATGAAAAATTGCAGTCTACCTTGGACATATCAGAGAGTTTTTCCAAAATAGCTCATAGCATTAACAATCACCATTTACCTACGTCAAAATTATTCTACACCCTAACTGGATAGCATGGTATATTCCTTAAGTGAATCCTTACTTTCCTTAACCATTTCTTGGATGGAAGAGAAGCATATAACAGAAATGTATCTCAAGCATCCAGGAAGGAGAGCTGAGTGCCCCAGCAATGACTGAATTCTGTAATATGTCTCACCCCAGCCACTGGTAGACAATATATTCTAGCAATGATAATTTATGCTAGAAACTGTTTTTAGTATGCAGCCATTTCAAATCTAGGGAAGTAAAAAAAGCTCAAAACTCATCTGTAATCCCTTCAATCAAAACCAATACTGCCAACTCATTAAAAGAGGTTCAGACATATGAAATAATTTTCCTAGATGGGTAAATGCATGGGTTGAGATCTAAGTGACATTTCAGCCAAAGAAGATGGACAAGGGTTGAAAGGAAGTATCACATCTCATCTTAAGCACCCCAGGACAGAAGTGCATCATATGCCTGGGGTGTATACCATAGTCTTAGGCACTGTGGAATGACTGCCCTTGGAACCATACCCAGGGAGAGAAATTCAGCAGTATCTTCAAGATGCTAGTTGCGGTTGTATGGACTTCTGTATTTAAGACAGCTATATGGCTGCCTGCTCTCTTGTGACACACTTTCCTTCCGAAGTCAGTCTGTAGGATGCCTACTTAACATACTACCCTCTCAGAGCCTTAAGAAGAAGAGAAACCTCAGCTTTTAGTCATCATGCTTAGGGGAGATGCTGAAGGACCAAATCTCAGAAACTGGCAAAATCTCCATATCTGTGGTGTACCAGCTTCCCCAGTGTGCAGGTCAGCAGTGTCAAAGAGTAGAGCCCAGAAACATGGGATTCAAGGCTTCCTAAGAAAATCAGTAAGTTGTATGTCCTTAAGCACAGTAAACCTCAGAGGTTTTCTGATCCTGAAGAAGAAGGGAAGATGACCTATTCCAGGCAACTCTTCAGTTCCACTCTGACTCAAAGGAGAAAGAAAGAAGCATGGAACATCTGCTACGCTGGTATCAAAATTTGTGTTCTATGCCCACCACTGCATTAGAAAAAGAAGTCTGCCCAGACAAAATTTGAACTTATCCTGTGTGATTTCAAAATTCTTCATAATCATGCTGTGATGATGCAGTTTCTGCCACCATCCTGGTCAGAGATTTTCCACATCTAAAGAAATAACCTTGACATTTATGACTGCCTGAAGTCAATCTCGCTGTGTTTAGGGATGGCATTGCTCTGGAAAACACTAGATCAGTGTGGCACAATTCTTCTGTAGTCTAAATCTTGTGTCAGACACAGGCCCAAAGGACATCCAACTTCCAATTTCTCTTTTGACTCTTTTCCAAGAACACCATCTACATGGGATCCAGGATGTTTTTCTCCAATATATCTTAAGCATTTTATCTTTTTTTCCATTTTACTCTATTTGCACTCTTAAGATCATTCAGACAATTAAACCATACGACTAAATCTCTGCTCTCCATTACATACAATCTAAGTATCATGGGAAGAGAGGTCCAGGGGCAACTAAATAAAAGGAGATGGGGAAGAAGAAAAAGAAAGAGAAAGCAGCATTTATCCCTCCGGTGAGCCCTATATGTGCTTAGGCACAATGTTATTAAATATTTGTAACAAAAAAATCATGGCAAAAAAATAAAATCATTACACGTGACACAAAGATTGAGGTCGTCATAAATCATGAAACAGGGTGCTATCTTGTAAGCTGGAGAAAGACGGAAATATACTTATTTCAATGTGTCCAAATGTAAATTTATAAAGCAAGGATCAAAAGAGAAGTCTATTCTGGAAAGCCAGATTTCAAAGAAAGCTGTAGTTAATAAGCATGTATCATTGCTCAGCAGATATGACAGCCAAAAAGGTTAACACAAATAAGGGCTGTACAGATAAGAGATTATCAAATATGGATGGAGTAATCTCACCTTTATACTTGGTATAGTAGAATCAGTGCTATAGCACTCTGACCATTTCTACTGCCTACAATTAAATACTGAAACATCAGAACCAATTGACTCTTAACCAAATGCCCCATTTTATGCAGGTGATCAAACTAGTTTACAAGAATGTTTTCTGACTTTATAAACTTGCAGTACTCCGAACATGGCTAGAAGAATGCTTAATTAACATACAATTCCACACATTCAATTATGGCGACATACTGAGCGCTCTAAGGGATGGCTGAGAGGACTTACAAAAGGTAGGTTTTGAAAAGCAACTTGAAGTAAAAAAAAAAAAAGTTGCGTTGCAGATGTAACAGGGGAAGTCATTCCACATTAAAGATGAAAAAAAAAAAATTCCTCTTAAAAAAAAGGAGAAAAAAACCCAACCCCCAGTGATGTGGTAGGTAGCAGAGCTGTGTAACTACAGCAGAAACAAGATGAGATAGAGGTAGCAATAAAGCTGTGTAGAACCATGAAAGAACAAAAACTATTTTGGTGTAATAAAGCAATGCACAGCCAAGGAGGACATTATCTAAAGAGAAATTGAGAACTAAGCGAGGAAGAAGAGTTTGGCAGCAGCATTTGGACTGCCTGGAAGGAAACCAGGTGTGTATCACAAAGGCCAGAAATTACCGTAATCCACGAGGGAAATTATCCAAGATTATAAGAGTTTTGAAATCTTTACTAAGATAAACATAGAGAAGAACTATGCCCAGGGAAAGACATCAGATTCATCTTACATATCCTAATGAGATGGAGAGCATTGTTACTTCCCTCACAGAAGCTGGGTGGGTTGTGTTTGAGCAGCATTGCTAGTACAATTTAATTTTCCAGTTTAATGCTATCCAGCAGAAACGAAACAGCAATAAAAATACTGCACTACCAGTGCAGATCACACAGAAGATACCCCAAACCAAAAAACGTTATAAAAATGAATGTAAGTACGTGTTCAGCCAAACTCTTTAGTTCCTGGGAATGGTGACCTGCTGTTCCTCAGACAGCATCCTTCCTTCTTTCTGCCCTTCCCACGGCAGTTATATACAACTAGTGAGAATCTGGATTATAGCTTCCATACCATGCCTTATTGTAAAAGGATTAGAGATTCTCTAAATATAAATGCACCAGGCATTTTTGGGTCATGCCGGATTACCATTCTGTATTAATAAAAAGCTTTTCCAATCAGCTCTGCAAGTGCAACAGCCACCCAAGTTAATAAATACATGTTTAATCTGCAGCAGTTGGCACCAACAAAACAAAGTAGATTATTCTCTTTCAGAAGAAAACAGAATTAATAAAAGTTCGGAAGGGCTCCACAGGCTTTACAGAGTTGCCTTTGAGAAAAATTCTCCTAGGCTTGTGACAGTTGGCCTAAAACTGGAGCTCTTCTGACTCAAAACAGAGCATTTTCCATCTCCCTTGGCACACGTGATGTTCTGACATAGTACATCAACTTCACAAAACCAGGCTGCAACTGCTTGGTTGCTCTCTGATTTCATATGTGATGGACGATTCTAGTTACTCTGGACCAGGAAAGGAGGAGTTCACAGGGAAAAAAAAAACCCCATTCTTCAACCAATGACCATGGAAAATTAGGCGAGAAGTATATCACAAATTTTTAAACAAAACTTTCTACTGATGAAATTCGGTATTACGTGTTTAAAGGTAAGAAAGAAAACAAAACTAAGAGAATACTTCTCTCAAGTACTCAAGTAATTAACTGGTTTGAAAGTATTAGCCAGAATTTAAAGGAAACTCACATTTTACTACTACCAACTAAACTCATTTTTCTACAACTTTACTAATATGGTTTATATACGTGACAATTTTCAAAGCTCCACACAAAGAGTAAACCCTGAAAGACTAACAAACCCCCTTTTCATGGCTCTGATACTACAAAAGTTGCCACCACTATTAATATTTAAATGAAGTAAAGATTTCACATATTAACTTCAAAATCACCCCAAATTGGATTTATACTTGGGAAAAATTGGAGGAATGTTTATAAACTTTGCCATAGAAGTGGAATACTCGAGCTCAATAAAATGGTATATTTATAAAAGTAATGTTTTTTCCAGAAGTCATCATAAAGAAATAACAGCCGCTCTTGCTTTCATTGGAGAAACAGGAGCTTTCTGAAATCCCTAGAGAGAAAGGGATAGTATCAGCATTGTATTTTACATTGAAAAACTGGCAATGCTTTCGGCTGACCTACACTGGACGTATCATTGCAGCCTGTGCTAGCGGCTACGGTTGCTTTTTATCATCATGAATTTAGCTGTCTTAAAAATTGCCTTTGAAGCAAGTTCAAACTTTTCAGTCCAAGCTGTCTCACTGGTAAACTTATATTCAAATATTTATTAACAATGACTGGAAAAAAGGTTAATTGAAGACTAAATTAACGTCCCAGAAGTGTTCTAACTCTATTTTAACATTTTAAACAGGCGGTTAGAAGTTTTAGATGGCTCCTCCTCATAGTCTCTTCAAATATTCAAGATCCTGGGGATTATATCAGTGATCTCAAAAGAGTAATGTATAAAATTATAGCTCTTATAATTGGGGACTAGGTGAGAAAAGGAAGTGGCTGCATACTCCTCAGAACTGTTTATAATCCCCTGCTAAGCCCAATGCTATCCATCTTTTCCACAGTGTTATTTAGGCCTTCCTCAGGGAACCTCAGATGCGTACCAAATGGTCTCCCAATTTCTGGTACAGAGGGAAGCAAGAAATTTATGTTTAATACGTTATTTTAGATTATAGAGGCAGTACGCTTACGTATGCAGTTTTTCTCTGATTTTATTTCAGCCTGTTTAGAAACCAATGACACGACTGTAGCATATAGACTTTGCAGAATACACACGCGCTTCAAATTAGCTGGCTCAGATACCAACTTGGGTGTACTGACAAAGTAGGATGTACCAAATTGTTAAAACGCATATTTTTTGTGTTCTTTCTAAATTCTATTTCTATCTATAATATTTGCCCTTTTGCATGTATCTCACTTATTCCTTGAATTTCTGAATATTAATACAACAGAAAAGCTTTATATATATTTTAATGGTCTTGGTAAATTGGTTTTTCAGAGATGAGCTGCTGGAATTCTTACTGGATTCAATCACCATTGAAGATGCACAGTAATTCTGAAACTAGACCCAGGCCGCACCTTTCTGGAAGGACTGGGAGGAATCATGAAGGAAAGAAATTTATACTAATTCCAGATCTCCTTATGTTGGTGTTTGAACCTTATAATTACTGGTAAATTCTATGACTAATCATTCAAATTATTAATCCATACGTATTCCGGTGACTTTAGAGAATTGGATTGTTTTAATAGGTATGTTCAGGATATATTGCCTAAAAAAATACATCCCAGTTACTTCAGTAAGTTTAAGTCCAGTGTTCATGATTTATTGATCAGAGATCCATCTGCCTTTTAAAATTAGTTAATATTCCTTTTCACTAGCCAACAATCTGACTTCCGCTCTTTGTTGTCCTGGTCAGTATTAAAATGTTCACATCCATAGTTAGATTTATTTGGTCTACTTGAGTAGTCATTATTTGAGTGCATTATATGCAGAACAGTGTAGCACCTACTGAGATTGGTCAAATTGGAGCAATTTAAGAACGCCACTTAATACAACTTACTCTTCTTTACGGTTACTCATTCACATAGAGTTGGATTCTCCAGACTCCTAAGGCCACCCTGCACGCCAAAAAGCAGCATCTTAAAACACAGACGAAATCAAAGGAATTTGCTTGCATAGGTGAATCATCCTATCACCTCAAGCCAGCCAGAAACATAACTTCTGGAGTAAAGAAAAGGTATTTAATAGGTTTTGCAGAAAAAATACGTGGATGTGGGAAAAATATGTTGAAGTATTCTACTCATGTGTAATGTCTACACCATATAATCAAGTCCATAATACAGAAAAACAAAGTAAAAGTATTTTTTTCTTTCTGTAGTGCCTTCTTGAGGATAAACAAGTTCAGATTGAGCTTCCTTAGCATGGCAACAATTATTATTACACAGCATAAAACAGAGCATCTGAATTGTCCGTGTACGTCCTATGACTGTGAGTTTTCTGAAAGAGATCTCATAACAAATTCATGATATTAGATTACATAGTTTAAAAAAGCAACCAAAAGGTTAATTACTCTTATTCTATAATAATAACTTTATCTATTTCTTTCAACTACCTCTCTGAAAGCTATTTTCCCTGTCACTCACCTAATACACAAACTTTTTTTAAAGGCTATCAATCCATTACATGTTGGCATGACAGCAAGCGCAGAACACCACAAAAGCACTGTGTGACCCAACACACTAATGGGTGCCTGTAAATGAGTGACCCTGCTCATTCTACCCCATCTTCAGCAGTAACATGGGATAACTCTCAAAATACTTATTTTTGCAGAAATGCAGGGAGGAAGTAGATGGAAGATGATACAATCATTTTTCTTCCAGTCACGCAGAAGCAAATACATATCTGCACATATTACCATTCTGGGAAGAAACGTTTACATGGGAAGAAGTCTTACGAAGAAACGTGAGTTAATAGATTAAATAATGCTTCCAACTTGTACAGTATCAGACAGATATCTAAAGGTGCACATTAAACATTCACTGTGGCATCTTAGGTGGCCCCCAAAATCCATCCCTCACTTGCAAGTTGCAGTTCAGTGGATGCATATGATCCATAACATACTGAATATCATCAGAATTATGCTATCAAATGCTGTTTCTCTTATGTAAATTGTCACGTACTACCAAAGAGGGTCATGTGGACTCCCTTAATGAAAGATTATTTACTGATCATTTTTTTCTTACACAAGATAGCTTAGAGCTTAGCATCTGTATTTCTCCTTGATCCCTATGTCTCCAAATTTCATATCTTTGTAAGCTAAAGACAGAGTTAAGACTTGGTTTGATTAATACTTTTTATTTGCTCGTAGGCTTCAGTAGCTAAAAATATAAAAAGGGTCAGAGTGATTACACTACGAGATTTGTGCATACTGGCAAAATCATCTGTACATTACAATAATAAAGTAAATAGCAAATGTCTCTACTTACTGCCAATAAACAAAACTGTTTCACAACCACGTATAATATTCAATCATGTGCTCAAACAATACAGAAGTTAATGAAGAGACCATTGCTTCTACTTCAAGAAGCTAAAAAAGAAGAGACTGACTAAAAAATGAGAATGGCATAAGAGAGAATCAATATTACGCTTTGAAACTGCATATTTGCTTACAATAGCAATGTTCCATTTAATAGATTAAAAGGGAAGCTCATATAGTAGCAGATGGCCAGGCATGTCAGACTGTCCATCTACCTTGCTATTAGAGTACCCTGTATTTTCATAATTTATTTTAGTGAGTTGTAATAATCAGCAAAAGTTATCATTTATGTGATTTATATTAATGAAAAGGATAAATTACAAAACGTACTTTTGAAAAGCTTTGTGAAAGCTGACATTTGACCACCAAACATGGAGACCGCTGTCAGTAGTGGATCACACTGCTATTGAACATTCTCCTTCAGGATTCTGGAGGAAACTCCTCCAGAATTCAGGAAAATTTCCTCTTACACAGAAACCCAGCCATATTCTTTTTGTTTTCATTTGTCTCAGGGCTCTGACAGGCAATGATAAACTGAACTCAACCAAAAATTAGGATCAGATGGTGAACTGAGATTAGTGCTGTAAACTTCTCACAATTTGACAACCTTAGCACAAGGAAGTCTCCCCTCATTCTACATCTCTCTCCTATATGATTTAGGAAGCTAGATCATCTGGACCAAGCCATTAGCTACTGTAATCAAGGGGGGTTTTGTTAAATTTATTCAGTTTCTCATCCAAACGCTCAAAAGACATCGACACTGGGACGGATTTTTGGTCAGGAAATGCATATCCATTACACTGCTTCCCTCCCCCCACTTCCCTCAAGAAGGCCAGGAAAGATGTACAATAACTGTAGCTGTCTGCAAAGTCTCTTCCCTAGAGATGGGAATAATGAGCTCTTGGAAATGTTTAAAGTCTACTAAATAAGAAAAGCATCTAGCAATGATCTGGTAAAACAGTTTTAATGCCATGAGATTCCACTCAATATCTCCACTACTATTATTTTTAACTGAAAAACTAGGACTACAGCCAATTTTATACTTCTGGAATTATTATTGTTTTATAAATTTATACATATATACACACACGTATCTTTTAAAATGGCTACATTTCCTGGCATTCAACGTAGACAGCTAGTGCTTCAAACCTTGACAAAATTCAGCTAAATAATCAAGTCCCCACCCATCTCCAAATATTTAAAGTACAGATGTGTCCAAAATATTTTTCATTTTCTTTCCCTTTGTTTCAGTTATTAAAAAAGAAAGCATGCATTAAGATTTTGCAAATTCATAAATATTATATCATTTCTGGGATAACAACTCAGACAAGTGAGAAGAGGCTGTCTCTAGGGATTCCTCCATGAGATTCCTGGTTGGCAGCGTGGCTAGTGGGAAAATAGTTACACCATTTAAATACAGCTAACAGAACTCAGCTTATGCACTCGAAGCCAGTGTACAATGGCTGGCAAATACAAGCTACTGAATAGTATAAAGACTAACAATCCCCACACAGAGAAACCCAACAAATAACAGCTCTGGAAGTCCATTTGTCAACTTCCAGATGTTGTTTCTTACCCTTCAAGCATCAACAGAGGCTAGAAGCATCATGAAACCTAGCACGCACTAGCCCAACGTGCCCAGAGTTGGGCTCGTAAGCGTAGCGCTCAGCAGCTTAACTTTTTCAAAGCTTGGCTCAAGTCTCCAGCAAAAATTCTAAAAGACTTCCGAAGTCATGAGCAATAGTGCCATGACCTGAGCTCCAAAGGAATCTCCTCTCTGTGAGGAAGGGTGACACCGTGGCTTTCACTCTGCCCTACAAAAATCCCCTCATTAGCTCTCAGCTTTCACCTCTAGTCCAAGAAAATCTCTGCTGTCCTTTTTGTAGTTTCAAAGCACTTTAAAGAACTTCTTAATATATCAAAGTGGTTTTTAGATGCTGAAATCTCATGTTTTTCCTGATATTCTTGTGGTGTTCGCTTGATACAAATTTGAACATCAATCCAGTAAGTGTTACTGTAGGGGACAGCATTACCTTTGTGCCAAGAGACAGACAACTTGTTCTCCCAGAAATACAGGCTATGCCCTAACCTGGGCTACCACATTTGATGTCTGAAGAAACAATAATTTTTCAGACTGCAACACCACAAACTATAGAATCCACGTTTACATTAACACTGAGAACAACTCCTCACCATATTGTGCCATACAAAGTGAAAAATACATACTTCTCTCAACAAAGCCAAAGCTCACAGGGAATACTTCAGTTGGAAGGGACCTACAACAATCATCTAGTCCAATGGACCACTTCAGGGCTGACCAGAAGTCAAGGCACATTACTAAGGGCATTGCCCAAAAGCCTCTTAAACACTGACATAATGTATTACTCTTTGGTGCATGGGACAGCTAGGAAAGAGAAAAAAGCATGTTAGAACAGAAGTAGGGCTGCACAAAATTTCATGTTTAGCTGGATCCTTTTAAACACATTAGCTCTGCATGTCATTACTTGACCAGAGCAGACCTAACTGGGAGAGACCTAGCAAGCTGTGAAAAAGGGGGCTGCAACCCAGACATTAGGACCAGATGGCTGTTACATGGAAAACAGGTGAGATCTGTCACTGGAAAGGAGCAGCTATATATACAAAAAGAGGAAAAAAGGCATGTGGAGCAAAGACTTTCTCAAATACATTCATATCTGTTTACAGCACAACTCAGTGATAATGACCGTATGCTTTTGATCATAATTTTATGTTGCAGCATCAATGCTCAAGTTATATTATATATCAACTATATACACGTTCCCCAGGTTTTCACTTTTTACTTTTGTTTAGTAGCAGGGTATGTGACTACAAATATTTTAAAACTAAGTATGACAGATTTGGAATTGTACCAGTAAAATTAATAGTAGTGTAGGAGCAGTCCTTGGGACAGTAGGATACGTGGCGAACGTCCTAAGTCAGTATTCACCACACAATCTTTTTTGGGATATTTTGCAGAGTTTAAATCATAAACAGATGTTTGTGGAAAGAAACGCTGTCTCCTCTTTCTTACATACAATGTATTAATCACTCTAAAATAAGACTATAAAGATAATATCTTGCTGAGTTCTTAGTACTTAGCGAGGTTACTAAATACTTCATTTACATCCCATTTGGGACAAAGCTTAAGAAGCAAAATTTGAGATGCTTCAGTGATCTCTAAAAACAGTTAGAAAAACTATTTAAATATTTATACTCTCGAGGCTGACAAAAGGAACTGATGCCTCACCATGCTGGATGGTGGCAGAAGACAGATTCTCTGCCTTCAAGGGCTACGGGTCCAAAGAAAAGAAACCATCCTGTGCCCTTCCCAAGACTGAATATAAAAGCAAATTAGTTTGAGAAAGAACGACCACAATTTAGTTACGTTATGATGTTCCTTTCTTATTTTTAATGAGGACAGTAATAGCAAGAAAGTAGTAAAGAAACTGAAAAGTAGTAGTCGCTGCTTATTGTCTGTTTATTCCTTATTGAGACTGGGAAGGGTGGGACCTTTGCTGTGCTATGACAGAGCCAGCCAAGGAGCCACGGTTGTGGGACATACCACAGCCAGCAAGAGCATGACAGGGACAGCAGAAGTTCAGAGATCATGAAATAAAGTCATTAAATAACAAAATCAATACTTTTAGAAAACCCCAGACTCAGAATCACGAATCAACAATCCAGAAGGATACGGTAGTGACATAGAAGGATTAGAGATAATTATAGGTAAGAACAAAAATGGGTAAGAACACGATTCAAATTAGGATTGAACAAATCTCTCCAGAGAAGTGTGGAATAAAGGAGGAAGCAGAATTGGAACTTATAAAAGTCAATCAGGAAACAAAAAGGCAACAGGATGAGATAGCACTGGTGTAAGGCAGCTGTAGGAGGTAAGCAAAAAACAGAAATATAAACAGACAAAAACCGTGGAATGAGTGAGTCAATGAAAAGTTGCAGACTGTTATTACATGCAAGCAAGCAGTTCAGAACCCTTAGGTCTGATTTCCACAGCCACTTAAAGTTCAGGCACTGCTCAGACTGCGAAGTTGCACAATATTTTGTGCTAACTAGCTGCAGGAGATGGTCTGCTGCAGACAGCACGAGGGTTCATTTTCTCAGTTACCGGTGAGGTAGGGTGCTGTCATGTTAAGCAAAGAATGTCCAAGCCACATCACACCAGACAAGGTTATTGTCTTTAACAGCTTCTACCCCACTGTGAAGGAAAAATTCAAGCAGACCACAAATACTTGTGCCATGACATTCAAAACCTAACTAAGGTCTATGCCATATTAGGGGAAAAAAACGCAATTGGTCATTCTGCCATCAGCTGCTGGATCAGGAATGCTTAAATCCACAAAATCTGGCAATTATTTTTTTTTTGACACCATCACTATTCTTAATCCCCAGCATCGCTGTGATAGAAGTTGTTGTCATTTGGTGGTGGTGTAATTCATTCAATCACAGTGGTCCCTATAGTCAAGAATCTCAGCTATCATTTAATAGCACAAAAAGTATAACCCACCGGTGGTCCCCTCACACAGCACACAGAAAGGCAAAGCACAGAAAAAGCAAACATCAAATTTTGCCCAGCAGAGGACCATCTCCTCTAGTCCTATCACATCCTCCTTTTGAGGATATAACAGTCATGCCTGCACTAGAGTCTCAAAGCGACACCTCTGAGAAGCACAACGCTGAACTTAATTACCTAATAGCTAAATGAGGAAAAGAAAACCAAAAAAAACCCCAAACCCAAACATTATGCTTATTAGAAATGAAGGAACATGGGTTCCTGTAAATGTGATATTTAAACACAGTCTTCAACCACAGGCACAATCTGAATCCAAGCGTCAGGCACTGTAAATGAAGAGTGTCCCTAGCACAGGTGGTAGTTAAGTTTATGACTGCTATAAACTGAATGACATTTCACAATGACAAAAGCAATCTAAGCCAGGTCTATTTTCAGATCTCCAGCACTGTTCAAGACTTCAGAATTAGTTCATAGCACTGTCTTGCTTTATAACTGACAAGTGAGGAGCAGGCCAGCACTTGTTTTCTGCCTCCAGCTTCTCCGGAAAGTCAGACCCTTTTATTTTCATAGCATTGTACTACAAAAAACTGGCTAAAATATCGAGCATTTTCTTTTTTCATTAACATAGTTACAATAAAAATGGAATTGCTTTCCATTCCAGTCATTCTTACCCAAAGGAGACATTTACCAACGTTTGTATACACACTGGCAACTCAGCTTCTTTGGGCCTATGTTAAAAACACCTATACATCCATATTTGACTTGGACACAGGAGTGGAATTTGATGCCTTTTCTAAAAAACACATTTTTCTTTGGGAATAAGCACAAATTAGCCTTGGCCATTTCTCTTAGAATGATTCAACAGCTCCAAAGTCACTTCTGTAACCCCAGAGAAGACATGCAGTGGAAAACACCTAAAGCCCTTGTGGTTTAATTATTCTTCATTTTTCATGTTTAAGTTTTATCTTCTAGAACTGGGCATTTGTTTAAAAGTCTCTTCAAATTTTGAATATATTTATCACGTCTCTTAGTTTAGTGCAGTTAAATTATACACCTGAAACCCCACTAAAACACCTATATGCAAACAATATTTTTCAATGACACAATTACTAAGGCACAGCACATTACCTAAAACCCCCAGCCCCATGACCGATATTGCTATGTTTGTTAGCTAAAAAAAGTATCTTAAGCGGATTTTCCCTTTTTTTTTTCCTTCTCCAATCACAGTAGGATTTCTAACAAAGAAAGAAGGCAAGGTGACAAAAATGAGATAACATTAAAAACCTTTCTATAGTACATTGTGGCAGTACTTACTGAAGCTGAAACTAGTTTAGTCGTTTTCTTTGGAGCAGACTATGTTCTTTGTCAGGAATCTGGCTTGTCCCATGTTCTGTGAAGTGGTTATTTGACATTGCCTCTGCTCCTTAAGCTAAACCTGCTGCCAACAAGCCTCAACTGAGAAAACACTATAGCTCCAGTAGCCTTTTCAACTGCTTAAGTGCATATTAACTCCTTGTTCTCAACCCCTCTGACCTCCTGCCCCCAAACACAGAGTAGAAAACCCTGTTATAGCACCTAATTCTAAAACAAAAACACCTTCTGCAGATACTTGAGTCCTAGGAAATGCAGCCATTTCCCTGTCTTCTGCTCTCAAGTTTTCTCTAAAACATGCTTTTATACCAATAGCTGCAATTACAAAATTTGCTATTCTTATATTTTTTAATGCAAGAAAAGCCCGGAGAAGCAGAATGATGGCTACAATGCATCATGTGGAGGAAGAGGTTTTCCATCAATGCTGAATATTTGCAGAAGGCGCCTTGAGTTCAGTGAGAGCATATGGTGACTGACCCAAGGAAAGCATGACAAGATTTTCTTTACGAAGTCACTGTAACAGGAATATCGTAGAATAAAATTTCATTAAGAAGTACGGCAATTTCTTCCCTGTGGAAAAAAAAAGAAGTCTCTTGGAAGTCTTCATAAAAACCAAAACAGGGTTTTCTGGAGACCTGGGCAAACTCAAAATGATTCTAAGCAAACCTCTTTTATATATGCCGTAATGCTGCTATTCTTCATGTACAAAATTTAGTGTGTCTCCATAATGCCTAACTTATTTTTTTAAATAAAACAAGTAAAAAATGCTACAGCATATTTTGATATTGATCAGATCTACCTTTTAAAATTTCCCAATTTATTAGTTTGTGTTTAATATTAAGGAAAAAAATATGAAATAATATTTAGCCCTACAAAAACCCTGTGATACTTATTAAACACAAAAATCGCATTCAGACCAAACAGACTTGGCCCCAAGTCTAAATCAAAGGCCTTAAGAATGCACTGTTTGACTTCTATTAACAGTCCAATCTAGATCTTAATTTGTCAGCACCTCTGCTGAAAAGGCAGGTCTTATTTAAAAAACCTGTACCCCATACTCCCAGCAAAGTAACAACGATGACAACAAAGCCACGTATCCTGCCTCTTCCCACTTCCATCTCAGTTTTCCTTCCTGTGCCAAAGACCAGCATCAAAGCATACCTACCTGTAGAGCTCAAAGGAGAAAGCATCTGAGACAAAACTGAAGTGGTACCAGTTCTTACGTCCAGAGATCAACATGCAAGAGCCACCTGCTCAGATGGTGGTGCCTGCTAATGCAATCAGCACAGCTGCAAGTAATTTGATTAATTCAGGTAGAAAGCCTGTTGAAAAGGCACAGTGGATGCTATACACCGCAATTCCCTCATTAGTTTTATTTTGGATTATTTGCAAACAAGTCACTCTGGTATCTTAAGGATAGAGTTTGAAGATGGTGCAGCAACCAGCTGAGGATACTTTGTAACTGAATCTGACATCAAGATCATATCCTCTATTCCTCATGTATATATTATTTCAAAATGGCCATCGTGCAACAACCAGCATATGCTGGCATTTTAGCTATGAGCAATAGATGAGCAGCTGGTTCCCATTTTGAAATTTGATTTTGGAAAATATACCAAACCAGCTGCACTCAGTTCTCTGATCCTGAAAATAATGTTCTTTAAAAATATTTTCCATATATAATTTACAGCTCCTATACTTTTCTGGCAAAGAAAAGAAAACAAACCTAACACTGTGCAGTCTGGCTTAAGCTGAAAAATCGCTTTTTAAATACAAATTTAGAATCATTAACAAATCTAATAGAGCACTTCTTTGTAACTGTTATGGCATTCTTAAATCAGCTGGTGTAAGTGTGGAGGATCAATGATTTAATTAGGGTTTTTTTTCCAGTAAAATCACTGCAGTCATACCACTGGAGAAATGTAGTATTCCAGAAGTTAAACACATGCTCAGATCATAATCAATTTTTTCAGAAGAAAAGATGAATCAAAGCCCTTTTAATAAAAACTACTGTAAAAAGATCTCTAAATGTCTGGACCATTATGCCCCATGACAGATTTGGACTCCACAGATTTTCAAATGACTCCAGGGCTGACAAATGCAAAACCTCTAACAAGGTACTAAAAGAAGCTAAGAAAAAAATCAAATAAATAAAATCCATTAATTTTAATGATGTAGGACCAAAGTATATGTAAGCAAGTGGACTTAAATATTATTGCTAAATTTGAATATTCTCATAGTTTGTTAAGGCATGTGAGATACGAGATTACTGTGAGAATTGCCGTATTTCAGAGACTTGCACAAGTGTTTTCTATCCTGAAGTACGGAACCACAAACCCAGATGACATCTAAGCAAAAAATAAGCTGGTTAAACATTTTCAAAGCTTGTACAGAGCCTAAAATTAATACAATGTATGTTTAATTATATGCGGCAGCAAATGGCTGATTAAAAGAGCACTGGTTTTTACTGCATTTTTTCTCAATATGCTTTCAGATTTGCAGACACTTCTTATATTAATAGCTATCATCACAACATTTCAGTTTATCTAACAGACACAAATAAGCTTGCTCCTATCATATGTTTTGTAAAAGGAAAAATAACTCCTGTGCATGTTTTCTAGATCAGAGCTCTATCCCAAGCAAGAGCAATGATTCCAAAAAAGGGAAACAAAAAAAAGAATTTACTTTTAGCAGTAGGAATTAATACCCAAGCAATTATAACAAAATTAATTTTACAGTATCAATTAACTAAATATTTGCAGAAATAGTATCTTCTCTGATTCTAGAAAGAAGACTTGCCTTTTTCTAGCAGTATTTAATTCATTTTTTATTAAAATCTGCATAGTTCATTTTCAGCAAACCCTGCCAGCAATCTCTTTCCAGTAGCCATTTAGGCTTGCTACAGACCAGCAAGTAGATGAATGATTAACTTTGATGGTAAAATCCACCGAATTCTGAAATAAAGTTAGCCAATTAAGTGATACGTCTCTCGCTGTTTCCAAAGTATAATGTTTGAAACAGATAACTTTCTGGTTTTGTACTAAGCTAAATCCCATTTTTAGAATGAGAAATATCAAAGCAATGCTGTGCCGGAGATAAAACAGTATAGAATTTCCCTCTGCAAGAACCAACGTAGGGAAAGCATCAGGAATTGTTCCCCCTAATTATAAGCAAGATATAAAAGAGTAAGGGATTAGGAGAAAAGTATCTTTGAATCACTGAAACCCCATTCTATTTTTCAAAATGTGTTCCTTTTTTCTCTCATATATGCCCCCAGTTATATAAAGATGACCTACCAGATAACTATTATCTGCTTCTGGGGACACAATCAGGATCCTTTGGAACTCCAGAAATCCAGTTATTCAAATAAATATATATTTATAAATGGCACTATAAACTCACTTATAAAATGGCAAAGAACGTTTGTAATTGAACAAACACAATAGCTAAACAGATTACATGATTTATTCAGACGTTGTTAGCACTGGCACCACCGTGGGCGTCAATGAAGTGTCAGTTAACTGCACTTACATATGGTAGTGGGTCTGAAGTGTCGTATTGCATTTTTCAGCCATTTCCAGGCTAATATTTTTTACAGTGGTGTATAAACACCAGTGATCGCTAATGCAGAAATAAGATGTGTAACTGGAACTTCCAAAAAGTGTCAAAAATTCTGCGGATACCACATACTGTCTCCTTACCTCTAGATTGAATAAAAAGACAATGAATCAGTAAAATAAATCAACTGCACGATCTTGCAATTAAAAGCAGCATTCTTGAACTCCCTTCAAATAAGCTAACTCTCAGTATGCCTCATTGGCATGAAACTGGTATAGAGAGACTGTCGGATTAGGCAAGAGACAGTTCTAAGCATTCAAAACAAGTCAAGTGCAAAACCTGCATGCAACCTCTAATTTTACCAAAACTATATCCATATGAGGAGTTGGTCAGGGATAGCCGTATAGGTGGAAGGGTGTACAGCCTCTATTTGCTGTAGTCTTCCTGTGCAACACTAGGAAGGTCACTCTGAGCCAGTGTTTGAAAGCCTTCAAGCATGTGGAGATACAGGTAGACACTGGGGCTTGATATACATGCTCAAACACAGGAACCTAGTGCCATCTGAGACACGCCAGGGTATTCACAGCACCCGCACAGAGCTGGCAGATACAACTGAGGACATGTGGGACAACTAAGGGACCTGGACCAGCAGGTGGAAGCCAGACAGGTAATGATGCTGGACCTCTATGTTTAGGAAACTGGATTGTGCCCAAGAAGACATCTAAATTCAATTTTGTCATATGATGCTGTAGTTCCCACAGATAAAAGGGGAAAAATTTTACTCTGAAACAGCTTTAAGGACTACAAAGAGGCTGGACTGATGGAGAATGCAATAATAGACAGGGGATATGTCTATTATACTGAAAAGACACAGAAAAAGTCTGCAAGTAGGATGTTCTTGACATAGAAAATACTCCATTTAAGGTACTCTATGTTATTTTTAAACCGATAGTACTTACTGATA
Source organism: Stercorarius parasiticus (assembly GCA_013396915.1). NCBI lineage: Eukaryota > Metazoa > Chordata > Aves > Charadriiformes > Stercorariidae > Stercorarius > Stercorarius parasiticus. The sequence continues at coordinate 1,432,364 of VWZL01002396.1, forward strand.
CCGATACAACTCCAGATTTCAGTTCTGACATGCTTTCCCAAATTGCTGGCAGACAGTTCATATCACAAAGTTTGCACAGCTGAAAGACTAATATGGCCATAATCTCAGGATAAGGTTAAATACTTCCACTTTAGAAGTCAGCATTTAAATCCACAGTTAAGCACCAAAAGACAAGTATCCTGATTTTCAGAAGTGCCATATGTCCATACTTCGGTAGGCTATATTGCTATGTAAGGACATATGGATTAGTACTGCAGATTCTAGGAAGGACAGGGAAGCTACTGAAGTTTCCATCTCAATATCCCATGAAGACTGTACAAAAACTTGTCTGTCTTGATCCCAGCGAGTGCTCTGTCCCACAACAATCTCAAGGAGCACGGATAATTAAATTCTGGGAATACTGTGGTTTGTCTAATCTGTGAGTACAGTTTTTTGTCAAATGTCACAATCAATTTTTAATTCAGTGATGACAACGCTTACAAGAAAGAACTTTTGATATTAAGGTATGGAAAGATCTAAAATAATTTAGGTCAGTTCTGGGATATCCACTGAAGACACATGGCAATGTATCTATTCTTTCATGCTAGATTTTGTTAAAAAGGGTAGAACTATGGTGAAAAACGTTATAAAAATACAGTTATAGAGCAATTTGCAAGTGTCTGACATACCAGTGAGCCATGATGGGTAAGGAAACAAATGCAGCTTAGACTGAAATAAATATTTGATATGAGCAGATATGCACTATACACTAGGATATGTAATCAGAGACAAGTGATACACAAACACAACAGTAGCATCCAAAATCTAAAAGGATACCATATGAAAAACATGAGATGTCAATACTGTCATCCATTTTTGTGAGCCTCAGGACAGAATGGCAACAGCAGGTCATGATTATACTCATTTCACCAGCACAGATGCAGGTTTACTCAGTAAATCAGCAAAGGAACTGAGAAGTCACCACAGACTCTCCGTTGGGAACAAACTAAGCAGGACAGTCTTTGTGGCAGAGCCTGTATTGGCCTGTTACTCTTCCAGGTGCAAGTGATAAGGGATCATTTTAAAATAACTAAGAACACTGTATATTTCTATTCTCTCTGTAAGTTCTAAACAAGAAAAAAAAAAGAAAATAGGTAATAGCCCAGATTATATAAAAATTATATTTTCAAAATTATGCCTGCTGATTTACAGTTTTCCAGCATTTCTGTTCACAATCAGGGCCAAATAAACAGAGACTCTGAAGATAAAATTCCATAAAGCATTTAATCTGCCAGTCACCTCTAATAACTTCCCTCTACCACACTCATGCACTTGTTTCAAATTCTCTGTCAGGTGTATGAATTATTACATTTTTAGCTTAGTCCAGCCAAAAAATTTAACAGAGTGATGTGTTAATAATTGAAAATAAAAATTATGTTTTATTGCTAAATCAGCCAGTAGCAAAACAAGTTAGTAACATCCAAATGATGAATAGGTTATGTCCATGATACTTCCTAATGGCTTATTATTTGTAGGCAACTGGGCACCAGCAATGTTTATAATCCATAGCAGACATAAAACAAGGGAATTACTCATATGATTGATCACAAAATTGCATTGCTCCTGGCAACTGAGACTTGGGTGGTGGTGTTTTTTAGGTCCCACCAAACTCATGAGGAAGCTCCTAGACGTTCTGGATCTGGTCAAGCCATGCACTCTCCTGAGCAGTGGATCAGCTGTGCTTAACTACAACACAGTGGCCTCACCAGTCCCTGGGTCTACAGCAACAACTCCACTACATCCCCTATACCCTCTTAAGTATTTTTTGTTTCATAGTTTGTATTTTATCTGATAAATGTTGTTTCCTTTAAAAGCAGAACTGACCTAGACCCTGACATCAATGTTTTGCATTACAGAAACTGCACTGCCTGAAATATTTTGCTATCATGAAGCACAACGAGAGAAAAATATCTGCAGTCTCAGGAGTCTGGGCAGGATTGCAATATCCAAGTTTCCTTCTTACCCCTGTGATACTTACTCTGTGACAGTAACAAGCAGATTGAACTCTAAAAGTTGTACTCAAACAGGAGATCAGTAAATTCAGACTACCAGCTGTTTGATCTATGTCCCTACCCAGGGTGGTTAACAAGCCATATGTTAAAAACTTCTTGTAACTGGCACATATGCCTCAGAGGGTGCAGGGAAAGGAGAGATCTAAATCTTTCCTAAATGGGAGACGACCATGGCCCTCGGTGGGTCCAGGCTCTCAAGCAGGGCAGGATTGGTTTGGGCAAGGCAGGACAACTAGGTCAGTCCAGGAGGACAGCACTGACTCTGGCCTCAGCCGTATCTGCTGCCTTCTGCCCTCCCACAGCAGGGCTTCATTTTACCATCAAATCTCAGGCTACCAAAGTCCCTCTGCGGTTGGTGTCCTGCAGCGCCAGCCTGCGAGCTGCAGCAGAGGCACACACAGGCGCGGGCTAATCCACTGACACAGATCAGGAATCTCAGGTGGGAGCAGGTGCAGTTCAGGTGGGACGCTCTGAGTAAAGCACAGTAATGTCACTGTCTGGCAGGGGTAAAGGACCAGGGAAGGATGAAGCACTGAGGTACCCAATCTCACTAGCCAGACTGACAGCGAATGGAAGTTTTCCTGAGAGTTGAAATCTAGGTAGAAATAATTCTTGACTTGTAATGGGAGAGAGACATAGCTGGGATAAGAGGGACAGGTATCTTATTACATTCTGATGTGAACTGCAGCCAAAAATTTCATATTTTACTTTATTAGAGTTTCCAAAGGAAAAAAATAGATTAAGGAACTGCTGCTCCTGACAGCCTGGAAAATTACTATACTTCTGTAACAACAGTATAAACCCTGTTAAAATATTACACTTGCACAAATTATTCAAATAAATCAACATTCACTACATTTACAATACAGTTGCACCAGCTGACTTCTGTTGAGAATCCTGCCCACCATTTGCTGGAGCTATAAAAGACGAAGGAAAGTAACTGAGATTACCCAGGCCTTTTCCATTTGAAAAATCCCTTCTTAAAATAGTCTGGAGAAGAAAAGGCTGAGAACAGCGTGTTCTTCACTTGTTGGGTTTTGAATGGCTGCAGCAAGTCTGGGACATAGCTGAGCATTATTAGAACATGGATACATCCAATTCTGAGCTCCAAAGTCAGTTTTGGTACAAGAGGCATATTAAAAATACTAAAAATATTCCCCCCACTCTCTCTATCTATTGTCCCACAAAAACAAAACAACACCCTTCGCCCTTGGTACTGTGTTTGAGGATCTCATTACTTTTTGTTTTCTTTATGGGATGAATGAGGTTTTATTTCTTCAAGGCTCCTCTGCTGATCTTTGCTAAGAATCTCTCTAAGGTCTCACATTACAAACAATAACAGGACTCTCTACAAATAAACTTGATGTGATTAGGGTCTGTCTATCCTGCTGTGATTTTGCTTCACTGACAGATTCACTTTTCCTTACGCCACTTGCTGTGTCTGAAAAGTTTGTGAAGCCTGTATTTGTAACATTTCCAGCCATCAGATATAATTTAACTTAGCCTGTGGCACTGATTTTTCTTTTTCCTAGATAGAACAAGTTTTCAAATGAATCACAAAATGAATATGCAGAAGTCTTCAAAGCTGTCAAAAGTTACCAGTCACAAAATCACCAAAAGATCATCCGCCAGAGGGACGGCTGCCAGTGTAACTCCAAGTCTACTTCTGCTCTGCCCATTCTGGAAACTGAGTCAAGCGAGGCTCTAGGCAAAGCTTAGTAAAAGATGATGCCATGAACAAACACATAGCTCACATGCAAATAAGACTGGTCTGAAATTTAGATTTTCTATCTTTTCCATGCCAGATTTTACAACTGCAATACTATTTATTTTACTTTTGGTGTATTTAAAGGTAAAGAAACCCCTCTAATACTTTCAACTGCAAATCTCCCTGAGCTTCCACTGCCAAAGGCTTGAAGCTTGGGCATTAGGCAGCACAGGACAGACTTATATCATCTGAGCAACTAACCAGATTATTTGGCATCAGAAAATAGCATTACAAGAAAATTCAGAAAGACCTTGTAATTGCATTATAGAAAATTCAGATCACACACGAAATGAAAAACCTAGTGTGACTTGGCCTTCATTCTCGCTTTGCCATGGGATGAACCTTAAGAAACTGAAATGGCTACTGAGGCCTTTTCTGCCTCAAATTAGGACAGCACACCCCACTTCCGCATCTTACCTGAAACATTCCCAGCAGTGTCCACTGCTGCTGCTATTTTGACTGTCACCTAAACTCAGAGGGAGGAATTTTTCTATTTATTCATTACTGCTCTGACAAGCTGTCAGCATTTTTCAAGAGTATGCAAAATAAAGGAAATGATGAATCAGAACAGTTTATATCGCTGTGTGAGCTGAGTGTCATTTCAGATGACAAAGCATAGGCCCTTCCCTTGCCAAGGACATTGATGGAAGAGGACTCAGCTTCTGCAGAGAATATTCCCTTTTGGGAAATGAGGAGTGCTTCTCCTGTGACAAGAGTCCTATTTTTAGGCAAAATGTGTTGTTATTGGCTATTTATACAATAGAGGCAAACAAAAAAATCTTAATCAAGCTGATCTCCATTGTGTTAAGCTGTAAAAGTGACAGGCCCAGAGATGGAATAGAAACAAAAGCTATTGAGAGACAGATAGAAAGAACCCTACTAGAAGTAAGATATATACATTTTCTTAAGTTAGCTGGGGCAACTTAGTCAATCAAGCAACATCTGCCGTCTGTTTTCAAGTTCCAGGTAATGAAACTACAAATTAATTGTAAGGAAAAATGTGAAGGTAGGTAAAATAGTCATGAGTCACACGTTTCTGCAGTTCTAAGTCCAGAGAGAAGAAACAGCACAGAATTTCATGGTAGATTTTGGTGTTACAGAAAGCGGGACACAAAACTCTGGAAATATAGATTATGGCAAGACAGAAGACAGCTTTAAACTGAGGTTTTAAAAGAAGGAAGCAGAATTCAGATTTTGTGCTGCAGGAGGTCACAGTGGGCTGGTTTTGTCCAGGAGTATCAAACCACCACTGCCTAGAAATTGAATCTTAAGAACCGTACCACCAAATGAACCAGCAGGAAAGGGAAGAAGAGTGGTACAAGGCACCAAATAAAAAGAATGATTGCTTGCCTATGTTCTTCTTTCTGCTATGTATTGTTTATAAGGAATATTCATACTGAGGATGAATTAATTAACCTGCTCCCCCTTACCTAATGGAATATACAGAAGTAGATGCCTTCTACCCAGTCTTCTTTCCTCCATCTCAGGGTTCCCTGGATTTGGGAACTGAAGGAGCAGCCAACGTGCACACAAGCATCCCGTCTCAAAGAACATACAGCTAAATTATTTTTCCCCTACATAGGCAGGTGAGGACCATTCCAAGCAGGGCACCCCATTAAGCACTATGGCCTGGGGAAGGGTTCAGGGTTCCTTAAAAAAAATCCTAGAGGTGGCATCATCTGTTGAGAATTTAAGTTGTTAAATTACATGTCATCATGGTTAATCATCAAATTTGAAGATTTTCCTCAGACAAACCATCACAGCAGCTTGAACTAGGATAAAAAATTAATGCTGCTTATCAAACTGTCTGAGTTGTCCTCTTCCACAACACTCTCCACTATCCTAAGCAATAGTCATTGTTTTAAAACCACAATGTTTCTGAGTTTTAGGGCCTTTCTTAATAGGCAAACAACCTAAGAATCCTCCTGAATGGTTTTACCCTGTCAGCATAAAAGCAACGTTCACCTGGGGGTCTAGGTAGGCAAGGAAGCCTGAGCTCTGGGACCAGGCAGTTTCAGGAAGAACACAAACCCATCAATCACTGGAAATGAAGCTCAAATGTAACCACAGTTCCTCAGGAAGGAACTGAGGGTAGGTTTAAAGAACAATTGTAACTGTAGTCAAGGCAGTGTATGGGCTTCTGCCCAAGGGCCCACCTTTCTCCTATCCTGCTGTCCACAGTGATCTCCACTAGGAAGGTAATGTTCACTGAATGGTGGAAGGAACAGGTAGTCATAGAGCTGAAAAATTGCCTCAAAGGGACTAAGTCCCACTGAGGGACAAAATCTCTAAACAGAAATATCTTCACCAAGTTTGCCATAGGAGGGAGTTGTTGCAGCAGTATTTCTTCCTGCGCATTTTCTGACAGCCACTTTTAACTTGAACAATATGGGAACGTACACGCATGATAGAAGTCTTGGTCTTGCACCACTACGGTGCAGAAAAGGACAGAGGCACCAATGTTCTTGTACGCACAATCTGTGCTTGAACATTCTGTCAGAACCATTGTGTGGTCCAACCACTTCCTTAATGATGCATAGCTATAAGCACCTTTTATGTTGACTTGTCAGTATGTGCGCTTGCCAAAAGTAAGGGCTGTTTGAATTAATTAAGTTATTCACAAATTTAATTATATTCTAATGTAATCTACTAAATGAAAACATCTATTAAAATATTTGTGTATTTTTATTTTGTGGATATATAACTCTTACAGTTGTTCTCAAAGTTAGATAAATCATACTTACCATAAAACACTGTTTTAAAGTAACACACGATGTGAAATGAAACCCTGCTACCATCTGTGAATAATGTAATCAGGCAAATGAGGAATAATGACTACATCATGGTAATTTAGCACAGAACATACTGAATTACAATTGTCAGCAGCTTGGTTTATAGCTCACAAACTTGAGAAAAGCACAGCATATAAAAAGAGTGGGGAAGGATTTAATTAAAATATGATTACAGAAGAGAACATAAATGACACATGATATTATTTTTCAAGGGTCCACCACTATTACTTGCATCTTGAAATGAAACTGAAAACTCACCATCATACACACACAGAAAGATAATTTAAGTGATATAGGGTTGCTTTTACACATCACAAATCCATGGAGTTTAGCTTGTAACAGAATAAGAATTCCGCCCAACCCTTTGGGGTTACCGGTAGGTGGGCAAGGAAATAACCTACAGAAATTACAGTAGATTCTTTCCATTTTCTAAAAGTTTCATATCTGTTCACAAACCAGAGGTGCAAGTCAGTATTGTCCCTCCCCAGTGCACAAGGCCTTCTATTGGGGATGGTCTGCAGCAGAAAGCAAGCTGGTAGGATGCTCTTTCTCCCTACGCTGGTCTTCTTTTGAGGGATTCAAGGTGGTGTTATTTTTACCAGATTCGTGAAAAGGAAGTCTCCTTCAAAATAAGGAATAATTTTCCAGACCCTTTAAATCTACATTTTGCATCAGACAACGAAAGTCAAGATCCTGCTATTAAAAAGGCACGGTTTTCCTCTCCCTTCATTTCTTGTTCCATCTCCGTTCTACATATTTTCCCCTCAAGTGTTTCCATAATCCCTTCACTGTTGTACATGAATACCTCTTGGCCATTGATATATTTCTCTTTGCATCACAGGAGGCAAGTAGGGAAGAAATAGGAATGAGAATAAAAAGACAGAGTTATTTCCTCTGGTTACACAGGAAGCCTTGGTGGATCGACCCCAGCTACCAAAGTCTTGTTTAGCAATCCCTCCTCTCAGAGTTTCCTCTGTAAACATAGATATTTAAGACCTACATGTCATTTGGAAAAATTTACTTCTCTGTATAAAATGTTTTATGGCCCATTTCTCCATAGGGCAGAAACTTAACAAACATTTCTGAATTCCAGTCTGATTTACATTCTTCAGTGATGAAGATAACTGTCCATTTTTTCTCATGTCATAAAACATTCCTTCTATTTAGAATATTCCTGTTCCACTAAATTATTGCACCGACACAAAAGCAAGAAACACCTGGTAATGTCCAGAGAAATTATAACACCTGCCCTCAGAGAGGGCTGCTGCTGGCACTAGTAATAAATAAATAAACAGATAAATGTATACATATGTAAATAAATAAAAGCTGTTCACTGGATTTATGTCAACAGAAATCCAGATACTTTCCATATGCTTTTGCCTTCCCACATCTGGAAAAAATCACATTGTACTAGTTCCATTCTGCCATGATAGCACACTGGATACTGTACCAGAATCTTTTAGTAATGGATGATTTAAGTTGTGGGTTTTTTTTAAATCCTGAGTCTTTCATAAATAATTTTGTTTCATAAGAAGAACTTTTGGGGGGTGAATAGCAGTGGACGCTGAGAAGAGGGAAGTATTGTAGTTGATGAAACTATACCTTCATGTGATACACTTTTTTATAAAGCATTTTCTTTATTATGCATCATGACATTTACCGTATAAAGGTGACGTTTCAACATGAAACATTATCAATGATGCTGCATCAGCTTATAAAAATCTAGATTTTCAAAATTTAGCAATCAATCAAGATGATGTGCATGTCTAGGAAGTTTCCCTGGAAGACAATGAAAAGCCTGTGCAAAGCGCGCTGCCCTGTACAGCTGCCTACTCCGGTTTGTTCCCAGGCAGCGCTGCTAAAACCTGGCTCTCACTTTGATTAGCATTTGGCTTCTCTGGACAACTATGAAGGTGAAAATATCCAAAACAGGAATTTAGCATAGTTTTCCAACTCGATGTCTTTTCTCTTGAAAATATTTGTCATCACCTTAAAAGCCTGTCTTTAGATTTGGCTTATTAAAAATACATGATAGCCTTGTGCTTTGTGATGGTCGTGGTTATGTATGTCTTGGAGAGTAATACTCAGTGGTACTGAAAACACAACAGATTTCCCCAGAACTTCTCCCATTCTCAGAACTGATTAGTCATTGCTAAATAAGAAAGCCTCTTCTGGAGTACCATGGTAGTAACTAACAATAACTACGACTAACCTAAAATGTAACAGACCAAACACGCATCTAAGATCAGCAAATAAAATATTCCCTCTGTGAAGCAGCCAGCAGAAGGATAAGAAAAGTGAAAAGAGAAAAAACATAGGAGAAACTTTCACAAGGAGAAGATAACTAGCACTTAACCGAAGTATACAATTACCTGGATCACCACAATGGCTGGCAAGGGAAAGTAATACACAATAAAGCAAGTCATGCCCTGCATCTTTAACAATCAGACTCACCACACCAGAATCAGCTGCAAGTGGGGAGTCTGCCGGCAGCATGCTAAACACAAATTTGCATTTAGGAACATATGACATTGTTGAGCAAATGGACTTGATTTTGACTTAACTACGTCACTTTTCCCCTCACCTTAGCAAATAAGTATCATAATCAATATAGACATCACACTACAGCCAAAACAATTCACAAGTAAACCACGCAAAGTTTGAATTATAATTTGTAAGTGCTCCACTTTAAACATGGAATAAATAACACCATTGTAGACCATGACAGATTTAGCTCAGAATAACATGATCTTTCAGAAGGTCAAGCAAACACAAATTGCTCAAAATTGCTCAAAATTATAGTTTTAAAAATGTTTAAGTAAAAAGAGCGTGTCAACCAGACCTTCAAACATTATAGACATAATCTTCAGCTTGACTGTGATGATTTCCTTCTGTATAGAATCGAGGGCTTCCTTGCCCTTCTCTGGACCCACTCCAGCACCTCAGTGTCTTTCCTGTAGTGAGGGGCCCAAAACTGGATGCAGCGCTCGAGGTGGGGCCTCACTAGTGCCGAGGACAGGGGGACGATCACTTCCCTGGTCGTGCCGAGAACAGGGGGACGATCACTTCCCTGGTCCTGCTGGACACACTGTTCCTGATACAGGCCAGGATGCTGTTGGCCTTCTTGGCCACCTGGGCACACTGCTGGCTCATATTCAGCCAGCTGTCAACCGACCCCCCCAGGTCCTTTTCCACCAGGTAGCTTTCCAGCTGCTCTTCCCCAAGCCTGTAGCGCTGCATGGGGTGGTTGTCACCCAAGTGCAGGACCTGGCACTTGGCCTTGTTGAACCTCATACATGAAGAAATGTGGTTCATTTTAAAGAAAGGGTGAATTAGGGAATGCATTAAGTAAGAGACTCTCAAAACGTGGTCCACAGAACAATTTCGAAGGCTCTGTGCCTTCTATTAGGAAGATGAAAATGTATCAATTTTATCTGAAAGGGAATACTCAGAAGAGAAGCAAACGCATTACAAGGTAGAGCCAAACCAGCAATTTCCATACAACGGAGTGTCAGCCAACTGGGACTGAGGGGAAGAGTAGAGTAATACATGAGGGAATATGTGCTTCAGGCATGAAAAATAATCCTACCTGCTTGCCCAAGTTTCTTTTGCACAGGAACCAGGGCAGGAAGAACAGAGGTGGTGCACATCCAGGTAAGGTCCCAACATGGAGTCAAAACACAGATGGGATACAAGCAAAGACTGAGGAGCTGGAAAGTATTTCCAAGTCCTACAGCTTGGCCCCAGCTTTGGGATGCAGATGCAGAAAACACATTCTGCTAAGAATCTTGGCACTTGGGCTATTTTAGGTATGCACATTGAATGGAGGGCTAGAACTCCAAATATTTTAACAAACAAGGAAAATATGAGCAAATGTGTTATTTGACATGTGAGACAAACTCTTTTCTTCATCATGGTCTAATAATAAATTTAACTACTTTCTGTATAGGAAAAAAGAAGCCAGAGAAAGAGCTGACTTGCTATAGATCCATACCATGACATTTAAAACCAAAACATGGAAAGCTTAGTCCTGCCATGGTTTTGGTGGGGCAGAGGCAGGGGTTGCCAAGTATGCTAGCTTCTTTCAGGCTGCTGACATCTCACATATGAAATCACAGACAGAGAAAATCACGTAGGCACAGCACTAGGCATAGAAAATTATTAGGCAAATACTTAACAACCCAAATCTTGAAAAAGAAGTTTGAAAAACTAATTCACTCATCTCAAGATGAGTTTTACCACTCATGCAGTGAATTCATAAAACTGCAATATTAAAGGCAAGTACTTCAGGCAGTTATAAACTTATAAAATACTATGCGCAAAATAAAAATCATCAGAAACCTAACAACTCTGTCTTCCTTTCATAAGCTACTGACCTTTATTTCTCCCAAGATGAAGTTCACGGTGGAATTCACCAATGAATAGCACAGATAGATCACATACCTTGAAGTCACAGCTTCCATGAATTCATCAAGAAGATCATCATAGGCTTGACCTCTGATTCTCTTGTGTCTCAGCCCAATATACAAAGGATCTTTCAGCAATGCCTGTTAAAAAAAAATGTTTTAACTATGACATGAGCAAGTTACAGTAGTTCACTCTAAGCTAATGAGATGGGGACAACAATACAGTGTTTGAGGATTAACCCAAGCATATGAAGTACATATCAATTTATCCACTACATAAAGACTGAAGAAACGCAACAAAGAGATTAAAGAAACACCCTTTTGTATCACGGAAAAGGGATACCCTAGTCTCAAAGGAAGTGTATTGTTTCCAAGTGAAAAAGTAAAAGTTTATTCTGGGAAGTCAGGTTTCAAAAGTATCTTTTAAAGCTTTAGTTAGTACTTTTCTCTTTTCCCTTTACATCCTGACAGTGCTCTGACATTTTTAAAAAGCCATTTTCTTGACTTTTATCATCATGTTTCACACATCTCTCCTAGAGTCCATCATTTCGACTGTGTTGATGAGCTGATATTCAGAAAATGTGCTGCTTTCTAAAATTCAATATGCCAAAACATAACGAAGCCTTTGACCTTTTCATTCCAAGCTACTAGAAGGTCTTGTTTTGGTTTCATTATTTCCAAATTGTAACTTGAAAATTACTAAATGTGTTCAAAGTGTTTTGCAATCACTTTTAACAATTCACTACAGCTACAGCAATTCCCCAGTCTCAGTATTTTCACTGGCTCTCCCAGGAACTCTCATAAATTTTTCACAAGCCTCTGAAAATGAATAAGCTAATTTCTCTGTTGTATCTAGTGTGCTATCCTCCCACGCATGCCCAGACAGCTTGCAGAATCAGTCAGGAGCTTGACTAAACATTTTTCATCCAAAAACAATTTGTAAAAGCAACCCAACTTGTACACCAGCTTGAATTAGGAAAATAACATAAAGAAAAATACAGACCATCTCTCATTCCAGGAGAGAGCCTCCAACATACAACACAAAGTAGCGAGGCTGGAAAGCTTGTTCAACCTGTGTCAGGCTGGGAATCAGAAATCTGATTTCTGTATTTTAGAAAAGTGCCTAAATTCCCTTCACAGCCTTTCTGTGTTGTAGAACTGAAAAATCCTTTGGGTCACAAGCCCCATTTGGAGACTGATTTGAATCAGCAAGAAACTTTAAAGCCTTTGGTGGTGTTCTGCCTCCCCTGGGAGTACCCTGATGCAGACCTACAGATAGAGCTGTTTGTCTCTCCCTCACTTTTCTCTCCACTTCCATAAAAAATTAAAGATATCAGATTAGAATGTTTAAAAAATCAATACAAAAATTCAGCAGGATTAAAAGCAGATTTTTCTAAAATTGCTGCTAAATTCATCATCATTTCAAAACAAACTATTTCTAATACATTACTTAGAGACTTTCAGAATTTGTTAGTTCAACTGTCTGGAGAACAAATAAAGTTCAAAATTAAAATTACTTTGTAAATGAAAGTGAAGTCATTACATTGTAAGCATTTTATTTGTTCCCTTCACCAATTCTATGTAGCGGTCATGTTTAATTAACATATTTTTTGGCTGAAATAATTTTACCTGTGTATTTACAGTATTCTAGATATTCTAGCAGCAAAATCAAAATCGTAATTATGTACCTATTCCAGATACTGCAGGGAAAACTGGCAAGAGTCAGGTACCTTCCAAAGTAATTTTCTCTTTTGTATGCTCTTCTTTTTTTATACAATTGTTTCCAATTTTGTAGTCAAGAACTATTTCTGGAATTATTTTTTAATTTCTATTTTGAGTTTGCCTAGTTATTTAAAATGACCTCCGGGAAATCTGACAAGTCAAGGATAATTTTATTTCTCTGGGACATAAATTCACAGGAATTGCAGATGAACTGCTTAGCAATGTGGAATCTTAAGGCAAGTTTGGAAACCCCATGGGAGTTGCCTCATGCTTCCCACCAGACCAAGCACGCAAGGTTGGAAAGCAGAACTGCCAAGCGGCAGGAGCCTCTGTCAGGAGCATCACGGTAGAACTCAGAAACAGTAATCCCATTTCTAAAATCCCACTACCGCAGCTGTCCATGCCAGCAGGCTTCTGCTACTCTGTGTCCTGTGCAAGAATATCGCACGCTCCATGGTCCAATTCAATGTAAGCAACCTATCCCCTTTCCAACTCCCATAACTCTTCTTCCCAAATTGATTTGCTCTTTTAACATACTTCTGCAAGATTTTTATTTAAAAAAATCAGTCTGTGTTCTCATTTTGTAAAACAATGTTTGAAGTGAAAAAGATATGTATATTTATCTTTGGTCCCTTTATTTTTTAAATTCTGAAGACGTATTTCCAAAACCATTTGCAGCCAGACCGAGTCACACTGGTTCCTTCAAGAAGCCAGCTTATGTTGGGCAGTGATTCTGTGAAAGTTCAAGAGAAATAGGCATTCACAGTTACGCTGTTTAAAAAGTGCTAAACAAGACATGGGTCTGCCTTGAAACGTAGGCTCTTTTACTCCTTTTGCAACTTTTGCATCCTTAATGTCTTTGAGCATTTAAATCTATAGCCAACATTGAAACTCAGAACTCCAAAACAGCTCCATTTATAAGATCTCTATATGATTTTATTCTCATATCTTTGATGCCAAAATTTAATGTGGAATATTTAAAACCATTAATACAATGTTTCGGGGGTATGTTTAAACTTCCAGCCTGGGAAGTTTCACAAGCAGAGATAATTAATTCAGCGACACATCTTTGATGAAAAGCTTGGCCAGCTATGTACCCGGAGTTCAAAATTCCTTTACAGCTCAGTGCATTCTGCTTCACAAATGTTACAGTTCGACAAGAAATAGCCCCAAAAAGTTCCCTTATAGTCCTGTTTGGAACAACGTATGAAGCAACCCAGGGCAGAGACAAAAGAATGAAACATTCAGCAAGTGAAAAGAACAGTGGTCATGTCTGAGCCCTGAGTGGCAAACCATTGTGGGACCGCTCCCTTTCCAAAGGGCACTGAAGAATGAATAAGCTGCTTAAACACATTATCCCCTTATTCAGGTCAACACCATGCAAACCGGGTCCACGGTGGTTGGTTTTTTTTAGAGAGTTCACACATCTTGAGAGATTAACATTTGCTATCGACTATTTCATGGCCTTCAAAACAGATTACCGAAAAGAAAGTTCCATCCTACAATTGAGTATGTCAAGCTGACATGATGATTAGGTACTTTTCCTCAATGACTTGGGTTTCTTTTGTTCCCCAGCTTGTTGTCAAAGCTTAAACTTTGTTTTGTTCTTTTGGAAATTGAATCTCCTTCAAAACATAACTCAGCGTTTCTCAGTTTAGTGGGTTTGTTACGCATATTAAGTGGTACTGAAAAAGCTTATGCTGGTTTATTTTTAGACACACTCTAAGGCTAAAAAAGAAGTTCTAAAACATTCGGGTTTAGCAACGTGGTACATTCGAGCTTTAATAGAAATACAATTTTACAAGAATAAAGGGCTTAATTGAGGTTCTGGTACTGGAAATATCATGTAGATCTACTTAGAATTAGCTGTGTAAAATAACAAAGAGGTCTTTGAAGCACCACCTGAGTGTATTAAAACTGTAATGACCTTTCGGGTTTTAAAAAAAAGGCAAGCCGTTTATACCATCTTACTTGTGCACACTTACAGTGAAGAGATCAGCAAACCATCAAAGTTCAAGCAAGGCTTGAGCTGTGCACCTGGCTCTAATTTAGCTACAAAAGCCAAACGGGCAAGAAACAGAAAATTGCACACTTATATATTTCATCAGTGGAGAACAAACATGCTGAAATGTCATCTATTCTCAAACTTGGCACCGAGACGTTTCTTTGGAACAGATACATACTGTAGTGAACAGCTTCATGGAAAATTAGAGGTGAAGAACTGCAAGACACCGAGCCTTTCCACTCACAAAGATGGCAGCAAGAGAGTGTCCAGCACCTCTCAGTGCCACCAAGAAAGAGTTTGGTGTACGGTAATGCTTCAGAGCAGCAACTTCACCCATGGCATTAAAATGTCAAAACTCTCCAACAGTTATACAAGGATTTGCGTTAGAGCCACAGTTATACAGTTACAGGAGAACTACATTTGTATGGGACATCAGAAGCTCTGGGACAAAGACATGCCACATGCCAGAAATTAAATACATTTCAGAGTATGATGGGTCTAAGAGGGCACACAGTTAACAAGAAAACTGGGGGAATGCTGCTGCTTTTTGAAGTGTTAATATTTTCTTATATTAATATGCTGTAAATTCTTTCTGTAAACTTCTTGTCTCATTTTTCACAGGTTGGGGAGGAGCTGGTGAGCACAGGGGCATTTCTGTTCTCCAGGGAAGTCGGACATTTCAAACTTTTATTTTGTTCCACAAGATTGAAATTTCACTTGATGTGAAACTTCTTGCAATAAAAGAGGCAGCTAGAAACAACATCAACATTTTGGACTTAACTTCAGCTTCTATCAATACTAATTACCCAGTAATCAATCTGCATTCATTTAAATTTTTGGTTTGCAAGCAGTAACATCCTGAATCACAATTTTCTGTCTTACAGCTGCAAAGTATTTTTTATGGCATTAGGAAGAATGTGTAAGATTTCAATTTATATTAGACTAGGAAGCCTTTTTTTTTTCCTTTGAATAAGCTACATACAGGATGACGCCCTAAAACATGTAACAGATTCTGCGTTTCCAAACGCTAACTGAGTTTTGGATGTGCTGCATGCTGCACGTAACACTGATGCTAATTGGGTTTGAGGGTATAGAATACTTTGCAAAAAGAAGTTTCACAATCAGAGAGCTAAAGATTTTTTTTTTAATTTTGCTTTCTTTGAACTACACTGGCCCCATGACATACCTACTAAGAAGACATCATGGTCCCTCCTATCTAAAGACTAGACCTTTGTCTAGCCTTTGCAAACTACAAGGGGCCTCTTGCACAAGAAAAAAAAGGGGCCTTATCCTCTATTTCTCCCCTAAAGGAGGAGAACTCATCTTTGGGAGTCTCAGCTAGCACTTTATCTGGACATCCCCAACAGACAGGTACTGGCATACAGAGCACCACCTCTCTTCGCACCTCAGTTTCCTCCAGGGGATCCCCCCTACTAGAGGATGTCACAAAAGATCCCAAAACAGGAGGCAAAAAAATGGGTATCACAATGGGTCATTCTAAGTATAAATAAAGGAGGAAAAATTCCACACATTGGGCATGAGTTTAAAAAGTTGAGCCCAATTGTGCTAGACTTGCCAAACCCAAGTGGCTGCCAGTACGTGAGAGACAAAGATATTGTGTGTGCAGGCAACAGTTGTACTATAATGAACATTTTTCCATTTGTAACCCTAAAAACTGTTCATTGTCTGTCCAGACAAAATTCTAGACCTGTGATAGTCAAGAATTTAAAAGATAATGCATTCATAATGTTCCTTTGACATCAATCTTAAATAAAGTGCTTGAAGGGAAAAATTTTTTTTGGGAAAAAAAAAAGAAGCAAAGAATAGTATGCACTTTTGAGACAGTTCAAAATATAAATATTTATCAATACTCTGATGAAGCAATATCCTAATGTAACAGAAAATAACCTACAGTATTTCAAAATTCTCCTTAAAATAATTTAAGATTGCGTTACAAAAAGAGAGAATGTGTTCTCTTCCATATGTGCATAGTGATCCTATAGTTTTGCACCAGCTACACTAGATGTTTTCAGTTATTTCTCCTTAAAGACAGGCTTAACTTATCCAATCCAATTTGTTCTTTCCTTTCATAAGGTTGTTTGTCTTTCAATTCAACCTTTGCATCCTTCGCTTGCCTTCCTCTCAGGAAGCTTACTCATTTCTTAACCTGATGAGGAATTACCAGTTGCAGCTTTGCCTGCGCACTGAACTCTGTTGCTTATATTCCAGTTATTTCCCACGCATGCAGACAGCTTTACCCAGCTGAAAAATTGTCAGCGCCAGCGAACTTTAATTTAACAACAAAATAAAAATCACTCTAATGGGTGGAAAGAATGCTTCATGAAGGAAACTTGTAACACACTATGAAGTTACCACAGCCTGTCCCCAAGCAAGAGACTGCACAAAGCCAGGCTGTGCCAAGGACATTCTGTGGGCTGCATCCGGCGCATGTATGCGGCACCGAATAAAGGCTCCAATGTGCACGGGCTGTGTGCCAAGCAGGCGCCATCCCTCTGTCCCTCTCGCACGGCATGCTCCGCCTGCATCCCTGCTTCCCTTCTCATGGGTACCAGAAGGGCTCTCCCAGGAGAGCACAACAACCCCAAGCAATGCTACAGGCTTGGGGAAGAGGGGCTAGAAAGCTGCCCAGCAGAAAAGGACCTGGGGGTGCTGGTGGACAACCAGCTTAACATGAGCCAGCAGTGTGCCCAGGTGGCCAAGAAGGCCAACAGCATCCTG
>VWZL01002396.1:1449970-1532000 GCA_013396915.1 Stercorarius parasiticus
CCCTAGAGGTATTTAAGAAACGTGTAGATTTGGCACTTCAGGGCATGCTCTAGTGCCAGAGATTGTAGGGGTTTTTTTTGTGTGTGTATGGTTGGACTCGATGATCTCAAAGGTCCTTTCCAACCATGAAGATTCTATGATTCTAGGAAGTCAAACTCATTCCCTTGCTGTGGTGGTGCAACGATTCCCCATCCCTGGGACATATACCGACCTAGGAGAAGTCAGGCATGAATTGCAAAAGATAAGGGACCAGAGCATTAAGGCAATCCCTTAACGCACCTGGCTCTTGCTTCCCCTATCGCTTGGGACTCTATCACTCCCTGACAGCCTAGCACATCTGCACCTGGATCGTGCCCAAAGGGAGGTGATACTAGAACTCTTACATTTAGCAAGTTCTGGACTTGCACAACTGGGAGAAAGATCCGGAATATCCCATCATCCGAGTTGGGACGGAGTGGAAAAATACCTGATGAAAGTCAATTATCTTGGACCCTATAAGTAGTGATTCTAACGAGATCCTTTGAGTTCTCCTGGATCACAGCGGAGTGTGACCAGCACATCCCCTGAGCCGGGATGCCACTCAGGCAAACACCTCGAGGGCTGGAAGGCCAGGGGGAGTCAACTCCCCTCGAGTCTCAGTTATTGCCTGCTGAGGAATGCTGATGCATTGTGAGTATTAACTCCGAACTCGAAGAGTGAAATTTTAACTATAGGCTATCCTCTCTTTCATCCACCTCTCTATATACACATTAGCTCTGATGAGTGTGGGTGTTATTATACTTCATTGGATCCAAATATTTGTCCATGCACGTGTAAAAGGGGCACCCCTCGGCTCATTGGAGTTGTGCGTTGTGAAGGGACCTTTGGTCATAGCAGTTAAAAACTCGGGTGTAGGTGTGTGTGTGACCCCTCAAGTGGTGTGTTTGTATGCTTATGCTCACATGTCTATGTATTGATTTAAGATACCTTATAGTAAATTGGGGTGAATCTTGCCATCTTCGAATCTGCAATTAAGTTGCTGTTCAAATATTTTGTTAAATCATCTTGTAAATCCTTAAATCGGTTAATGATTAAGTGTTGCTAAAAACTTAACCTCTTGCAAGGTCCTGCACCTGGGTCACGACAATCCCAAGCACAAATACAGGTTGGGTGGAGAATAGATTGAGAGCAGCCCTGAGGAGAAAGACTTGGGGGTGCTGGTGGATGAGAAGCTCAGCATGAGCCGGCAATGTGCACTCGCAGCTCAGAAAGCCCACCTGCTCTAGTGGGAGGTGTCCTTACCCATGGCAGGGGAGTTGGAATTAAATCATCTTTAAGGTCTCTTCAAACTCTAACCATTCTATGATTCTATGATTTATTTCAAATCATTAAAAAATTTTGAATTTCCACTAAATCGTAACCGTGTCAGATATTTCCACCCACGACACTTGCATGAGCATGCAAAGCTAAAGACCATTCACCCCCTAAGGGTGACATTTACAAACATACATAAAATACAATAAATAGCGCAAGCTACATGAGCCATGGTTAGCGAGGAAGCACCATGCGCAAAATCCAAAGAGAAAAAGTTGCTGCAGCAAGAGGCAAGATGCACTTGATTTTTCAAGAGGCTGTTGTGCTGTCTGCTCTTGGAGTCAGGCAATGCATTGGTGTTTGTGTCCACGAGTCAGTCTGTGGAATCAAGTGATAGGTGAAAAGCTTATGGGCTGTTGATGGTGCAGGGGTGGGTAGCAGTGTGGCCTTCTGGGTTGAGTCTGTTAGGTACACCTGAGTCCCTCTCTGAGCTTACCTCCAAAATACTGGAAATTATAAAATACTTTTCAGAAATCAAAAGTTTATCTCACGATTTTTAGGTGTAATTCAACATTTCCAAGCACTTGAAACTGATAATACCAGTTACAGCCTGGTACCCATCAATGATGGCTATGCCTAAGGAAATTTCTGTCTAGGCTGACTTTTCCATCCCCAACAACCTGGAATTCACAGGGACACCTGAACTTCTCTTCTGGATTTGCCCTAAAAATTACACATAACACACAGTATAGCTATGCTAACTGTATATTTTGCCATATTTCATATTGAATAGTAAAAATTAAATATTTTTAAAGGCAATAATATATCACACATCAGAGGAATGATATCTTTTTCAGAGCAATTAGGCTTTTTTTCCACCTGCTCACCTTTCCAGTACACAGTATAAGAGATTCACATAAAAATGATCGAGCTTTTCCAGCAAATTTCCATTGCTATTAAAAAAAATATTTTGTAGTAAAATTAATGGAGAATCGAGCAAAAACTGCTCTGAACACCTTGTTCTTTATGGCTGCTTGAAATTAGGAAAGACCTGGGAGTACAGCTCAACAGTGAAGCATACCCCAGACTACATCTTTGCTAGACAAGAGACAAAATAAAAAATAATGGTCTCTTACTGAAATTTAAGGGCCATTGGAACCCTTTACAATGAGGGTGGTGAGGCACTGGAACAGGCTGCCCAGAGAGGTGGTGGAGGCCCCATCCCTGGAGACATCCAAGGCCAGGCTTGATGAGGCTCTGAGCAACCTGATCTAGTTGAAGATGTCCCTGCTTACTGCAGGGGGGTTGGACTAGATGACCTTTAAAGGTCCCTTCCAACCCAACACATTCTATGATTCCATGATTCTATGAAAACAGCTTACGTTGACTCTTTCCAATCAGCTTAACTTCTAAAAACTATTAGAAGCAAATATCATGGAACTACCATCACTGAATCCGCAGCACAATCTGTGCACTGTTCATAAGGAGAGAAGCAGATATTTTTCCTTGGACTGGATTAGTTATTGTTTATGAAGGTACTGTAACTGAAGGAAAAGAAAAAAACCTGCCTTAAAAGCTAGCAAGTTAGTTTGTCAATTTTTCATACTGCAAAAATGAAAAACTAAGAATTTTTCAATCGTAAACAATTATGCCAACATCTTCTGTTAACTGAATGTTAAATTCAAAACTAAAATTCACAAAGTCCTTGTTTATAACACTAGAGTTCTTCTCCTAGTACCATGCTTGTGTACCACCACCACACAGATGCATCAGGGCTTTTAAATCTACATTTACACCAAATAGCAGCTATAACAAGCAGGTCAGGGATTGCTAGGGGGAAAGGGAAGGGGAAACAGTTTCTAATCTTGGAATTTCCTTCATTTATACAAAAGAAAGATTATAGAATGATCTGTTTTCTGTGTGACTTGTGCCAATCTGAAAATAATGGCATGCTTTGTACAAACAGGGCACTGTCCCTATGGGTGGAATACAGAGGCAGCTGCATTCCAGGGATGAGCACTATGTGGCAACAAGCAAGATATCTACAGTAACACACTTCAATAATTTCAGTTGTGCTTTACTGCAAAACTCCTAAAAAATTCTGACTTTACATCTCCCAACAGATGCCTGAACGTTTTGTAGGGACAGCCAGCACAAAAACTTCCTGAAATTTTTATTTTATCCTTATTTATTGTTTGAAGGACTCTAGATAAATTTAAGCAAAGTTCACCAGCAGTTTTCTAACTCTTCCTCCTCCTCATCATCATCTGACTATCTAACCTGTCTTTTTCTAAACAGACAGAAACATGTGATTGTACATAAATAGTCATAGTGTTTACTTCAATGCATATTTTCTCTTTGTGCTACTAAGCTAAAAACTCTTCCAGTTCCTCAGCTTGACAATTATCTTTCAAAAGAGCTTTATAAACGAAGTAAGAACAAAACCCCCTCATCTCTCACGTAATAGGATAAAGTCAAGAGTGGCTGAAGGATGCCCTGGGCTGAGGAAGCCCTTAGGAAAAGTCACTAGTCCCAGCCACCCATGAGAAAACTCCATTCTTGGCAATTCTGACAAGCCCTGAAAAGTATAGTTTCCCACTAACAGAGCTCAGACAACAGCCTGCTCCTCTCCTGACAAATTTTTCTCTCTCTTCCTTAGACGTAACACATTAGTCCCACTGAATACTGCTTTCTGCCTCTTCCTTGGGAGGTTACAAATGATTTTGCAACGAAAGACCATCACTGCAATGTCTAAGGTGGTACTGCCCCACTAATTCAGGACAGCACGCATCATATGATCTGATGCCAGAACCGTATCTGGCGGAGTTAGGAAGGAGATCAGAAGGCCTAATTCATTGTGTATTTTAAGAAAAATAAAATAAACAGCAAGATATATACTCTGTGTTATGTTTAACAGTCTCAGAGAACTCTCCTGATGTTAACATCTGTCTGCAGGGATAGGGACGATGCCAATTCCACAAATGCCTGTAATTTGAGTTGGAACTTGGAAGACGCTCAGAACCACGGTTTTGGAGCAACATTTCATCAGACACAATTTTAGGACGCATAACTCTTTTATACAGTAAAACTGAAAACAAATGGTTGTCTGCATGCCAGTGGCATTTCTTGAAAAACTTAATCATTTGCCTATTGAGACAACAATAGTGCTGAAGAATCCGACATCGTTTAGGACATCAGCAGAATATGCTGCATGCAATCATTAATATTTTAACATACAAATAATAATCAGAAAACAAAGAAACCTGAGAATTCTCTTGTATTTTATTCATATAATTGTCAGACCACCTAACAAGAAATCTCTGACATCTATTTTCTACAAAAGCTTTTACTGAATCCCAGAAAAGCGTTAGACTAACCCTTAAGCTCTCTACACAACTGACTTTCAACAGCTCCCATAAAGTTAGCAACTATCACTTCTTCTTCATGAATCCCAGCAGCTACATGGCTAAAATCTCAACCTGCACGTCCTGCCGCACATCAAGAAACATTTAACAATACCTTTGATGCTACGTTTTGAAATATAGCTGATGGATAACGGGAACTGGAAGCTGTAGAAATGTATCACAACCAAATTTTCAAAGTTTATTGCTGTCAAAAAAATGAGGGAGGACCTGCTGGACCCTACTTGAGGGTCCATCAGTAAGTGCTTGTAATAAATCACAGAAGGTGGCCAAACAATAATATTTAAGAAGGGTCAAAATAGTACCCATGGTAGCCTACACCCTTAAAACCAAGTCTAGCCTCAGTGAAACTTTTTATAGAAGTTGGAGATATTTTTCTTTTCTTTTTTTCCTGCAAAGTTACCAGAAGTGTAGCTATCCTAATAAATTCTCTTATTCAGCTTAATCAAGAGAGTATGACAAGACATAGCTCTTTGGGGTGGCTCAAACACTTTGAATACATCAAACTTTCCTACACCATTTTTGCAAAGCAACAAACACACATCACTCCCTTTATTTTCATCAACTTACATTTCCAAATTTTGTTCGGGACAGGAAGCTGGAATGTCTGAATGCAAGGAGTCATCCAGCTTTCAAGACCACACAAAAAAATGAAAAAAAAAAATAAAAAAAAAATCAAATGACAAACCACCATCACCAAAGTGAATCAGAAAAAAGCAAAGACTTATTCTCTTGAAGATGACATCAGTAAAGTTCTGCTATTAAGTAATAATATTCAGGAGAATGCAATCTTAATATTTTTCCTTCATCTGGTAATCAACACAGATAACATAAAAAAAAGTTTTAAAGATCTCATTTCCACTCATCTTTAATATTCTATTAATAATAAGGATTTTGCTAATATTGTATCAGCTTACATTTTGACAGCGCAAAAAGTGTGTCTTGAGTCCATCACAGTTAATTGAACAGAATTTTAACATACCAACAAATCCACCATTTACAAAACTGAAAATCTTGTTCTCTGTTATCAGTACATCTCATTTCTATATCAACAGTTTTGATAGGTTTTTTTTATTTTATTTTTTTTCATTCACATGTAACTATAAATCTCCATCATTTGTTGTGGCCTCTTCTCAGTTATACTAAATTTATGTCAATTTATTTCATTTACTTCCATAAGCTACTCCCACACGGTCCTTCATCAAAATATCTCTGACCCTGACATCCCTGTCTCCTGGGCTGTCATTCAGCCATTTTCTTCACTGGAGCCAAATGGGTTGGGCCTCTTCCTACATAAACAAGTCACAACAACAATGTCCCTTTGACTGACTGGCAATTATTAAACATGTCTAGTGACATTATTTCGGTGCTGTCATCTCAGCTGTTGACTATATATCTGTCCCAGCACCATAAGAGCAAAGGGAAAAGTAGTTCTGCGCACAAAGCAGAGTTGTGAGTGCAAGGTCAACATTTGTAAGAGCACCTTTACAGTCAATAGGTGACACATTTTGTCCCAGACACTAGGCCAACTTCTGTGGAGGCACAAACGACGCATCTTATCCCACCTTTTGTGATAATAGCTATATTTATGGCTCGTTTCCTCTCTCGTCTTCTCCATTGCCTGTCAAATTGCTGAGGAGGCAGATAGCTAGCAGTTACTATTTCAGAAAAAATGGAAGCCAACCAAAACAAACACTATCTGTTGCTGCCTTCTGAGTATGAAAAGTAGGAAATATCTAACGTATCTTGAAATAAAGTCTGCCATCAGTTTGGTCTATGGATATTCATGCACGCAATCCAAAATAACCATTTCCAGATATTAATTTCTGCTGCCTTTTATAGATCCCCTTGTGCTGAAAAGTGAAGTAAGAAGCAATGAAATGGACTGACAGAATTGCCAGTAACATCAGTACACAGCTCGTTCTTTCTAATGTCAGCTGAAACTGAGAGTTAAATCCTGTGTCACCATTTATGTTCTTTCTGCTAACGCCCTCCCTTCTTCAACTTCTTGGGTCTTAAAAACCATTGCCGATACACTGTTTGGTAAATGTGAAAATCTGAAGCACCACTTGGCTTCACCACATTTTCCATGGTCTAATGAAATAGAATATTTCACAAAAGAAATACTCATAAATAGCATATTTCATAAAAAATAAATGAGCAGTCTCAGAGAAAGAATACCATATATTCCTAGCCAAAATTGCAAAGTTTAAAGGATAACAATGGATCAAAAGTAACAGACAATTGCTGAGGTCTTCTCACACATTAAGCAGTAGAATGGCATTTCTCAAAGACACAAAGAGTTTGTTTAATAAGAGGCTGACATAAGTTCAAAAACAAGTTTTAGTCTCTGTAGAAGCCTCTGGAGCCACACAGCAACAACAAAGGCAAGTAGAGTGCAAACTGAGTATGAATTCATGATATCCAACTTAAGAACCTATACTGTGTATTTCAATGTCTAAGCTAGTCTAAGCTCTTTTTGTAGTCAACTAAGAAAAAAAGATCATTTTAAAACACAATTCATCTGACAAATTTGAGACAGCTGCTCTACACGAAGAGCGTCTGCTCCTCTTCATAAAATTAGCCTAGGATGATTAGCTCAGGTTCAGATGACCCTCATGCTCCATGTTTCTTTCTGTCATTCTAAGCTTACCGAGTTCCATGATGGGACCCCAGATTCTCAAGACTAAAAATTCAAACACAAGTTTATAATTGTTCATTCTATTGGATCTTAAGATAAAAGAGAACAGTTAAAAAATATTGCAGCCTATGTGGGTACACTAGAAAAGTCTAGATTTGTGCTTAGTACACAGGCAACACAGAAAGGCTGGATGATTACAAGAACATTGCAAACACTAATCTCTAGTATTTTATGGAAAGTGTAAGAGGACGCCAAGCAAAGGCAATATAGGATGATGGTGGATGTAAATCTGCTAGGGCAAAAGGAGGCGAGCATTATAGCAGTAGGAAAGACATGACAGAGTGTCTTTCTACTATTATAATAAAGAACAAAGCCCATTACAAGTGAATGCAGCATTAAACAAAATGCTGATAGTGTACATATTATGAAACTGAGAAAAATATTTAAAGAGAATAAATGTTAAAATGCCAAGCCCATTTATTTTTGAGTTTTGTTAGTAAAACTGCTGGTACTAATAGCTGCTGAGCTATGCCTAAGAAAATATGAGAAAAGCATCTAAATGAAAACAAGGGAGATGATGTAATACATTCCCCTGGGAACATCATGGTAAAGAATAGCAAATGATCTTCTTCATTTGCAAATAAGTCAAAACAGTTAACAGCTCTAAATATGGTGGGAAATGCTTTTCCCCTTTGTACACAATTATTTCATAAGAGGGGTAAGCAGTGTTTTGTATTTGAGCTCTCTTAATACATGATTCGTAGAATGCTTCCCTTAGGAAGCACGAGAGATTTATACACAGGCTTCTACTGAAGGTTTAATACAACCAAGGAAATATATAGTAAGGCTGAAGATACAGAAGAAATAGTAATTAAAAAAAATAAATTGCAGAAGACTATGGACAAAACAGAAGACAAACTCAGAACAAAAAAGGCAGTCTTTGAAAGACTTAAACACACTGGAAACCTCAGTATCTTGGGTAAATTTAGACTCCCAAGATTCCCTCCCTGGAACCCCATCTCAACACACCACACTGCAGACACTTCAGGCATGGGGTTTAGGCCATAGAGGGTAAAAAACCCTCCTGACGGAAGCCATGTGCAGTTTTGTGGATATACTTGAAAGTATAAATTAGGAAATGTATTATTTAAGTATTCAGTAAAAATATTAACATTTAGATTCTTAGATTTTTAATTGCAGAAGAGAATTCTGAAATGTAGCGACATCCATTATTAAAACCAATAAAAATAATAGTGTAAACCACACCATCAGCAAATTACTTTCTGATTTCTTGTAAGAAAATCATGATGCAAGAGGTCTCTGAATATTACTGAACTGTATTTTTAAGGCTACCTAACATTAACTGCTAACATTGGTTTCCTTGGCATTCGCTCAAAGCTGAGGTCCATCTCAGCGGGACTTTGAGCTCTTACTGGCTCAAGGAGAAAAGCCAACAGTGAAGCATGAGCCATTTTCTTTTCCTAAGACTAAAAACAGCAACTGTTTGGCTAGTAAGTTTTTATGTCCTTTCCTCTTTTTCTTTCTTCCAGTAATTATCTGTTACTTTCCATGAGCATTGTTTGATGCATCTTGTGAGTGAGCACGCCTGCACACGTCACATTGGACGTATTTGGGAAAAAAAACAGAGTCTGTGAAAACTGATTACAGCTCTCAGAATAAATCTGGACAGAAGGTAAAGAAACATATGGAGAAGAAAAAGCACAGACAAAAGTCAGATGCAAGCTACCATGCAGACTGACACATTTAACAAGATTAAAAAAGGAGACAGGGTTTCCAAGTGAAACACAGTATTCCAAAATATAGAATATTCTGTGCAATAAAGGCCTCTCTATCCAGTAACAATTTACCATTTCTGTTGATGACAGGGCCCTGTGAAAATATGAAATTTTCTAACACACCAGAAATATTAACTCTAGGTATGATGTAATGGACATATCTGTGTGTGCACAAGTAATTCCACATAAATAATACTAAGTCTGAATATGCACCTATGGTTAGATTGAGATGGGAATAACTAGTATTCACTATGATTATTGAAATGAAAATAAATAAATACAGCAGAATTCTATATTACTTCATTCCTCCTCTCATTGCGTTATAAACAGCAAGTTACTCAAGAAATACTACCTAACCTTGTGTACTACAATATAATGGGACAAAATATTATAAATAGTTTGACTGAGGCCTGATTAGAGAGACCTTTGGAGACTCTTATTGTTCTTACTCATTATTTCTAATAATGATAATGTCTGTACTAGAATTAAAAAACCTGATATATCAAAATTCAAGTTTAATTTTTTTCACAAGATTCAGAAAAGCACATAAAAAATTGCAATTTCTTCCACATCTGTATTGTTGAAATAAAGTGAAGAAAACTCAGTACATGCAAGAAAACACAGAAAAAGAACTCTTAATATGCTGCAGAAGATGACCTTGGATAAATATTCACCTAACCACACCATTCACTACCATGAAAAGATTTTCAATATTAACATAGAACCACAGGATGATAGGGGTTGGAAGGGACCTCTGGAGATCATCTAGTCCAACCCCTCTGCCAGAGCAGGGTCACCTAGAGCAGGTTGCACAGGAACGCGTCCAGGCGGGTTTTGAATGTCTCCAGAGACAGAGACTCCACCACCTCTCTGAGCAGCCTGATCCAGTGCTCTGCCACCCTCAAAGTAAAGAAGTTCCTTCTCACGTTGAGATGGAACTTCCTATGTTCAAGTTTGTGCCCATTACCTCTTGTCCTGTCTAATACTAACTTCAGCAATACTCAACAGAAATGTCACACAGCCCTATTTATTCACTGGAAATGAGGTAACATTCTGAAATTCTGATGGATATTTGCACGTTTGGTTTTTTTTCTTAACTTCAGTTGACAGCAAATCATGTATTTTGAAATATTAAATTTCCAAATAAAATCTGTGGGAAAACGGTAATTGTTGTTAAATGTGCCTATGCCTCCACTTGCTTGCTATAGTAATGCGTATCTAAGGCTCTATGCCAGTCCACACATCCCAGGGTGTACCTCAACAGCTCAGCAACACGAGGGCCATGAAACTTCATAGGAAATACAATCGGGTGGAAACTCCTGATCCACAGAGAAAAAAATACTGAGGCATGAGACGTGCAAACAAAATGTTGGAATCGGCTTTAAGATTTAAATGATAATCTGCCTCCACCTAAAGTAAAACCCCAAACCAGTCTATCACACTATTTGTCAGTGGTTTTAGAACATCCCATGGATGTGAACCCTTGGGGTACAGGAGGTTTGGGCTCAAGTTTGTAGTGGATTGTAACAGAGGGAATATATTTGACATATTACTCTATGGAAAAAATAAAATAAAGTTTATCGTACCCTGTGAAGTACTCGCCTCATGTCTGCAACAAACAGAATACTATTCAGGCTATGAAAATATTAATGAGATAAAAACAGCAGTGATAACATGTTGCTTACAAAGGCCAACATGAAATTATAAATACACATGAAGAAAATACAAAAATTATGGTATGTATAAAAGCCCAAAGAAGACCTGAGAGACATTTGCATTTGTCAAATACATGCTTCTAATGTGCAACAGATAAAGCACTAATATCTAGCTAAAACTCCTCTTTAATAATAAAAATAAAATAAAAACTCCTCTGTAATAATAAAAATTCCACTCCATTTTAATATTTAAATACAATACAGGTGTTTTCTTCAGTTTTTCATTAATTACCTTTTCCAGTATGTATACTTCATGACTGCATGATTAACTATGCCCTTCACTGAATATGCTACCTAAAAACTATTACACAGAATCTGCAGCATTTTTGGCAGCAATTGAATTTTTATATTAAAACCTAGATGATAAATAGTAAATATTTTTTGTTACCATATTACGCTCATTTTAAAATAATTGTATATTCAATAGCATTTATAAAAGCCCATGCAAACTATACTCTCGTTCTAATAAAATTTAACATTTTTGATCAATATCAAAATTTTTATCAAGTCTAAGAGTAGACTTGTCAAGCTATTGCTTTGGATATACAATGAACGACAAGATCACATACAAAACCCCTCACTTTTCAATTCATTTCAAGTTTCCCTTGAAGCAAGCTTATTTAATATAATTTCTTGTCTGTGGCCTAAAAACCTCTAGTTTAATTTTCTCTTCCTCATCTGTTTTATTACTTTCTATGTGCTCTACTGACAATCCAACCTGGCGAGCTTACAGGACTCAATACCTAAGAAATAGAAAGCTAGGAATTTGCTGAACAGACCAATGTAAAGTAATGTTTTTGGACAGAAAAAGCGAGCTACAACTTAGTCAAAAGACTGAGTTCAACGTGCGTCAATAAGAAATCAGCAGCATATGGCAGAAACATATTCAAATGATAAATCTAGATGGATTATTACACTTAAAAATTCTCAACACGTCTGAGTTAAAATACTGAGTCAAAATAACTTTTGAAACTTTCAAGTTGTGAATGTATTACCAGACATATTGTAACTATTCGCTAAAAGAACATTAAGGAGAAAGAAAAGGAAAGCTGTCTAAAAAACTACTGAAAAACATCAGCTGTTGGATACTTGTGATCCACTCAAGCACGTCACCCAACGGCCCCTGCCCTGAGGGGAAATGGTGGCTCTCATAAGTACCATCCTTTCCTCAGCTCACTCTATAGGTTTGCAAGTGTAATACAGATGTTGGCACAGTTTCACGTGTCCCTGTTGATTAAATAAAGCATGTTTAGGAGAGATGGGTGATGCCATATTTATTTTAGAGGTGGAATCTTCTGAAACACACTGGAAAGATGACTCTAAACCCCCCTAGTTTTAGAAGACACATGAATAAAAAAAGACTGTAATTGTCCATTCCCTCCTCTAACATATTCAGTCCGCTCCAAATAACTGAATAGATTTAAAAGGAGACTACCAATTTCCCCAAATTAAAAAAATGTGGTTTTTTTTTTCTTTTGCACAATGGGCTAGACAGAACTGTAATTCAGAAATGACTTTACTTTTCAGTACTTCTGAACACTGAAGAGAAAAGAATAAATGACTCATGACATCACTGACTCTAGGAAAAGTAATATCCTACCAAAATATTTTCTTGCCAACTGGAAGTGGGAAAAGAGAAGGAAAAAGGAATATTCATGTATTTTCTCCTTTGTTCAAGTGCTAACAGTGTACTATCAGGGAAAGATCTAGCAGCAAGATCTAAGGGGAAAAAAAAATTCCTCTTGTAAATTTGAACTTAATTTGAGAAGGAAAGTGCAATTATCTACTACCAGAATGGCACAGGTAGGCAGTAGCCAAATGATAAAAAAAAAAAAACAACACAGAAGATTTACTCATCAATAGTTTTACAAATTTTCATGCCCAGAGTTCAGCACCATGGGGCCACAGCATTACCTTTGAGCATCTTCCCTGGTCTGACTGTTTTGTGGAACATGATAAAAAGGCTCTCTCGCTCAACAAGGTTAATTTGGTCAGTGACATTTTAACATAGCTAAATGAAAAGCTGTGTATCTAGAAACCTCTTGTTTTGATCACCCATAGTATCATTTGTATTTCAGAAATACTCAAAACCACTAGGAAACATATTGGAGAATATAAGCTAGAGAGATTCCCATATATGCACCAGCTACAAAAACAGATCCTTTTTATATAGACTCTATTTCTATAGAATAGCAATCTCTATTCATAGAGTTCAGGAAATGCTACTACTATTTTACCGTAAAACTATCAGTGAAATGTTGTCTCCAGTTCCAACAATCATCATTCAAGGGGAAAGCATTCCATAATAGATTTACTACACAAACAACTGTGTAAAAGTGCCACTTACCTACATAAGAATGCCAACTTTGACTGTCTTTTATTTAGAAATCCCTACAGCTGTACACAATTTACATGATTTGTTTCATACGTTTATATCTTTAGATTAATAAGATATAAAATTACAGGTTTCCTCTCTACTCAGCTTTCTTCTGCCCAGGTTTCTATTTTGGTTGGAATATGAATAATAAAAGCAGGTTTGTTTCTGCTTTCTCAACGGTTTCCATTTGCAGATTCATAGGTAGATATTTTTCAAGAACATGAATCTCAGAAGGCTGGTACCAGTTCTTATGACAGTTGGAAGTAATTTGGGGAAATGCAGAAAGCTAACAAGCACAAGTTGAAGAACTGAGCTTGAATTTGCACCTCGTTTTTTCTGGATTCAGTCTTCCACCACAGATGCCTCTCATTCCTCCTGAACAGTCAGAACTGCCAGCCCAGCCATGTTCATTGACCTATTTAGGACAACTGTGAGAACTGCCACATTCCTCCATTTAAATATTTGTAGGAAGTTAGGGGAAAAATATTCCAAAGCAAGCATGCAGGAAATAACTTGAAAGAGCAGCCCCCAAGTCCCTTAAGTGTGGCAGATGAAGGAGGAGTAGCTGCCCTAGGAGCTGCCTCACGTGTATCTCTCTCTTGTGCACTGTTCAGTACTTAAACGTCTGTATTTGACAGTTATATGAATAAAGAATGGCTTCAGAAAAACAATTGCAAAAAATTAATTGACCGTCATGATTCCTGTGTATACTAATGGCATATATATATGACCAGCCAGCTATTTAACTATGTCTTCCCAGTGCAAGAGAAGGTTTGCGTGCCCAGCTTCTTTGAAGCCATCACAGCTGCAGTTGAAGCGACTTCTGACACCTGAGCAGACCTGATGGCTGGCACGTGGCTGTTGTCCCAGCCCTCAAAGAACGGGCTCCAGGACACCAAGTTTCTAGCCTTCTGCTAGAAACTGCCTATGTAAAAAGTTGTTCCAATACCAGCTGTCTTAAGGCTTTTCTACGTGGTGTGAAAGTACTGTTTAAAAGAGTTGAATGCTTTCTACCTAAGCTGAAGTTTATGGTCAATGGTTTATATTTAAATGTCAACACACAATTAATCTCTCCAAAGCTCCCACAACTGGCCATTGCCAGCATTGAATTTACACACGCCATCAGTCCAGGATTGCTCTGGCAGCCCTGAACTTGTCAGAGCTTCTCCTGTAAGGTACCAGATAAACACAGTTCTCATTCCTCTGTTATGCATCCATTATTAGATTAAGATTTTTATGGTCAGAAGAAACCGTTTCACCACTGATTTGACTCCTATATAACACAAGCCATCCATCAGTCTTCGTACATTTCATTGCTGCTCTGGCTGTATAATAGTACTTCACCTAAACCCTGTCTCATCTATGACCCTTGGACACTAAAAATATTGCCTCCAAGTCATTGATAAAGATATTAAACATTGCAGAGCTGAAAGAAATACCCCGAAATACCATAAAACCGCAACTATTTTATTATTCCTCACAGAAATTTCTGTTTTATATCGCATTTTCTCTAGTAACACAGGAGGCCTGCTTTGTTTTTTCATTGGTCCAGCTTCTTATAAGGAACAGTATGAATTCAAATGTGTTACTGAAGGTAAAAAAAATAAGAGTCAACCATGAATCTGTAAACTCACTTTAACATTAGATTAAAATCGTTTTTGATAAGCCCATGCTCATTAGCAAGAGTTATTTTTCCCTCAATTCTTGATTTGTGAAATTTTCTGATTTTACTCAATTCTTTAGCTAAGGTTACAGCAACCAGGACCACTGTATTTTAAATAAGAGCTTTAACTTTAATACAATCTTCCTGAACTTATCATTTTATCCCAGATATAATTAAAAATTCTTCCCCACTCAGCTCAGCATGGTCCAGAAAGCTTTTACCAGAGTTTTTTTTTTCAAAGAACTGGCCAAAGCTTATTTGGCCATTCCGATTTAAGGATCTTGACGAATTTTTAAAGCTTTTGTTTAATGTATTAATTTGCTGTTAATAAAATGGAAAATAAGACTTCTCTCCAAGACAGATAAAACTGACATTTTAAAAATATCTACTATATTTATGCTTCTAATACAATCTAATACTTCCACAAGTACCACCGTTAAGGTAAAGCATCAAGAACAGCAGAAAATCTCATTCTTACTATTCATAACTAATATGGTTTAAATTTCTTTTCTTTAGTGTCTTTTGCTTTTTTACTGCCTATAAAGCCAGCTTTTGAACTTGGTTTCTATTATTGGGTTTTGCCATTTGTTGTTTGGGTTTTTTTAGCTGCCAGTTTTCACATCCCTGTAAGCCAGGCTGATTTTTAACCAAGAGGATTGCCTCCATATTGTTTATTTTGTGAGAGTTTAATAAAATAGTAGCAACAGTAGCAAAAATCATTATTCACATTTTAATGTTTAAACGTTTTCCCTTGATTCAGCCTGATTATTTCTGTCATCCTTAAACCATCCCGCTTACAGTGCTGAGCACCTGTGTTTCAGGTAGCTCTCCATTAAGTTGTAGTTGCTTGTACCTTGACAATTATTCATTTTTTCTTCTGCAATCTGTTCCTTTAACCATTTCAAAGTGATTAACATATACCTCTGTAACATTAGATGAATCCACAGAATCCCGAGACCACATCACCTCAGGATTTCCAACAACACTTTCATGTCTGTATTGAGACTGGTGCCTGAGTATGTTTTGCTTGGATTGAAATCCCACCTGAGAAGCACCATCCTCACACCTGAAAAATACATGGCTACAGGGTAAGGTGCAACTTTTAGGAAGATTGTCATGTTCTGTAATAAATAACTAATACTCCAAATAATGTTTTAAATGCTTTGGATAAAAATGTCTTATTAGTGATTACTTGCCTCCGATTTGTCAATGACTTACAAAACAGGCATATTATTTTTGGCAGTGGTCAACACCATTTCTTTTGGACATTCAGGCCCACACTGATTACATGGAGTAATTTATTACTTTGGTCACGCAAGTCTTTCTACTAGGGCAATTTTTATTCATAAGTAAGCAGTTTCCATTTCTCTTGCTTATTATCTAGGCAATTGTACAAAAATGGTTTATTTGCCTCTCTTCTCCTTCCTTAGTTTTATGAGCAGCAGGATAATACCCCAGCTAAAAACACCTCTGCGAAAACTAACAGTAATAAGGCTTTTAATAATCATCAGAAATTGAGTGAGTTGCTCCTCAGAGTTACTGTTTTCGGTCCCGTACGCAATAAAACAATATAGGATGAGAATTTGTGAAGTTTTTTCCTGCAATCTGCTTTGGAGTTAAGATTTAATCTTTCTGGAGAATTTGCAGGTTGTGCACGACCACAATATAGTTGCCAAAAATACATATTTTAAAACTTATTTTAAAGCACTGAGGCCCCCACAGAAAGGGAAAAGGAACTAATCTAAATGGAAAACATCTGCACATTTCAAAAAACATGTTCAGCATAATTATTATTTATATGCGCTCAAGTTATGAGACTGATTTCTATTGTGTCGTCTTATGGAAAATCCTGGCTAGAGTAAGAAAATATAGCATAAAAGTACAGTTATTTGTCCAAGAGGTTTAGATTTTAAGATAAGGAATTGCAGTGCAATTCCACAGCAGCTTGACCTAATATAACCAGCTTAGCCAGCAAAATGTGATTGCTTTTCAGTCATTTCAGCTCTCTGCAATGCCTCACCACCTGCTTATATGAACACCAGCATTAGGGAGGGAACAGGGATGTGCTGCTGGGGGAGACCGAGGGTGTTAGAGGGAAGAAATTAAGGGAGCTGGTGCCCCAGAATCCTTGACTTTGACTAAAGTAGCCAGGGAACTGCACCCAAGCTCCAATTAATGAATATTACCAGGCCTATGCAGTCTCTTCAGACGAGGGGTACACCAACAGAGTCCCATACGTTCATAATCCTACAGTAGAATTCAGAGGTGTCATTCCCAGCTACAGCTGTTAGATAAATGCTTAAACTTCTGAGCAACCACTCCCCACTGGAAAAAGCCACCAAACATGTACGTTTTGAAGCGTAGCCTAGCACAACCCTGAAAGAGCAATTGTGCTGCCTCTAGAAATGACCATAACCCAACCATGATTCACAGCCTTGATTTCTCTCATGCTGCTGACTTCTCCCCACCCCTGCAAAAACCCAGACAAGCATAAATGGCACTGATCCTTAAGCTAATATACCTCCTTGCATCTGCTACGGAACTGAAAAAACCCAATAAAAATAACTCTTTACCCAACCTCCCATTCATTGAAACTCAGTTTAAAATCTCTTGTACCAGTTTATTGAGCTGGGGATTTTAGACTGTTGGGCAGCACGTGTATGTCTGAGCTTCATACACACCTAGGCAGGAACGAAAAGTACCCCAACAGAAGCAGTCCCATCTTACACGTCCTACACGTCCTACAGCCACCGTGCTGGCTGGGGACTAAAACATGCTCAGCCTCTAATTGCATTGTACGACTAAACTGAAGCAGTTCATAATATACTCCTAAATTAAGAAGCCATATTCCAAAGTGAAACAACAAAAGGCATCCTCCTGATCAGAAGGTGAATATTTCAGAGCCTCAACACACATCAGCTCAAACAATTTTTATGCATCTTGTAACACTTTAGGTTTGCCACTCTTTCATATGCATTGAACTCGTCGTTTAGTCACAAGAAGACTGACATGAAAGTTGAGCTACTAGATTGGATATGCTTTTTTTGGTATTTGTGTGTGTAGAGATATATATATATATGTTTGACATCTTTCAAGAACATAATATGCTATGAAAAATTACAAATTACAACGAAACTCAAGCATAAAAGCAAAATGTAAAGCCTCCTGCAGTATCAGAAGTAGATGATGCAGTTAACTGTCTAGCAACATTCTATAACAGATTAGATAACTGGCCCAGCTGCTCAAATCAGGAATGAAAACATTTTATAGCTAATGAGACTTGTATGTGATTTGATATGGCTATGTGCTACAGTGTTCAGATACCTCTCACAAGTAAGTCTGTCCACTTTCAGAAGGGGGTTCCTGGGGGACAGAGAGAGAGGGTAGCAGGCTATTTCTCAGTCCAGTAATGCTTTCATGATGTATTGTCTAAATTACCCCAGTGGGGCGGGGATAGAGGTGTGTGTATAAAGCTGAAGATGCACACACCCAACCCAACAATCTACAAGTCCCAGCTAAATTTACTTGTACAGGAATGCTTTATTTAGCTATAAAACACATCAATCTCTGATACATTTATCATGCATAAAGTACAACACTTGCATCATTTATAGTATAACATCTGTTTAGTTCTGCTAAAGCATAATGATATTGCTGGTGATATTTAATTTGACATCATTCAGAGTCACTAATTCAAGTATTCTTAAAAAAAGAAAAAAAGAAAAAAGAAGGAAGAACAGGGGCCAAGTAATTAACTAGTAATCCCGGGAGCCCTGGAAATAACAAAGCCAATTTTCAACAACTTTAAATCTCTGCACTTCATGCAAATGGGAAGCCAAGTTAAAGAGGGCAAGGTCCACTTACTTGAAGCACTAGGACCTCATTTGGGGAAATTTTATAGCATCCCAGTGCTTTCTATAGCTAAAGTTAATGTACAACTGAAGTACATAGACATGCATTCCCAGCACGGATCAGGCTATAGCTTCAAGCTGTTCACCAAAATGAGGGGCACAGTCAGAATTCACATCTGAAATCACTGCAGAGGAATTCTGCAGCAGAAGTGGAGAAAGAATGCTGCCTTACATTGTGTTTTTAACTCTATCGTCCCCCTTTTCCTGAGATCCAATTTCCCATACCACTTTTTAACATGTACAATGTATGCAGCACATTTTTACAGACAACAGCATCCTTAATTACTTGAGCCTTACAAAACAGCCTACACCGTGCATTAGGATAAGACTTTTTCCCCAGGACCTTTTTTGGTTGCACATAGTCAAAGCCAGTATCATAACAAAGAAAAACAACTTTTTACAATTCAACTTTTGTACGGTTCCCTCAAACAGCTAATATTCGCTACACCTCAGAAAAGGATTTACCTCGTTATCTGTTCCCACATCCAACATCACTGGTAGACACTCATGAGGTTTTACTCCTCCACATGCTGTATAAAGTGCCAGTTTGCCAACTGGGATGCCCATTCCGTAACAGCCAAGGTCTCCAAGACCAAGAATACGTTCTCCATCTGTCACCACAATAGCCTGGAGGAAGAAACAAAAGCTTCTTTGCTTGTATGTACTAAGCATTCCATTATCTTCTTACCATCATATTTTAATTTTCATGTAAAAAATCATAATGGGTACAAACAAATTAATAGTACAACAAAGGCTCAGAATTGTTTTATCGTATTTCACTGCGTGTTACGCTATTTTAGACTCTTGCTTCACTGTAAATGGGACATTCATAAAAAACTTTAAAGAATACACAAGAGAGTTATTTAGTATTACATTACAAGGAAATTGGCATTGTTCCCTCTTATGTTTTTCTGTCAACAGTATGAGAACAGAATAGGAAGGGAAAGGAAGTTATCCACAAAAAAAGAAGTCTGGACTCCTGGGTTTTGTCATGGCTGTTTTCAGCAGAATCAGAGCCAGCCACTCCTGCTAACCTTCAAGAGGGCTGCTACAGCCACCTAGTTCTTACCCTTCAAAGATGTATGCATTCTTCCCTTGAGCAAATAACACATTCCATCATACTTATATGTATGAGGATGTGTTCTCATTGACATAAATACAGGAACTCAGTAAACTCCACTAAACTGCTAAAAAGGAAAATTTTTCATAGTAAAGGACAGAAGTGCTCAGTATGGCAAGCAGCTGACAACACAATAATTTCCTTGTCAGACTCTGTAACAAGCCATTTTAGTTGGAAATTTAATATTTTTTGTGGGAGAACTCATCAGGTATCATATGTGGAGAACTATTAATCCAAACACTAGATCAGGTTGCCAAGAGATCTTGTGGAGTCTCCACCTTTGGAGATACTCAAAACTCAGCTGGACGCGGCCCTGAATAACCTGCCCTGTCCGACCCTGCTTGAGCAAAAGGATGAACTAGATGATCTCCAGAGGTGCCACTGTCCCACCACAACCACTCTGTGATTCCCTGAAATGCAGAAAAAGCATTCAGGGGTTTTTTTTAATGCATAAGTCAACGTAATTGACCAATTAATCAGTAAAGGATGCCTACAGCTAAACAAGGCTTTAAAAGCCTCAAACATTGTCTGTTACAGCATTGTTTCTATTTAAAAAATGAGCTAAGAAATCACTGAAATCTAATTGATAAAAAGCTTATAAAAGTATCTTAACGAAGTCACTTTGGGTGCAAACCAGTGTCAGCTTTGTCATGCAACTAAAACTGAACTTACCTTGATGACGCTTTCTGGCCAGGATTTAAGCATCGTAGCGATGTGTCCCCGGTCATGGATAGTAATAAAAAGACCTCTGCAAATAAAAAAAAATATGCTTTTCATATAAAAAGGCAATTAAATACTTCAGTATAAATCAATTAAGTAATAAATTAACTCTATGAAAATGTGTTTCCAACTTACATAGATTCAGTTCAATAATAAGTGCTCAATTTTGTATGAATGAGTAAATTAAATGTCTGCATTTCCTAGAAGTCAGAGACATGTAACTCAGTAAAACTTCACTGAGCAGTGAGAACCTGTAAGAGTAATTTCTGAAAATTGCTAAGCTTGATTTTAAAACTCGCTGAGCACTTGATCTGTTCAAATGTGTTCGTTAATTGTCCCAGACCACAAAATGTGTTCATCATGACAGTGATCACTAGTGCCCCCAGTCATAAAGTTTACAGCCAAGAATAGGCCAAAGTTTTAATCTATGAAGAAACCTGAGATAAGCCATATATTACCATTACATAAAATAATTCAAGAGCATTCAGTTATGTGTTTAGAAAACAGCCTGCCTTTTTAATTAGATTGTCCCTTTGACACCTACAAAAGTGGGAAATTATCTTCTCTATGTGAAAAACTCTTTGATTTGAAAGCATATAGCGCATCCTACAGTGCTAAGCATACCAAATTTTTACTTTGAAGAGTATTTGCAAATGGGCCTTTAGTTCCACCACTACAGAAGAGTATAAAACAAAATGACAGAAAAGTGTAATTATCATTTCATTTTTTTATGTATTATAGAAGCAAAATCAATAGAGTATCTTAGCCTACTCTTCAGCATTTTATTCTTCATTCAATGTACTTGACATGCAGCTATATATCCAGATCCACTCAGACCTAACTTAATTCCATTTCTTATCTACTTTTCTCATATGAGGTAGTGGGAAAAAATTCTCACACTAAAGTCAATCTCTCAAAAACCATGAGGAAAACATCCATGAAGAAGTACATGCCAAAGATGCCTTCTTGTAATTAAACTTTGCATTAGTAAGTAGAAAGAGCTGTCTTCTGGAATTACTCTAAAGCATTTCATCCACCTATTATAAAAATCGTAAAGTAAAAATTAGAGAAGTCTACTGAAAAATAATTTAAATCTAAGTCTACTACAATATCTCTGTATTCACAGAGTGCGTACATGCCCATGTGGGTCTAAATAAAGCTAATAACTCAGGGAAATGCTTTTCAGATATAACTGCAAGTATTCCAAGCCAAGCAAAAAATTTCCTGCAGTGTTAAAAAGCGTATTAGTCAAAACACCAAAATGAGTCCAAAAATTGTATTTAATTTCATATGTTTATATATTTCATACATATTAGATTATATATAAAAATTACCATGGGATATATATTTTTATATTGAATTTTAGATTTAATTTCATATTTAAGTGTCTTCTCCTCTTTGATGTCAAATATATGCAATTGAAATTGTTTATTATTTTAGACAAAAGGCAGTGTAAGACACATTACAGTTAGCCAAAGTATTTCTTAATCTTAAAGCTAACGATTCAGAAACAGAAACTGCAGCCTCAAGTAGCTAATTAAGTAAAAACTGTCATGTTGTAAAAGAAAAATACATATGCACTGTATAAAGGAAAAAAAACCAGTCAGTCACTTCTGGTTAGATATTTTTAACTGTTTAGATTTCATTTTATGCATTTCCCCCTAGAACTGGGAACTCTCTGCCCTTTCTGCTTCCACTCCCCATGCTCAGAACAAACACACCAGGCTGCATGATTACATCTATCGGTTGTTCCTTACTAAGTAACGCCTGTCACCAGATCCATTCCTCCACCCCAGTGGAAGTGACAGACCTTGGGAGCGGGAGGGTTAATATTTACAGCACTTTGCAGAAGTTCTGGTATTTACAGCCTACCAGCATTTCTATTTGTGAGCCAGCGACCCGACAAAAGGTGGTCCTAACAGTGAAACGCAGCAAAGCAAAATAAATGCGGATGCTTCCTTTCTGATGTATTGTACAGTGAGTCATTTTATAAAACACTGTGTGAAATCAGTTAAATCATGTGTTAATATGTTAAATCATAAAACACAGCTTATCAAAATTGCTAGCCTCAGAGACAGTCAATCGGGAGAGATAAGTGTGCGAAAGAAAATGGAGAGAGCAGGAGGAAAGCTACCTAGAGGCATCACCCCTCTCCTTCTCCTCGCCCTCCAATTTACACCGACCTAATAGATTCGTGTTAAATGAAGCAAGATTTTGTATTGATTTTCTAAAGAGCCGCAGCCCAGCCCAGTGTGGTTAAATGACCTCTTCCTTGCAAGCTAGGGAGAGAGGTCTCCATGGAATAAATTCCCTGGCAGAGGAAAATAAAGGCAGGGTGGCTCCTCCAGAAGGAATTTTGTTAGAACATTTGTAAGGACCTTTGAATAAGTATTGAGAGCGTTTTTCAGAAATCTGTTCAAGCAGGATCACATTCAAACAACAATGGAAAATAGGGGCTGAAGTGTAAACAGAGTCATGTCAAAAGCATTTCACTTCCCCCCTTCTCCCCTTCCCTCCATTCTTTCTGTAGATTAGTAAAACGTTTCTGGACGCATTGTTCTGACTCGGAAAATATCTGTGGATTTAAGGGCGCGGAATAAGAAATAAAAATCTTTTATTCAGTTATCTGGATCTGTTTTCCTTATCTTTCATTTCTTTAGTTAAACCACTTTTCTCCTTTAAGGTGTCCTCTGCAAGAAGCTACACCAGGTTACAAGAGGAATCCCAGCTTGCAACAGCATCAGCCACAAGAATATTCAGTCTACATTACTGGGATTGAACTCGCTGGCAATTCTACCTGCAGGCAACCACCAAAAGGTAGCATGGCTTATTTTTTCTTTTCCATGAGGTCACGCCATGTCCAGGAAAAGCACCAACTGCCCAAGGTTATTACAAGTGGGATAGGGTCACACAACCTAACAAGGCAGCCAACTATTTGGCTACATAGCAGACATTATAGTTATTCTTTGGCTGTCACAGTACAGCCATGAGAAGAAGCAAGAAAGGGGCAAGCTACACAATTTAAATTGGATTAAATTATATGTGTGTTTCAGTCCAGAAATAAGACATAATTATCCATTGGAGTATAATGTTAATAATAATAACAACAACAACAATGCAAATCTACCTGGAACTTGTCTGAGCGCATATGCAGAAGGACTCATATTCAGTCACTTTGGCCTCAGCTAGCCTTCAGTTCAGCACTGGTTTATACTGGTCTAGCCAAACGGATCACTTCTACTTAAGCCCACTTCAGATAGCCAGGCGATATATGAAACTACAGTGGAGGAATAATTATGCAAATAAGTAACTATGCCTCCTTTCTTCTTGTCACACCACCAGTAAGACCACAGCCCTGAAGAGTGAGGGGAGAACCCACACTAGCACATCGGGATCCACTCAACAAAGGGTGGATCTATTTTGGGTCACTGAGCAGATTTTACCAGTTATGTGGAGGTCATTCTACATCACATAATTTGGCTCTGTTTTATTAGAACTCTGATCTGTGAGAACAAAGCAAACAGAATTAAACGGAGTATTTGTTTATTATGCTTCAAGGAAATAATGTTCCACCAGCAATGTATTTCTCTATTTTCTATTAAGGCATAGTTTAGAAAAACGTGTCACAGTAACAGAATAATCCTTTCTTTCCTCTTATAACAATAACGGGAGGCAATCTAACATGCCTCAGAAAATGCCAAACATTTTTTAATGAAAAAAAGTTCAAACTTTTCTCACAACCCTACACGTTCAAAATTGTTATTTGAATTATGAACTGTGCATAGAATTACAATAGAGGTGACTTCACTTTCCCAGCCGGCCTAAATCAACAAGCTTAAAAATAATAATAATAAAAAATCTCAGGGACCAGCCTCAGTTTATTTCTGAGCCTAGACTTTCCTGAACTCCTGCTCTTTGCAAGAAAGAGGTAAACTACTTCCGTAGTCCCTGTTGCAATTCACTCCTATTTTTGTTAAAATTATACAAAGCGGTACAATACAAAAACTGTGTGAGAAACTCAGAGTACCTATATACCCCAAAAGAACAGTCTGCTCTTTTTTTCACCAAGAAATAATAACATTTGCCATTGTAACTGTTCAATATGGTCTCCCATCATCATATAAAATGCCCATACCTTGTGTTTTCCTCCCAGCAAACTTAGTTGCCAAAATGTCACAACCAAGTTGGACTGGATGCATTTTCAAATACAGCCAGGGGGTGCCCAGAGACCCAACGTCAGGTCACAGCGCATCCCCTCTCCCACCCCATGTTGGATTGGGGAAATGGGGAACCAGGGGCTGACGTTCATTAACTTGCAAGACGGCAGCTGTAACACTCCTGATCCATCTCCAGGCAGCGGGCAGATCACACAGACATCGTCCCATCAGCCCTTCTGCACCTGAAACAGGCTCCAGAGCTCGCATACATCATGTATTTTATAAATGGTAAGAGCAGAGCAGGTGAGAGTAAAAAAAGGGAGAAGTTGCCCATAGCAGTACAGACTGAAGGCAAATAAAAAATGAAAAGAGAAAAAACCTGCATATGAGTGCTGTCCTATTACTTTTCTCCAATGAGTCTGGACTCTCCCACCCCTCTGAGAGCCTGATCCTTGCTACCAAAGCATGTAATCTCATCATTGCTACTCTGAGTGCACACAGACTTTCGCAAAAGGAACCTTTTTTGATTGAAAAATTCTGCTTTCACTTTGTCAGAATGCCAATCGGGTAAACTCAGGCTCCAGAACTGGGCAAAGAAGTCAGACCTTTGTACAATAAAAAGCAACCCAATGAAGTAATTCCTCAACTGCTCTCATTCAAAAC
Source organism: Stercorarius parasiticus (assembly GCA_013396915.1). Classification (NCBI taxonomy): domain Eukaryota; kingdom Metazoa; phylum Chordata; class Aves; order Charadriiformes; family Stercorariidae; genus Stercorarius; species Stercorarius parasiticus. The sequence goes on from VWZL01002396.1 coordinate 1,475,449, forward strand.
AAAAAAAACATTACATTTTTTAAATAATCTGAGTAAAACATTACAAGGTTTACACAGCAAAACTTTAAAACCAATTTTACATGGTACATAAAGCAATTATGTATAATAATCCCAAAGTCTCTACTTCATTTTGGAAACCATAACACCCACCTCAAACTATTTCAGATGAAAATTAAGAATACTTCATAGTAAAAGCAACACTTCATGGACTTTGTCATCACAGACTTTTTGAATCAATTATATAAAATACTCACTGTTGTATGTCTAGATAACACTGCTTTTTAATTAGCGCCTCACCTCCTTTACTTACAAAAGCAAACAGCACAGCACTTCATGATCTAAATATTCAGACTGTAACGATGCATCCTTTTCACACAGCAGCAGAGTAGATCAAATCATATCTTCTTTATATTCACTTCTTAAAACATGAATTTGTTGATTTAACTATATTCCTAAAGTATTGTTCATCTAGACAACCAGTTTTTATGTATTGTTGCTTAACCACATAACAGCAATTCAATGGGACGTGTGTGTTTGAAAAAGAAGAGGCAGGCTTTGAGAAATACTGTGTTTTAAAAGCCAGAGCTGTTTTGCTCCAGAAGCTACTTAAATTCTTCTGACAGTTGCTCAATAAATAACTTAATTACTTACACTCTAATAGACACAAATAGAACTATTTGAAGATTGTGAATGAGAGAATGGTTTACGACAGCCAGACCCATTCATTTTTAGGACAAAAAATAACCCGCTGTTCTGCTTCAATAGCTATCATGTTTGTATTATTTTATGCTAATATTAACTGCGAGAAGAACCATCAACATCACCCATGTATCTACTAGGAATCTTGCAATGCTAATGATGCATTTTTAAAAAACCTTTTAAATGTTATTTAAACTGTGAAGTACTCAAACAAGTGAGATCACTGTCCTTCTATTTACTTCAACAACTTGTGCTGCCCTGGCTCATTGGAACATGGAAAATTTCCAGTAGTTAGACAATAGCGTCCTTTAAGTCAGTTTTCATTGACCTTTAAATCACCATCATTTGCTCTCAATAACCATTAACAAGGACAAAAATGAAGACCTATTAAAAAGGCTTCTTCTTAGGGCATATCCTACTTAATTTCCACTTTAATTAAGAAGTCACTTCTGAAAAGATACACTATCTTCCATTTGTAGAGCGGACCTTATCTGCTGCAAAGGAACGAAGGAAACCACACAAGTGATAGAGCAGTTCTTAACGCAAGGAGCTGCAGTGCTAAGAGGTAAGTAGTCAGGAGGCAGGCAGGCTGATGTCAAAGCGTCCAGGTTAAACTTGTCATACACGATTGCCTGTGAGCATCCAGGCACAGAGCAGAGCTGTTTCACCCAGGCTTGAGCTGTTTGTGTACGGCAACATCTTCGAGACCCACGTCCCGAGGGCAGAGCGATCACAGCATCATCAAGGTTGGTTAGGACCTCTGGAGATCACCCACTCCAAGCCCCCTCCCCAAGCAGAGTCAGCTAGAGCAGTTACTTTGCCTTGGCTTCCCCTGAGGTAAAAATTTGGCACAGACCATGAATTTTCCCTAGTTTTCAGTAAGGAGTGTTAGCAGTAAAAAGAAAATAGCTTGTCTAGCAGAGTTTGCTGTTCCTAAGATCAAATGCTTTTTGGATTGTGCTCCATTTCAAACATACACAGAAACCTATCCCTGCTGTCAGTGGAAACCATATCAGCAGACAGAGATTGAAAATAAATCTCCTGTATTTTAGTACATAAAGGTGCGCATAACACTCTGAAAAAGATCTCAATTTACCACCTGCACATTTTAAGATAAGCCCAAACTATTTAATCTTAGGACAAAACCAAACAAGGTTTCACATTGTAAGCATTACTTTGAGGGAGAGAAGTAACAAAGAGAGAGCAAAGAAATTATTGGAGAGATTTTTAAATCCTTACAAAATGGACATTTTCTTCCTCAGAAACTTTTACATTGAATAGAACTGAATATAGGTATAGCATGAGTACTGTGCCCTGCAATTACTAAAATAGTAGACGAGATTAAAAATAATGCAATTTGAATTGAAAAGCAAGCAATTATTCAGACTCAGTTACTTCATAGTCTCTTCTATCATTCACAGAAATTACATTCAAATCATTTTCTGCTTTAATTTTACTTTCATTTTAATATTTGACTCACTTATAGACTTCTAATTCAAACAGAAAAAAAATGATGGGCTTGAGTTTACTGCCTGCTAGAGCATACAGCGTCTTCCTCGGGTTCTCACAGTGAATCAGTGATCTCTCAGAGCATTATCTGAGGAAGAAGCATAACGTCCTGCTAATGCAAAATAATCTATTCCACATTCTCATACATCCACGCTGGTTTTAATATTCCTGCAAGTTATTTGTTGCACTTATTAATACGGCTGGCTTACACGCGCCTCAACTCACCACCAGCCTGGGTAAGGGCAAGCGCAGCACAGAGAGACCTGCAGGAAAGGAAACTCCCAAGAGAGCAGCAGGAGGCACTAAGGGTTCAAAACCGCTTGAGTTTCATTTTAAACAGGTGAGTCCATCAATGCCAACCAAACCACTTAAAGCATAGCCCTCATCTCAGGATCAGGTGCCAGTGGGAAGATCCTAGCAAAGTGCGTACGCATCCATCTCCTGTTCTGCCATTGTCCCATTTTGGGCCTGCAACCACGTCCTCATGTGAGACCCTGGGCTCAGCCTTCCTGGACCTGAGCCACTGCTGAATGGCCTGGAAACCTATGAAGTACTGCAAAATGGGGTTTTGAGGAAAAAGAAGAGAGTCTGCAAACTGCACCCTCTGCAAGTTTTTGGACAACACCAAGCTGAGCGTGCAGCTGACACGCCTGAGGAACGTAAGAAAGACATGGACCTGTCAGAGAGGGTCCAGAGGAGGACCATGAAGATGATGAGAGGGCTGGAGCACTTCTCCTATGAGGACAGGCTGAGAGTTGGGGTTGTTCAGCCTGGAGAAGAGAAGGCTCCAGGGAGACCTTATAGCAGCCTTCCAGTACCTAAAGAGGGCCTACAGGAAAGATGGGGAGGGACTTTTTAGCAGGGACTGTTGCTATAAGACAAGGTGTAATCGCTGTTAACTAAAAGAGGGTAGATTAAGACTAGATATAAGGACGAATTTTTTTACAATGAGGGTGGTGAAACACTGGAACAGGTTGCCCAGAGAGGTGCTTTCATCCAGCTGCTCACCTACTTCTATAATACCCGTATCGTGGCCACAAGAAAATAAGAATTCTCAGTTTAATGTGATAAAGAAATTGAATTTTGAGCAAGATGCTTTTAGATATGATGCTTTTATATAGCTGTTTGCACAAAGGATGAGCGCTTGACAGCAAAACATTTGTTATGAAAAGGTGACAGATGTAATTTTCCAGTAAACACTGTGCTACAAGCATCTTCTTTCTACTGTAATCAGCAATGTGGAGACAACAGGCATAGATTACTTCTGATCCTAAACCAAAGGTGTACACCTCTTAAATTGGCATTTAAATGGCGTTTGTTAAATGTTCTCTAAATACAAAAACTATTCCACTTATGCATGACAGTTTATTCTGTTGTTCTGCCCTCATGACCAACAAGCTGAGCTTTGATGGCTACCAGGAAACACAAGAAGCTTTAACAGCAGATGGGGAATTTCAGGCCCAACTTAGTGCTTTACAGTAACACAGTTTCCCCGCTAACAAGTAATCCTATCACAGAACTGACTTCTCAGGCTAGTGATTTTTTCCCTCTCACATTTAAAGATAAGATTATTGTCCATAAATTTGCATGCAAAACATATAAATCATTTTCTAGTGACAATGTGACTAGTTTTGTATTAAACTTAAATTCCAATTATTTGGAATATTGCATTATTCTCACCATAAGAAGCTAGTAATTATGATATTTTTTTATTGGTATTTTGTCCGTTTCCCTTTTGTTCATATTTTAATGGTTGGGATCACTAAGTAGCTTTATAACATCATTTGACAAATTTCTTATGAAACTTAAAAACTGACGTAGCTTTAAGGACAATGTTTTACTTAGGCTACACATATCCATAAAAACTTTCTAAAAACCAGAACTAAGCCTGAGTACATTCCAAAGCAAACAAAAGTGTTTGACTTATTGAGACACTCCTCTTTAAAAAGCATATAATAACTGAAATCTCACAGGTTAGAGTCTTAGTTAAAATTTGAGTAATTTTAAAACACAGATCTTAAGCTAAAATGTTTTGGAAAATTCAATGAAATCATAGAATCATAGAATCATTTAGGTTGGAAAAGACCCTTGGGATCATCGAGTCCAACCATCAACCCCACTCTACAAAATTCTCCCCTACACCATATCCCCTACCACCACATCTAAAGGACTCTTAAACACATTCAGGGATGGTGACTCCACCACCTCCCTGGACAGCCTATTCCAGTGTCTGACCAATTACAAGAACTGGTCAAAATACAGATTGATTTAGTTTGAACTCCAAAAAAGTGCTGTGGTAGTACGTCCTTGGCATAAGAAGGGTTTGGCTGTACATCCATCCCACACCCAATTTTTATTGTTTTCTTTTAGCCTCTTGATTTTAACCAATTCGTTACAATTACTGCACCTATAGCAAAGCTGCAATAATTTCTGTCATTTTATGTCCATATTTACCATTTTAAAAAATGTAAGCTTTAAAAATAGAAAAATGCAAACAGCCTGATCAGTAGCACTATTGCTGCTCTGATTTCCTTTTAAATTTACAACATGCATGAACATATAAGACAAAATTTTTAGGACTACCCAACAACAGCTTTTAACATGGGAAAAAGGCTGCAGGTCCATCTCTATCTCAGACAGAGAACCTGAGGCATACATGATTATTTATAACACTCTGTTACCTAATGTTAACAAAGTTTCAACATATCAGTTCTCTGAAATTCTTCTCACTTGGAAAAAAATGAGTATTAAAATTTTACCAGAAAAACCAAGGAAATGTATATTTATATTGTCTGTAAAATGTGCATTTAATTATAGAGAATTGAATATATTTGATTTTCTGACTCAATTAAAAATTACTAGAAGCCTTTATCTTAAAATTTGAGAAAAAAATTATACTAGATGGAACCCCAAGGTAACATTTTAAGCATTAAACATCCGGAACGTATCTGGCCCACTGTCATAAAAATTGACCTCATCCATCAGAGGCAAATGGTCTTGTACTTTCCCTCCTTTTTATATAAATTCAGTCATGACCCCATGTAAAATTTTTCATTTCATAAAGTCTGTATTAACATTTTTGGGAAAAATTGCAGCATGCTGTATCAGCTAACACAAATGGCTAATATTATTGATAGCCTTTACTATAGATCTACTTGAAAAAAAACAGCACAGGATACAGAATGGATGTAGTGAGGAGTCATGGAAGCAGTCATATGCGGTGATGGAGGTACTCAAAAAGCATCATCTGGCAGTCACAGTAGAAGTCTTTCTGAAACAATATTTGTGAGCTTCCCAGGTGCTCAGGGGACTTGAAGGCTCAAGTCCAACATCAAAAAGAGTCACAGGCTTTTCTGAGGACATTGCCATGGAAAGTCTATAGGCAATATATTCAGTCATCTTTCACTGTAAAGCTTGAATGCAATGTACTAACCACTCATCTAATGACTGAGGTTACAACTGTCCTCAAGAAGAACCTCATTTTAGTGTGTGCACTGGATTATTTTTACATTCTATGTGAAGTGGCAAACTGAAAACAGAAATAGGTGCATTGCATGCCGCAAATGGAAATAGGGCAGAGTTGAAATCCTTTTAGATATGCTATTTACTTGAGAATCACAAATCCCCCATGCTCGTATTCTAGTTATTTCATAGAATCATAGAATGGTTTGGTCAGGATCAGGACCTGTGGTAAGGCAGAGGTCAGGACGACAGATGGCTCACTAACCTTTCTCCACCCAACTGCAAATTACACTACGTTAATGCTACTCTACAATATATTTGGTAAAGTTATTATAACCTAGTCTTTTTATGTTTGTTTTAAGTTTATTACAATTCACATTGCTGACCCTTTTTGTTGAACAGCGCACGTAAGAGAACAGTTGTAAAAGCTATAGAACTTCACTAAAAAGGATAGAAGTGCCATGCAAGAAATAAAAGGGTTCATTTCTAACCCTAACTTTTGTCTCTTGCCTTTTCCAGAAGCCTCATATCAGAAGGGGCATATGGCTGTCTCAAAAGCATTGTGTAAAAATCTCCCAACTAAAAGCATCTAGCTGTAAATACAGAGAAACACGAGATATATTAAAAAACACAATCATCCCATTGTTACCCTCTTAAAGGCTGAAAATCTTTATGACTTCTCTGCACTTTCAATTTTCCATTTTAAGGCCTATTTACCCTATCTATTTAGAAAGCTTCTAGACAGAAATAGAAAGCAATGATTTTAGAATATCCAAGCTACTGCAAAGTTAGAATGATTTTGCTGGGGTTCTTCCTTCCTCTTTTGGACTTCAGCAAATACAGTTACAGGAATAACTGATTGTTGGGTTTTTTCAAAGCTACTGTATCTTGTATTGGAAATGCAACAATGAGACAATGTTGGACTGCTGAGTAATGAGAGTATTTTTTGAACAGAGAAGCTGCTGAATGTGTAAGCAGGGGATTTGGGTGGTGCTGAAGGACGTGCAACAAATGTACAGAAAACGAGAGCTGGAGAAATTCCAGTGCAAGCACACCCCTAAAGGAAAACATCCTCTGGACATGAGTTGGGATATATACAGAATGAGCTAATAAAGCATTGTAATGTTTCTAAGTCACTGGTGTCTCATCTGAAATACTACTGGGTACCTCGTTTTGCAATATCAGGAGATAGCAATGGGAATTACTGGGGACTTGGAAAAAACCCTCTGCATTGAGGCAGAGAGCAGGACTCTTCTATCTCTAAGAAGATCTCAATACAAAAAAAACCCCATACTAAATGCTTATCAATCACTGCAACATGCTCATGGTGCCTACCCATGCATCCCTACTGCTGGTGATACCTATTTGTAAACACATGCAGTAATACCATTTATTTTTTAACCCGTTATGTAAGCCCTTTCCCTTCCACAGCATAGCCATAGGAAGGGAAAAAAAGACACACACCTTTTTCTTGGTACTTCTCAAGCAATGAATTGCGAGTTTAAATAGCACACAGAAGGGCAAGAGAATAGCCTGTGAGTGTACACACTTCACATTGCAAGAACAGCTAACAGCCACAGAAAAGTAGCTTCTTCCTTTAAGTGCTTTTGCATATGTAAATGCAGCCTATTAAGCAATTCCTGCAGTGCTTGCCCCGGGGGAGCATTACCTCCTCTAGGAGGGCTTCAGAATAGCCACTTTCATAAAAACTGAGGGACTGCCATCCAAAATGCGAAAACAACTCTAACTCCTCAGCAAGAACAAGTTCAACACTAACGTTAAATAGCCGTTAGTACTGGTGTCTAGTATAGAAGCACTCAGCAAAGAAGTCACAGCTGCTACTTAAGTTGAGAACCATCAGCTGACTCCAGTTGTGCAATGAACACTTACCGATACGAAGTGATTTCATTCTAACTGCTTCATAACATCCATGCAATTGTTGTCCCTCTTCTTTGACAAAAGAGAATCTCTTGGATGTCTCAGCACACCACAAGATAACATATAAGTCTTCTAAAGGGACCTTTTTTCTTTAGTCAGTCTAGAAGGCTAAGCATGCCTGACACTGAAGGGGTGCGCAACGGGCTCAATAAACAAGCTGTGGCTTCTCCTTTCTTCCTGACCTCTTTTCACCAAAACCCAGACCATTTATTCTCATTTATTCCTATAGATAAAGTAGTCTCTAACTTTATAGTTTCTGGCTGTATTTGGCTGCACTGAAAGATTTACCTCACCTCCTGCAGCAAATCTGTTGCATTGCTCTAGAGAGAAGCCTAGGAGTAAACTAGCATATACATCATACACAGTGATGTGGTGGCCAGAGTCCTGGAGCAAAATATGGGGCAACTGAGACTGACAGCAGAAACTTATTTATTATTACTAAGTATGCTCCTAAAGATTAAAATGATCTGTTCTTTCCCTGAAAGCCATTCCAAATGATGAGAGTTTGAGACACTTTGGTGAGAAGCCGACACCGATACGCTGAAGACCATTCATGGCAAAAAAGTTCAAGTCTCCAAGACAAGGGATTCAGATCTTAAAACTAAAATTATCACCTGCTTTATGCTGGAGCCACCAGTGTCAGTGCTGTGTCTCACTTTACTTTGAGCACTGTCTTAGAGGATCCGACATTACCAGGATCATCCACAAAGGGATTCACACTCTCTGGATAAGAGAATCTGAAAATTCAAGCTGCTGTTCCAAAGGCTGATGAGACACCTGAAAAAATCTTGGACCATCCTGTTTGTTTGTGTGGCACAAGCTGCCAGTTGTCTGTGTAGTACTAAATGAATGCCAGGATGGTGCAGAATTCCAGTCCACTGACATGCAAACTACTGTCAATTGTACAAAGCCTCTCAGTGGAGAAGGGAGGCAACTATATCCATTATTTTTCACAACATGTAAAGAAGTAACATCCATTTGCAAACATTGCGTGGGATTTGATAGTCTGTCCTTGAAAAGGTGTTGAATGAAGGAAAGTTACGGCTCTCTTATTGAAGCAAGTGACTCTTAAAAGGTTTGCTTCAGGGGCCAAATGATGTTGACAATTAGGGGGCTGTATAAATCTGTTAGGTTGTCAGAGGCTGTTTCAGGAGGGGAAAATTTTGGTAGATAAGTATTGCTTGAATAGAGCAGGACAGAGCCAATAAGCAGACCTCTCCTGTACTGTATTACCTGATACTTTAGTGTTGCTCACAGGTCTTTGGCCAAGTTGAAGTGTGAAAACTAAATAAAATCTCCCTTAAAGTACATTTCATTAAGGAATGTACTACTTCGGGAAACCTGGAAGCTTGTAAGCAGAAGGCAGTATTGTGGGCTGGCATAGAGTCAAAATCTCCCTAAAAATTCAGGAAAAAAGGAAGACATTGAAGAGTGACATGATTATATATTGGTACAAGTCCTAATTATTGATATGAAACTATAACTTGCCAAAAGAATATTGCTATTTTTAAAAGGCAATGATATAGTTTATTTGTTGAAAAGGATATACCCTACCTTTTATGTGGTATTGGCACTAGAGAGAAAAGATTCGTCAGAGTAAAGACATTTAACTTGGGATCATGTACTTTCTGTCCAGTTCTCTGCACGTAGATCCACAAGATTACTCTTTTAACAAACCAAACGAGAAGGATCCAATAAGCGCTGCATTAATAACAGTCACACAAACTGTCCTTCCCATGTAGTGAAAAGCATCAGTAAGAAACGTGTTTGTTTCAGATGACTCTCTCAGTAGGATGCATAGTGAGGAAGATAATCATCATATGCCAAAACCCATAGATGTGTAAGTTCCCATTGGCTCAGAGTGCAGATGCCCTTGAAAAGATAAATTTGAGTCCTTCATTCAACTGGAAGAGGGAAAACTATCTGCTCTAATCTCACAGAAGAGATGGTGGAAAAGTGTAAAAAATAACAGTACAAACCAAATGAGGATGGGGATTCCCTGCAAATATCCAGGATGGTGTGAAGGAAGTGGAGAAGGAAACAGACAGGTAGGTATGGCCCATATGATAATTTTGGCACTCTTGCACAGAAACCACCAAGGATGGTGTTGCAGAAGGGCCCTGAAGCTTGCTAGAAGTCTTCCACAGAAGAGTGTGCTAAGAGGGGAAAAAAAAAGGACCAAACATTGACTGCTGCCAGACATTTTGAGAGAGTCATGTTTTGAGTAGGGATGGCCACATTTCCTCCTGCTCACAGCCCAGATGTACTCCCTCCAGAAAAAACAGAGCAATGCACCATCAAGAGGTACAAAGTCAGCTCTGAAAGCCAGAAATTCCACGCTTGTGATGGGTTTTAGGACAAAGCTTCTTTTATAACCATGATGAAAAGCCCCTAGATTACCTGTGCAAGAAATCATCTATGCAGCTTGTGAGTAGGAAAAGGCTAACAATAGGTAAGCTCACACAAGACTAAATGAAAGAATAGCTCAAAGCATGACTTCTGTAAATATCATCCTTCCACTATTGCTGTAGGTAACACCTACATGCAAGCACCAAGTACTCACAAAAAATAACACCACATAGAGGCCACTGTATTTCATAATGCTAGGTCAGAACTATATATTCTCAGTTTAGGATAGGCTAATCATTCATGATTTTATTCTAAGGTGCAAGTTCATTAAAAAGAGAAAAATTCACACTAGTGAAACTTTTTGCCAAAATATTGCCAAAAGCCATAAATTTAACCCAATTCAAGAGAGACCAGATGACTACGTATGTATAACCCAAAGAACATACTAATATTTTCAAAATCAAGATATAACTTTTTTTTCATTCAACTATTTCTTAGATTGAGAAATTAGCTTAACATTTACAGAGCACTCTAAGACCACAATGAGACCAACTGACATCTTCTATGCAAGATTCTCACACCTTCCCCTGCAGCAGCATTACTGGCTGCTGACAGACCAAGCTGAATACACCTTGGACACAATCCAGTGTAGTACGTTTCTAGAAGACAGTCTAGGAGAAGAAAGGAATTCAACACTCTCGCGCTGTGCCAATTCTCCTTTTAGCTTTACTAAATTCTCTCTATTAGCTTTACTTTCAAGCTGAGGAAGCAACTGCAGGCTGAGCTAAGTTTTAGCTTGATGAAGGTAACAGAGCAGATGAGAATCAAGCCAAAGAGTAGAATTACTGGGTGTCATGAGATGTCATAGTGCTTGAATTCAATGGAAAGGCCATACAAAAAACAAGATGAAAAGCTGCCTGGAAAGTGTCAACTGTTGTCATCTTCATAAAAGACAAAAGTGAAAATGACAAACCAACATATATTACAAAGGTGCCTGGTGAGGGGCTGCAACTGCCATCATCGCCAGGCTTTTCAAGTCAACAAGAGAAAGGTTGTCTAAAAATTAGAAGAAATGCCACAGCTATGCTAATTCTCTGTTGTAATGTTACAGACTAACGTGCCACCTGAGCCACGTTGTTAATACACACAACCTACACCAGAGCCTGTTGGAGAATGGAACTCCAACAGACTATATGGCATTTTGCCATATTTTATGTCTTTATTGCAACACATTTTGATTTCAGAGACTGCCCTAATGATCAAGGCCTTACAAGAGATTGCTTAAAAAAACCTCCATGCTTCCTTTTTTTCACTGCCAGGTGAAAATTCCGCATAGTTTTCAGAGAAGAAAATACTAGGAAAAAAGACTGTGAAACTCTTGCTTTGTTATATCATTTCATATAATTTTATGTTACACAATAATCAATTTTAACTAAATGAAGGTACTAAGAAAATTATCCATAGTATCAATCAGATTAATAAAACTCTAAAAATACATATATCTGTCTTGCCTGGGAAAAAACATCTAGAGGTGCTGAAAAAATCTAAGGGGGCAGTTATACTGGTGAAGAAGTTAGGTGAAATGAATCCAGACCTTCTGGTTTCAAGCAAGAAAATAGCATGTGTCTGAGGGTGAGACAATCAGAAAGAAGCACCAGGAACTGAACTTTCTGGGCTCGTGTGATCAAGGAGTTCAACCTGACAAGTTTTTGGCCTTCTGTAAGCCTAATCTGGTTTCTGAAGAGACGTGGATGTCAAAGGCATCCAATGGAATTAAGGAAAAGAAAAATCCAGACTCCAACGAAAGCCTCATTAAAAACCACAAAAAAACCCTACGAAATGTACTGCAGGATCAACCATGTGCTGGCAAACAGACTGCAATTTCTGCCGCCAAGGTCTAATATTTTGTAAGTTCTGTCACAGGAAATAAATATTTCCCTATTCTCTAATTCATTTTCTTTATAAAAGAGCGATGCTATCTTGCAGCTGACAATCTCAATATGTAAACATTACTATGTCAACAAAAACAGAACTCACACTTGCAGCACTTGTATTCAATAAAGAGCATCTGAACCACTGTAAATGTAAATACATACAATAAATGTAAATAAATGTAAATAAATACATTCCCTTTGAGGAATATGAGGAAAGAAACCAATCTCAAATTTGTATGTGCCGAGTCAGTCACACACTTCATTGAGGAGGTAATCTGGTCTAATACCAGCACTTGCAAACTGAGTATTTAGCATGATAAATCACCTTCTGAAAAGCTGGTAGTAAAGACTGTTAATAACGTTCCCAGAGTTAATGTTAATAACATTCCAGTTTTATTTTTAAAATACTTACTAAAAGTCAATTCAAAATGTAACCTTGCGTAGACTTGGGGTCAATAGGAAACTTCTAGATATGCCTCATCATTTGTGAAGAAGGAAAACAAAAAAAACCCCAGAGCTGAAAGAATTATTACAGAAGAAAACTTCTGTGAGAACACTTTGCTGAACAAGTTCTTCTTCTGTATGTGGGGAAAAAAAAAAAGAAAAATAACTTCAAAGCTAAGGCTGACATACTTTGCCTTTTAAGAGACTGCATCGGTATCTTCAATATGCAGCATCAGTTTCAATATCGCTGCTTTAAAAATGGTTCCTAGTCAGCTTGACAGCGTGTGACTGCATTGGGAAGTTATTTCAGAGTAACTTTGCCATGCCTGTGTGGCTGCAATAGTTACCAGGGCTTGCTGCCTTCATATTCTGTTTGAAATGGCTTTTTCTTCTACGAATGGAAATACATAAACAGTCACCTAACATTTTAACAACATCCAAAGTCTTCAGCATAGCAATACTTGGCAATTTTTCCTCCCCTCTCTGAATGCTGAGTTTACACAAGACCCTTAAACTCCTGGGTGTTCTCTATGTGATGTAAAAAGTTGATTTTGGATTCTTAGAGGAAATTTCCATTGAACTTTCCCATATTTATTCTTTTGGGATGAATAAAGCAACTGAAAGAACTGTTATATTTTAGAAATCCATTTATAGAAATGGATTGTTTCTTGGTAAGTCAGCAAAAGTTGTCATATGCATGTACACGCTTTGTGCAACTGAAGAATTTTTTACTTTAGGAATTTATTTTTCAAATGATGGATAGAAACTCTGCACCAAAAAGTGACCTAATATAGAGATTCTCAGATAACGCTCTTAACGATAACACGATCACTGCAATAAAACCACAACTCCATTACATTCCCAGCATAAGCCTTTAAAGCTTTTATCTGTACAGGTCCAAATTCCTTCTCTGACCTACCCTGCAGGCCCTGGAGGAGCCTCTTTCTTCCCTCATCCTCCTCAATGGTTGTGAGGAAGACCAGAGAGAGAAATTATGTTTCTGTAACAATGTGGTGTAGCAGATCTGCTATCAGATCTGTACTGGTTATTCCTAGAATGGTGCTCTTATTCATTATACTGGTGGATTTTAAGCTGAATATTCACAGCGAGTAATGCAATTTTGGGTTTTCATTTTACAAACAAATGACAATTATCCAGACGAGCTTCAAACCAGTGAGTCAAGTTGCTTTGCAGCTGGTTCTCTTGAGAAACGTTGCTTAATCAGCTGGTCAGCCATGAATGTTTCTTCTATAACGCAAAATACTGCTTCAGGATGAAAAATATCTCGCCTAAGCCACAGTGTCCTTCTATAACTGTAAGCACATCATGTGAGTCCATATAGTCTTCTAAAAACATGTCAGGGAGTCACAGAAGATGATCTCATTTAATGATCCCACAAGACACCTATTTTTTACCTCTAAATTAATTTTCATTATTTCTTGCCTGAAGACATATCTTGTGAGCCAGGGTCTTCTAAGTCACTTCACAACGTAAAGAAATCTAACTGAATACAAAAAAACCCTTACAGATTTAAACTGAATAAAAAGACATTGCCTTGCAACATGCAGTGCCCTAAGTATGATCTGCAGCAATTGGGAAATTTTTAACTTCTTCACCTATACAAACAAGTTTGTTACTAATAGGATCTTTGTTTAACTATGAAGTACCGAACATTTTCTGAGCTTTGGGAAGATACAGTAACAAAAATGTTCGGAAACAAAAAACATTCTGAAAGAAAAACATTCAATGTTGTCAGTAAAGACAACACTTCAATATGAGTCAGCATAAAAAAGATACACACAGTTCTTACAGATAAGACCTTTTCTTTTAAGGTATGATGAGATCATACCTTTTTCCTGACTTGTGACAACTGGAAAAAATCAAATAATAAAAAACATGAGGATGTATAGACTGGACTAAATTTTATACCTTTTTCTCCTTCTGTATGTTAAATTAATGTTCTTCCCTGTGAGTTCAACTCATGGAGGGTGCTGTTTATGCAGGATGCTGGTATATAACACTTAATGCTACATGAGTCACACTCTAGAATATAATTTCAAACCAAATGAAATTCATTGCTTTGCACAGCAGGTTTTGGAATAATTTAGAAAAGGTTTTTCTTAAAAAAAAACCAAACAGATCTCTGTATCAGAGCACAGAGGAAGATCACAAAGTTATTCCTTAAGCAACAAAGAATTTGCCAAAGGGGAAACTCTTTACAGTCCCTTCCTTTGAGACCTCTAATGAAGACTGGCATCAGCTGGGTGGTGTGGGAAGACGAGAGCAGCTACTGAGATAACGGGAACGTAGCAATTGGAAATTTTATGGGAAGAGTAAACATCCGACTTGGCAGATGATATTTTGTTCTTAAGAAAAAAAATATTTATGAGATCCTTATTAGGCAGAAGAAGATCGTACATGTTTTTCAACCTTCTTTACTTAAATGAGTCATTAAAACTCTTACTTGAAAGTCGTGAGGCAATTCAGCAGGACTAGAAATATCTTATCATTACCAATAAATATCTTATACATCTCCCCAGACAATCAGTCACGTATATAAAGCATGCGTAGTTGGGGAAGCAGCAGACAGATGAATATAGCCAAGGCTGACTTCAGAAGCTCAAGAATACAACTACTGAATACCAAAAGCCACATCAGTTAAAACATGATTTCATATTGTTTAAAACATATTTCACTCATTAGCAGCTCAGCTGCAGTGAAAAATACAGTGTGAAATACCGAATTACGGAATGTCCTAAAAAGCTATATATTTTTTAAGTTAAATGATAAGGGAAAGAAATTACGTAAGTAGTATCATCTGCCTCAAATTTGCTCATTTTCAATAAGGAAATGAGCACTTTTTTGGAAGGAAAAGGTCAGACTTTATTCCAACATTGGTAAAGAAAATCATACTTTTAAGAACATACAAATATGAGGATGTTCAACAAGCACTTGGATCATCCCTGTCACTGTTCAGAATAGCTAAATACACCATCAGAATGGAAGCTCACTATCCATGTGCCAGAATAACCAGGTTTTTAAAGTAGAACAGAGGAAAGTCCATGGGGAACATAGGAAGTTAGTACAACGTTATTTATATGCACTAGTAGTTTTATGCTGCAGTCATTTGCTGAGTTGAGAAAGTTCAGCTTGCTATTCCAAAGCCTGCACAATGTACGTATTACTGCTATTATGTCTTGCTTTTGAAAGCTTTTTACATCGTATTTGAAACTAAAAGCAAAATAAAACGTAAGTTTGTGATTACATACATTAATGATTCAAACAAATGCATAAAATTTTAAAGTCTACTCAATTCTCATCACAGGAGAGGTTAAATAGTGGCTTAGTTACATTGTGGAGAACTCATAAGTTCTTGATTCCCTGTACATCTGTTCTAACTGCATGTGTCTACTGTAATTTGTTTCAAGTTAACTACACAGATCCATAAATTTATTCATGGCAGAGCAACGTGAACTAGGAGAACTAGGATTTTAGTCTTAATATCTAGAGGAGAAAGATTTAGGGCATCTTCCGAAGTCCACTGCAGATAAAAAATCCACCAAATGAAAAAAAAAAAAAAAGAAAAAGGCAAAAAGTTGAAATGTTTCCCCTCCCTGTCCCTACCTCCCAAATCAGTTTTTTTCCCCATTTCTTGAGTGTATTTAGGATCAGACTGAAGAAATCTGAAAGTCTGAAAGTCTCTAAAGGGGGCTGGTGGGATGTTTCAATTGCTGTTGCAAGCTGTTTCTCACCAACTGCAGGCTGACACTCAACTGAATTGTTGTCAAATTTAACAGGGTTATTTTTCTCCACAGATGCTCCTAAGGTCTGGGGAGAAAGTGAAAAGTAATGCACGAGCAGAGGTGCTCCTTGTGCAATATGCTATACAGCAATGGATATCAAAACAAGGGGCAATGAGACCAGTTTAGGCAAAGACTTAATTTGCAGACATATTTAGGACTTCCTGGAAGGCCAATAAAATCACCGTGGTGCTAAATACTGAGGGGGAAAAAAGGAGATGACTTCTCTTGCTAGGGGAGGCACCTAAAAGCCACAGATCGTTAAACAGGTTTAAGTAAGCATTCTTGAGGTCTTTTTGAACTTCTAAATGTGTATAGAAGTGGGAATTCTTATTTCCTGCAGTTGGACAGATGGTCCTGACTCATTCTGTCAGTCACAAGGCCAAAATGATTTTTACATTAACAACAACAAAACCTTGAAGCCATAAGTCTTCTCCCTCAAATACCTCCTGCTGAAGAATTTGTGAGCAGTCATTTGTTCCCTTTAGTCTTGCAAGCTTCTTATTTCCAATCAATGCCTTGACTGTAAAAAAACTATTTCTGTTAACAGAGCTATGCACATACAGCTCATTTATCTCTTCCTTTGCCAGAAAATTGTACAGAAGGCTCCAAAGTGTTGTTCCAGTTTGCACTTGAAGGTGCACAAGGTTCTTAAACAGCAGCCACCATAAATCTCAAACTCTTTGGGCTGATGTTCAAGGGGCGGAGTGAAACAGAAGCATCTACCCTTCTTTCATACCACTTCTTCAACACTCTATAAATACAGACACTGTTTACAGAATAAAAGCACTCCAGAAACCAACCTTTGAAACAACAAATTATTAAGCAGTGAAACAGGCGCTTTGATGATTATTGATTATTTTTAAGATGTCAGTAGGTGCAAATATAATGCATCCTTAGTTTGTATACTTATTATTTTTATATATGTATGTATAAAATACCAATAATATAAATATTTATATAGGTAAAAGTCTATGCTCTTCAGGTTGCTAACAGAAATCTAAGACTAAGGATCCATTCTTCTCTAGTCTTGTAACATGCAGCTAGGATTCCAAAAGAGGCAGTTATTGAGATTAAAAATGTACCCAGGTTTTAATACAATTAAAACAACCATTTGCCCTCTTAATGCAATACAAATTATTGTTTAATGTAGACCAAAAGTATAGTTTGAATTATCTCAATTATTGCAGTTTTGGCTTACATTCAGCTACGTTAGAAAAGCCCTGCAGAAATCTGCCAAGAGGAAAATAAGATACAATTACTTTTATTTGAAGTATAAACTTACATACCTTGGCCTCCGAAATGCTAAACCATATTGTTGGCAAGCCAGTCCCACAGTGGGAGTATAAACAATAGGCATGAACCTTTCAATGTCAGAAGTCAGCACTTTA
The DNA here is from genome assembly GCA_013396915.1 of Stercorarius parasiticus. Lineage (NCBI taxonomy): Eukaryota > Metazoa > Chordata > Aves > Charadriiformes > Stercorariidae > Stercorarius > Stercorarius parasiticus. The sequence continues at coordinate 1,492,975 of VWZL01002396.1, forward strand.
TAGAAAAGCTTTTCATTTCGATCCTGAAGACTCATTAGTAGAATATATCTGTGGAGAATTACATATAATTAGACAGACATCAAGCAAGCACAGAAAGTGAATTCAGAAATACAAAGGTGTTTATACAATTAATTAAAACTATGTTTGTTCTACAACAGCCTGTTTCTTCTTGAGAGTAAATTCCTCCTTGTCTTAATAGCACAAATGGTTCAGGCACAAAGGATAACAATTTGGTTGAGACAGAGAGAAACTGAAACCATCACAAAGTTGGCAAACTACATACTCAGGAGGCTAATCCCTCTCAGGTACAAAACACTACACTGCAATTGAATATTTGGTCTGTCAGAACCTAAGCCGTACTTATCAGTTGTTCCATCATTAAATAAATCAAGTTTACTCTCTTGCCCACAAAATGAAATAAAAATGTTAGCTTTTCTACTCTTGCCTTGATAGAAATTTCTCTTAAATCCAGACTAATACTCCAAATAAATACTTCACCTGAATACTGTAGGACAAAGCTTTCAAAAACAAAGCATACACATATGGCCTTTTGTCCCTGAAGTCTATGTTTGTAACGAAATCTGCAATGCTTTAATCTCCTAATGGAAAACAATTTTTGATTGCATTTGAAAAAGTTTTATATTTATTTAAAAAGAAAACCAATAAGAAAAAAAATATCAGAGAAATGACAGTGAAAAAACACTCATGCTTAGCTTAATCTACTTCTGACTACTATCACTCTAATATTGAATAAATAGATCACTGCTCCAAGATCCCAACCAGGAAGCCAAATTTCAATGCTGAGTATGACAGATGATACGAGTCTATGAGTGACTTCAAGTTACACTAGTTCATACAGGTATGACTCTGGTCACTTTCTGAACACTTAATATTTAGGAACTGGATGATCCTAAACCTCACCTCTCTATTCACTAGTTTTAGTTAGGTTAAGTATTACTTTAAAAATTAAGTAGTCTTCTATACCAATAGCCTTACATAAAAACTTTAACTTAATTTATGTATACAATTTATGTAGGTTGCTTTTTTTTTTAATTTACAATGGATTACTAATTACTTATACTCAAAAAGTTTTATATGCCCATCATTTCATTACACTAGTGTTTAAGAAATGCATACAACACATTTAATGTAAAAGACTGGAGGTTTGTGTGCTTAGATATTATTCACATGATCTTTCCTTCAGCATACTTAGGCATCGCATGCACCAATAAAATCTAATTCATACTTTAGGAAGACACAAATATAGTCAGGTAACTCTAACAAAGAACAGTTTAGCAAATCTGCATTTGTATTCAAGCTTAGCTTGTATATCCCTGTATATCAGCGAAGCTTTTATTTCGCGATCTGCTACATAAAAATTTAACAAGCCCTATAAGCAAAGCTAATGCAGCCAGTTTGGCAGCTGGTGACATTTGTAATGAGGTGACAGAAGTAAGGCAAAACAGTGTCCCTCCCCTTGTGTCACTCAAAGTACTTTAGACTCTAAACAGATAAAGATCTAGTAACCAAAGAGTTGAAGATGTACACCAAATACCATCACCATAAGGCATCCTGAACCACCTTCCATCATAAGACATTATTTTTGAATGTTCTCCAAGGGTAAATTATATCCTGCACTTGTAGTTCTCAGCTACAAGTACACATACGTACTAATTTTCTTTCATATTATTACACTTGCCTACTAACCTTTCATTTTCCCAGTATTTCATTGTAATATAGCGTGTCTTTCAATGTCCTTGAATTCTTGGAGCATTTTCTTTATTAAGACCTTTCTCCTGAGGATGATTATCCCAACATTTACCTTGAAATACAAGCTCATTCACATATAGTTGTGAATACATTTGAAGACATTCATTTTGTTTCCAGAGGATCTTGAAAGAGATGTGAGAGAATGTCATGCGTACTCCAGCGTGCTCTGTACCGGAGACTGCAAACATTCATTCAAGCCACATCATTATGTTTTGAAGCAGTTGCCAGTATATATTTTTTAATTTTTATCACTTCAATTTAAAGTGAGACGTGGCTACTTCAGACTTTAAAATACCTTTACATCAACCTTTCTTATTACTCAGATGAAGCCTGGATTTTAAATGGGATAAAGAAATCTTTTACAAAAGAAATAAAAAGTTTAGCAAAAGTTTTCCTCAAGGGCTTCAAATCAAAAAATGCTAAAACTCTCCATTTTGTTTTTACTGACCTATGGCATTAAATTGGGCTTTTGTTTTCTTACTTGTTTATCATGCCTCTTTTATATTCAGGATACGCTAAAGAAATTACAAATATAACTGCACACTACTTATAATCATATTTTCAAGTATTACATACTTGGCCATATCCAAATAAGCATATGAAATATTATTATAAAGTGAAAACAATTTCTAGAGAAGAGCAATTTTGATCAGAAGGCTACTTTTCAGTAGCAGGTATAAAATACCCCTTCTTTCTCAGCATAGTATCAACTATGGGGTATCCACTTTCTCAAAAATTCTCTCTTAAGGGGAAAACCAATGACGCTTCATCCTCAATGGGGTGTTGGTTATAATGTGTTAGACAACAAGCATGCATCTTTTAGCAACATCCAAGTAATCTACACAACTAAAAGGATGAAGTCGTTTTCGGTATTGTGTTTTAAAAAAAAATATATTTAAAATGTAGTATTTAATGGAATCTTTTACTGAAGCCCACATTTAATTGAAAACATAGTGAAAACAAGCAATAAAACACTGAGAACAATCATTTGTGCTATAAAAAGGGAGAAAAATATTATCTGTCCTCAGACAAGGAGTCTTGAATTAAGATTTCAGGGAAGAGTTTCAGAGGAGGAAAACCAAGGCCTGGCAAGTAAGACAGAGGGGATTGCCAAGCATTCAAATTTCAGTATGTCACTTTTCCCCCTTGCCTTTACTTCACCTAAGAACTTTTCATGCTAGTCTGCTATTACGAAGGGAATGAAATACAGTAGCAACAAAAGGATGTAAACCAAATATCCTCCAAAATCCCCAAAACCCCTGATATAACTACCAGAAAATTACTGATGATTTCTTAGGATAACTAGTCCTGCTGTTGCTGGCATGCATTTTACAAGGCAAAATGGTATGGTAAAAAAAAAAAAAAAAACAACCAACCCAAAACAAACCCGAAGTTTGCTCTTCTCTTGCAAAACATGAGGGCAATTAAAGGAAAGTGGGAGGAAACACTATTATTTTTAACCTGTGTAAGATACTTAGCTCCATTACTTTGCATCATCAGTATCTATATAGAAATGCTAAGACAGAGAACTTATCTCTGACAGAGAACTTTAAGAAAAAACAAAATCACACAGCATTCTCAGGAAAAGTGATCTGATGGCACCTCTCCTAATGTTCACGCAACCAGTAAAGCATTTTACCAGTGTGACTCTTTGGAGAAAGAAAGGTCCAGACAACAGATGTGTCTGTGTCAGTGTCAATACAGAGCAAGAAGCAAGACAATTAAGAACATACAGGGGAGAAAAAGAAGATTAAATTACTTGCAGGATCCATTGCAGCTTTTCCAAATTAAGTTAGAGGAATAGAATTATTTCCTGTTATTGGCTTCCTTTTTGCCAAGCATACCAGGCAATATATTTGCTGCTGTTTCACATTCATTTTCTGTATGAACTCTTGGTATTTCAGAGCACAGCAATTCCATGCGGCAAGTCAGCAAAGGAGTTTCAGCTGTGCCAAAACATCTCATACCATGGAACTATCAGCTTAGCTTTATGAATTTACACACACTCTCTGTCCAATCAAAACCAGGACAAGCTATAGTCCTGCCAGTGTAAGATGCTGTCATACACAGCATTAATGTTTCATCAGACAATATCTTTCTGTCTAAGGTACTTAACAGCTACCACCTCTGCAATATTCAAATGCTTGCACTTAATCTTTTATATTTGGACATAAACCACACAGGTACACACCCACGATCAAATCCAAGCTCTAGGAAGAAAACAACAGCTTCCCTTTATCTCTTTTCAGTCACTGCTCCTATGGGAGCAAAGACTACACCAGATGCATACGGGAAGAAATGTTTTTTTTTCTAGAATTAGTACATTTACATTCAGTAGAAGGCAATAGCAGCATGCTCTTATGCAAGGTTGTCCTTCACCCCCTCCCTATAGAGGGAGCACTTGAGGTTGTCTTTCAAGTTCCAGTTAAAATAGTCATTGTCTTCTGGCATTCTCCATCAGTGAAGGTATTAAAGAAGTAACTGCGGCAGGATTACAGTCACTCTTCGCCTTAAAATGCTTTGATATGAGTATAAGTACAGATCAGAGTTCGCATATTGAAGGACTGAGCTCACACACATGTAATGCAAGTGTTCTCGGAGCAGGTTCTCTATTGACACACTCCAATAAAATTTTCAGACACTTGACTTACAAACACAGCTGCAAATAACATTTTGCACGTGCGAGTTTTTGCACACTCAATTCACACGAGAGTTTTATCCCTGCAAAGGAGCCCAAGATGTCATCGTTGACAGTCTTCAAAGGAAGTATCTCCTGCATGCAAATGTTACCAAGCCTTTCAATCAGTGGTCTTAAATGTAAACCTACACATGTAACGCACAAATGATTTTTATCTTGCTAAAAACTGGAGAAAACACCACAGCAATATAATGCCCCACTAATATACGAGGAAAATATTTTTTTATCAAAGTATAGCATGGCTTGAATAGTTGATTTAGGCCTGCTAGTTGTTCACACAGAATACAAATATGATTTCTTAAAGAAAGGGGGCTTGTGGATTTGTATCATTTTAAGTGCTTAACAGCCAATTTTATTTAATTTACACAAATTTGCTTTGATCCAAGATTACCCTTAAGAGCTTATTTTTTAACTGCTATGGACCTGCGTTATGAAATCGTAGACTAGCTGAGGTTGGAAGGGACCTCTGGAGATCGCCTCATCCAACCCCCTCCTCAAAGCAGAGTAAACCAGAGCAGGTTGCCCAGGACCATGTTCAGTCAAGTTTCAAGTATCTCCAAGGATGGAGATGCCAGCCCAGCTTATCCAGCTCCATTATACATGGAGCCACACTGTTTTTTCAGACTGTAAGGGGAAGGGGAAGGTAGAAGTACCTGGACCAAAAGTTATGATTGAGAAAATACCACTGCCACATGCCACAGAATAGGACTGGGAAATAAACACAGCTTTTTAATTTTTTCCTTACGTTATGTGACTAGTGGTCATATTAGTGACAATAAAAAATTAACTCCTAATAGCTTCAAGTTATTTCTTTGAACCAAAGACATAGTAGTTTTCTCAGCTGAAGTATGTCGCTAAAACCCTATTAACAACAACAAATTTGTACTGCAAAGCTGCACGGTACAATATAACCTTTACACTAAAAGGCATTATACTAAAAATTCCCTATGGTATAAGATGGCAAGCTATAGTCCAATGCTCAAGACACATGGATGTAATATTGTAGTGTCTGTGCTTCTGTTTTAAGAATATTTGGTCACAGGAGCAGGAAACAAATTTCTTCCTTACCCAACTATTTATTTGGAAAAGAGAAAATGCAAAAGACTTACAGGTGGGAAATAATAATATTGAGGTTTTGTTTAATTAATTATATACAGACATTAAGATTAAGAGGGACAGATTTGGAAAAAAATATTATCTGAAGCAAATGGCTTCTGGAAAACCTTTTATTTACATTTATTTGTAAACATATTTATATTTATTTATATTTGTGTATTATTTGTGTTTATCATATGTGCATTAAGTGCACCTTAATAAAAGTTCCTTTCCTCCCCCACCCAAGACAGACAGATTTTTTTCTTTTCTTTATTTCAACATGATAAAGCAAGTTTTCTGCAAAGTATTCCCACAACACTCAGAGACAGCTATTTTTATTTGACAATTCCCACTGTGAACAAAACTTCAGTATATGGTGGTTTGTTCTGGTTCAAATGGCACAGCATTCAAACTTTTAATACTCTGTCATTTCAAACTGATAGATTATTTCTTCTTTCCTTTCCTACAGAAATTTTTCATTTTGGCAAAGAGACATATAAATATCCACAATTTTTTGCTAAAAAAAAAAAAAAAAAAAATAATTAAGATTTGGAAATACTGCTACTCCCCTCTTGAATTTCACATAGCTAGACCCATAACTTTCAATCTGTAATGTTTTGAGAAACACAAGTGCTTTTCTCCTGTGACCTGAAGTAGGAGCAAAACTTCTTTGCTAGTTAAGAAACACATACAACAGTGGGATAAAAGACCTTTTTTCTTCCTGCATTTAAGTTGCAGGTGAATAGAAATTCCAGCAATTCAAGTAGAAACAAACAATTGAAACAGCCTTACAGTCTTTACCTTCCTGAAACAAATGAAACAACCAGCTGTATCACGAAGAGACTACTTCAAGGCAGAATTAAGGAGGAGAAAGGGACAGGAATGAGAAAGTTTTCTCCTATGGTTATGTCAGTGATTGAAGCAGGGGTCTACATTAAATTTTATGCTTTGCTACATGCAGGGACTCAGACTAAAACATTCTAGCTTGGGAAGCAACTACTCTGTGATAACTGATGATGCCCTCCCTGAGAGCACTGGAGGACAGCTAACCTAGAAAAGATACCACAATCATGAGCTCTTGACTTACAAAGAAGGCTGCACTCATCCTATTCTGCCTCCATAAAAAACAAGGGTTGTGGCAACTTTAAATTATAAAAAAGCCTTGCCACCAACAGACAGGTATCTAAAAGCCATGTATTACATACAGATAACAAGACAACCCCACAACAGAGAAAAGCAAGGCACAGGCGGGGAAAAAAGGGAATACTGTTTTATTCTAGGGCCTATAAAACACAGGGGGGAAAAAAAAAAAAGAGTATTCATAAATGTTTAAAGCCCTCCACAGCTTTTTTCTTTAAAAAAAACCCAACACAACAACACTCTATTACATACTAATTTTTTAATATTTTATAAATTTTATATGTTTGTATCTATATGCATGTAAAGACGTTACTGACTTTTAGTTTCACATGAGTTCATTTGCTTCTGATGACCTTTACATCATTTGGTTATTGAAATAATAAGTTCATGTGAACAGCACTGGAATATGACAATTTAAAATTAGGAGCTGATTTTTTGAAGAAAGCATTCTAGCAAAAGTATATATTTATGTTAATGATTTCCAATCATAAACCACCACAGCTCGAAAAAAACCCACAAAATTTCATCTGTACTGCCATAAAAAAAATAAGGGACTCATGGTTTGATAACTAGGATAAAGTTTCATAGCCATACTTTACCTGTCTAGGTCAGATGCCAGCCTTTCAAAATTCTTAATAATACTATAAACCTGGGCATCTTGACCAAGAAAGCAAGGTGGCAGTAATCCATGAATATTCAACTGTTGTCTCTCCTCCAAAGTAAAAGCCATGCCCTGAAAAAAGAAAAATAAAAAACATGTATACATATATATGAAAGAGATTCATTTTAAGAAAATTCTGCAGCAAAATATAGCACAGGTAAAGTCAGCATCAGAAAAAACTGTTTAAATATTAAACAGAATTAACAACTATGCAATGATTTTTGAAAAAGTTTTTATTGATTCATAAGAGAACAGGCCTGTACAGTGCAATAACTCCATTCCAGCACAGAATGAGATAAGGTCTTCTGAGACTGCAAGACTATTACCTGCAAAATTATTAAGTTACAGCTAAAGAAGAGAGCAGCAGTATATTCTCACTCACTCATATGTTTGGCTTCTAAACACAAAGCATAGATAATGCTCATTTTCAGTGTATACATTATGCTTTTAACAGCTGGAAATTCTTCAAGATCTTGGTTATCTCGGATGTTCATGTGAATTTTTAACAGAACTCTGTGGTACAATAAAGTCATCGCTATCATTTTATAGTCAAAGAGCCTGGTCCAGCACCTACTGAAGTCAGTCAACATGGCCATAAAGAGTTCAATGCAAACTTGGATTCATGTTTATTTTGTTTTTCAAATTCACATTCAGTTACAGTAAGAAAAATCTGTACCGACTTACTGGATTTCCTTATTGCATCCAGAAAAGACATTTTAAAAGTATTTAGTATTATGTGGACAGTCACAGAATTCTCAACACTTAAATCCAGCTTGTGGATTGGCAGAGACTGCCAAATAGCTGCCTTTTAATGAGGTCTGTCTGTCTAAAACATCTTCAGAAATTACCCAAGCTATTGTAAGAAAAAGGATGCCTTTGCAGCAGAAACATGACCATGGGTTTAGCGCACTGGTATCAAGGACTCTTGACTGCTGAAGCTTTACTGTGCTGTGCCAACTACAGCCAGGCAGGACTGACAGACAGGATCAAAACTCTGATAATTTTAGGGGATAAAAAGGAGCATCTGAGGAATTTCTTCCATATATAACCTATGAAATCTATGCATTTGTTTCACACTATAGCCACTGGTTGGTGGCTCCACAGACATGTTACAGCTCTCCTTTAGCATCACGCCTGCACTGCTTCCACTCCAGAATCAGTACTGTCCGATCTGCAAGCATCTTTGAGGTCTCTCTTAGGTTAACACCAAAAATGTCTATCATCTTTGCGATACGCTTATCACGTAGCTTAAACATATTCAAAAGTTAATGTACTAGAGGTTAGATAGCATTTATTACTCCACCAATAAGATATATGTGTGTGTGAATATAGACATTTATAAACAAGCCATTAGACAGTTGCCTATCGTACAACTACATACAAAACACACTGTTTCTCATGGAAAAAAACATTTGAGAAAACACCTTGGGAGAGATGAGAGGAAAACATGGCAATGTAATGTTTCCACATTTTCTCTCCTGTGGAAAATAAATACTATTAAGATACTTTCACAAATACCTCTATAAATATACTTTTAAAATTCCTTTGTTCATGCTACCATTAGAATTAGTTGGGCCAACAAATGATGGGAAAAACTGGTAAAGAAAGAGCACAAATACAAAAGGCATCCTTTAGTGTGCATCTGCACTACTCCTGCCTTTTCAAGAGAACAAATTTACAGTCCTTTACACAATGCTGTTACTGCCTTTCGCAAAACACCTAGTGAGTGATACAAGGTGATAAATTTATAACAGTTAGTTTGGTTACCTGGACAGGCTTCTTTTTTTTTTTCTTTTTTTTTTTTCCCCCAGAAATACTCACCTCACAGAACTTATTCTTACAGAACAGAAATATAATATAAAATCTTCCTGTCTCCTACTACTCTACACTTTTTACACCATTTTTAATCTAATTTTCAAGTGGTTATGTCATTCTTGCTTGAAAAAAAGTAGGAAAAAAACCCCCAAGGCAACCCCGCCACACTATCTGCACTAAAATGCCATTAATCAAGTTGTTACCCTTTAGGGTAACAAATGAAAAAAAAAGGAAAAGAAAAATTTCATAATGAACACTTTACACAACATCAAACATTTCCAGAACACACTTCTCCCACACACAGAAATGGAGGGAAACCAAGTTTAATAAAGTTCAGTAACGGTTTTGCTATACTTTTCCATGCATGCAAGACTTCAAAGGTTTCCAAAAGCATACACACCCCTGTTTTTTCTTGTCCCTACATGATTTTTCTGTGGCCAGATATATCATGACACTATCATGATGCTATCAAATCCTATCACATTTTGAAAGACCATGGGAGAAGGGAGAGTCAATGCTCCTCATGAGTTTATTCGAAGTTGACACCTCTTAACTCCAGCAGTCTTTTTTTGGCTCGAAAAAAAACCCACATAAAAGCTGTGCCTGCGTGCTCACACGTACGCACACTTTGGCATCCGTTCCAAATGGTTGGACTTTAGGGAGCTGCATAGTTTTAGTGGATCTGTTAGTGCTGGAAATAAAGTGGCAACCCAATTATTCTCTGCGTCTCTCCCTTCCCCTGTTTCTATCAGTCAAATATTCTGAAAGAAAAAAATTCAAAAAGGCTGTGTTTGCCTTCACTTTAAGTATAAGGTATGGACTTTATGATAGGGTTTCCCCTCCAACTGGAAAATATATTTTATTTTAAGAGAGACACACGAAAAGTTGATGCACCTTGCCAAGTGCCTTTTTAAAAAAGTCTTTGTCTTGGAATAGCGTATTTTCCACATATTGCTGCAGCTCCTAGAGCAAGTGTTAATTTCTTTTGGGCGTTACTACAAAAATACAGCACCCATCTACACCTCCTATGCTGTACACAGTTTTAAAATTCTTTACTTGCATACTCTTCTTTGGCACAGATATTATGAATTTTTCAAATTTCTAAGATGGAACGTTTTTCCCCTCAGATACCATATACGCTCAAAAGAAAAGACTTATCATTAAAACATATCGCCTGATGATATAATAAGAGAAGGTCATTTCATGCAATAAATGTATGCTATTTCATCTGCTACTAATAAGAAGAGCTCATCTACATAAGTTTTGTGGTTTATGTCTCTATTTCTTGCACTAGATTCTCAGATTTTCTTTTCTACATCAGAATTCTTAGTTTTTCCTGTTTGAAGTGTTGTTTCCCAGCCATCCAGCAGAGAGGGCTCTAGGTCCAGCTTGGACCATGCTCCTTTCTCTTCCTGAGAGATGCAATTTGTGCACACCTGGATGGGACAGAGTTCCATCATCTAAAGTGCACCTCAACTATAATAAAAGATGTGAACATTTTTATTTTGCACTCCGTATTACAAATAAATTGTCCAAGAAGAACAACAGTGTGACAAGCTAAAAGCAGCACAGAGGCAAGAGACTGCAACCATAACTATTAACCTTTGCTTAATTTGTTTTGATCTACTCACTGCTTTATGCCTTCCAATGATAAAATATACACCATAGAGACAAAAAGTATAGTTATTATTAAGCCTCCCAGGTAAGAGTTTGCAGTTCTTCAAGGGTTATGTTTCATATACTTCTTTACACGCTCTGGTTTTGGTAAAACTAAGTTGTTCTTCAGCCACCTCATGATCTTCCTCTCTCACAGACTGTTGGGTTGGGTTTTTTATTGCTCCTTTGACACAAATGTCCTCTCACATTCTCAGATGTACAGAAAGCTCTCTGGGTCTGCTTTTTTTCAAGAAGTTCAACTCATTGCAAATACATTTAATTCTGATTCATCTCTCCATTTGTAATGTTGTGAAGTTCTGCAATTACAGAGTGATTTCTACTACAGCACGTTGCTCAGGAATATTTCGTTATTTAATCTCTATCAGTTTACCAACTCAGCTCTTAACTATATGTCTTCTGCACGGCCTTTCTCTTTTCTCCCAAAACCCCTCAACTACAAGGTTGTTTTAGTGCAATTACATATACGTAAATTCTCTTGTTCAGTTCCAACACCGAAAAGCCATAAAACAGAATAAACAGTGCAACATCATCTTGTATCAGATGATAGCTTTTTGCACTGGCTTTTGACTCAATTCTCAGGCAGTGCTTGAGAAGACAGAGTACATACAAAATATTTCAAGAGCTGTCTCAGCCCTTGTTCACAGTCAGCAAAGAGACGAGTCTTATCTCTTAATACAAGTTAGATTGCATCAACATGCTTTTTGTTCAGATAGCATATCTGAAGCTCATCCAATTCTTAAGTTTATATAAAGTTCTCAAGAAAAAGAGAGTGCACTAAAGTAATGTGTGCATTCTGTCTATGCGCTAATGAGATTCAGCTTCACTAAAGGGTAGCCAGAACCATCTCCAAACAGTATTCGTTGCAGCGATCCTCCTCCAATTTCTGTCAAGAGGTGACCCTCTTTTGTTCTAGTAGGCCAAAATTTCCTATTTTAGAAACTCCTACTCATTTAGAAAAAAGCTTATTTCATTCTGGCAGCCTCACTGCAGGTACGCCCAAAGCTATTAGACTGACAGCATGCAGAATGATGCTGGCTTAGAAGAGGAAACCATGTCCGCATCTAAGGTTCTCCATGACTCCTCCTCTCTGGTAGGAGAAGATCAAGGCCCCTTAAGACTTCAGGTCATCCCTGGGACTCAGGAGACAACCATCAACACCAACATACAAATTCAAGTACCTGCATGTATATTTGAGCTAACTGGATTGCTGGAGGGGGGGAAGGAAGAAATGAAGAGGAAGGTAAAAAGGTGTTGCAAGGAAGTATATCTAGAAGCACCATATATTCTACAAGGAAGAAATCTCTGGATTGCTGATCTAAGATACTACTAGAGAAAAATCACAGTATTTTGGAGACGACAGATGAGTAGGTTCATCTTTGTCTCAGAGTCCATCAAAAAGTAAAAAAACCTCTCCATTAAAAAACTCATTCTGTATATCTAAAACATAAAAGCACAGTGAACCAATTTCAACGGTATCATGGAAGAACCACCCAAATCCAAGGGACTCCGATATGCGCAACATCTGCTGCCATGGCTGGAAGGAGGACAGCTGGCTCCATGCCACCTCTCGCAGCCTCCCTCCGCAGCGGTTGGTAACCCTGAGCAGAGTAAAAGAGGCCGGGAAGCACTCTGCCAGACAAAGCTCTGAGAAAATCCCACAGCTGCCTGAAATACAAGTCTGCTCAAGATCTGAATCAGTTCTTTGAACAAATGGACTGACAGAACCCTGCAATTCCATATTCTTAAAAAAAAGGAAATGCTAACAAGACGAATGATTTTGGCTGAAAGACCAAAAGCATTCTCCAGTTACTGGAGAAGCGTTTTTTCCCCAAGATGTCCCAGGTGAAAAATCACTGGCATCATTATTAGTCGCCAGTCACACACCATCCCATACTGCTCACACCACTTTATGCGCGAGGTTGTCTCCAGGAGAAATTCAACTGCAAAACTAGACACAGTCCTTAGGAAAACATGTTCTTTAGTATGCGTAACTGTTTGCAGGCAAATCTTTTGCTGGTCAAGCTTTTGCCTTCAGTAATTTTGGCTTCTCATACTACTCTAGTACTGTTAAGGAGGAATCCAAGCCAAAATTAATAAAACCATTTTCTTTTGCTTTAAGGAAGACTTCTTAGGCTGAGGAAGCAGCAAAACATATGTGTAGTCCTGCTAGGTATAAGCTACGTGAAAATGTTTCAGGCACCCAAAATATCAGAAGTCCCTTTAAGATCAGAATATTTTAAAAACAAAACAAAACACAATCCTGAAAAATTTTACACATTCAAAGAAATTTTTATAAATCCTCTATAAAAATATGGCACACATGAATTTTCAAGTGTTTTAAGCTACGCTTAAGAGTTTCATCATCTGCAAATCCCTTTCAGATATTTTATATAATTTATATTTTTAAAAAATCATCTTACGAACAGGCAAAAAGGAAGTTTTACAAGCACCTCCCCTCCATTTTGCATTTTTATTATCCGAACATGACTTCAGAGAAACCAGATAAATACTTTAAATACTCCATGTCCAACACTCATTTCAAGGCCCAAACCCCAGGAAATAGTTAGAATAACTAATCTGAGCACACGCTGCGTAATAAACTCGTTCTGCTGAAAACAAATGTGGTTCATGGCAAGGCATTGGGGTTGGAGCACCACATATGGCTAAATATGTTAGTGCTAGTTTCTCTACTCACTCTTGTCATGACTGGCAAAAATTATTACAAGCATAGGCAACTAATGCAGCTATCTAGATGAACATCTCTTCTGCAACCAGCGCTTTAGGCCAGACTGGTCATACAAAGTACCTTGGTACGTAAGGAGAGGGAGTAATTTTTTTAATGGTGCAAATTCACACACCATTTTCTGTCATCAGGGGTCATCTTTTGGACCCGAGAAAAAAAATAGCCCCACAAACTGTCAATTTACATTAACTTAGAGCTCCACATTTCTTCTTAGGAATGATTTGCTGTAAAACCTATATGCAAAAGAAGAGCTTGAATAGCAGAATCCAATTTTCATTAAAAAAAAAAAATCAGGATTATTAACATTTTAGAGAAAAAAATAATCCTTTTAAATAGTACTCATGAAAACAAGGGAGAAAGATGACAAATACAATTACAAGTTGGTAAGAGGAAAGGATATGATCACCAGCAGAACGTTACCGCAGTTTGAAGATGTGTGGCACTGAGTTAAGAAATGAAAAACGAACATCAAAATACAAAATTTCTACTGCAAGCCTCTGGCAACCCACACAGAAAAAAGCCCAATGAATTTTCAGAAGCAAAGCAGATCGGTAACCATTTGTAATGCAAACATTATCTATGGCAAGTAGGAAAGTCACTGGTGTGACAGAATTGCCATCTTTCAAAAAAGTACAGTTATTTTCCCCAAAAACTATGCTCAGATCACCATTTGGGCATTCAGGAAGGCACATTGGTTAGCCCTGGATTATGCATTTTGGATTAAGGTTTAAAAATGAGTATACAAAGCAGTGATTAATGACCCATTAAGTTATTTGGCAGAGGAACTGTGGTTTTGTTGTCTTTATACAGTACCTAGCACACCCGTACCTTGGCTTGTAGCTGAGATCCCCTAAAATAGCAGCGAATCCTGGCACTAAGCGCCTGCACTGGAGTTTGAAAAGCCAGCCACATAGACACGATTACTCTGGCTGGGATGAGGAGGGAGAAAGCCAGAAAAGGAGGACTGGTGAATTGTAAACAGCGGGACCCAGTTTAGATAAAGCACTTGTGCTCCTTTTGATAAGCCCTTGTGCACAGGCGCGCATCAGGACTTGTGAGACTGTGAGATACGCTGAAGGTAAATGAAAAAAAAACAACAGACGATAGTTGATGGGCACAGCACTGACCGTATAAGAAAAGAAGCAACTGTCCTAGTTTCAGCTATAAAATGCCAAAAGGCACAAGTTTTGTTTTTAACGAGTATTTAAGTTGAAGAACTATATCCTGATATTTGGCATTTATAATTTCAAAGTTGTTTTCCTAGAGTCATGATAGATCTGCTGCAGTGTGTTGAATGCACATTTTTTTTATAGTTTTCAGGAAAGCCGAGAGACCTGAAGTACCTTCACAGCCCAATTCTAAGTCCATAGGATTTTCAAAAGCAAACTTAAAAAGTCAAGTCAACAGGGAAAACTGAAACAAAAGTCAAAACCAGCTTCCAGCAAATAAAGCACGAATAAATACAGTAGCTAATAAACACACCCAGGGACTTATGACTCAAAACAAATGCAGATGGCCAGGAGATCAGACTTCTCTTGGCAAATTCATCATGGGAACGTGTGGGCAGCTTGGCAGCCTTGCAGCGAGCTGATACGCTGATTGCATACAAGCATGATTCAGACTAGCACATTAGAAATGACACATCATAGCATTCTTATTTTAGCAATCTTCCTTTAACCTACTGTAAACAATTATCTGAAAGTAAGCAATAAACCTATTTTAAGACACTTTTTGTATATATTTGTTTTATTATACATATACACAGTAAAATCTTTTTGCATTGCATAATCTCTCCTCACCTTAAATTTATGAAGACTGTATTACACAAACAGCAGACAGTAACAAGCTGAACAGTAAAACAAGTCACCAAGGTAATAATATATAGAAATATATTGTATGCTGTGGTATAACGTAGGATGAGACTGAGTCTATAGCTAGACACTAAATTTAGGTGTTCATATGCAAACTAGTTACCTATCCTCCCATGATAATTATGGGATATATAGTATTGGTGAAAATAAAAAGCCTAAAGAGAGATCCAGCTCATCCTAGAATAGATGCCTTGCAGTCAGCAATCCAAATTGCTCCAATGACTATATTGATTATAGACCAAATTCAGATTTTCACACATAAGGACCTACTGTCAACTGGGAGGCTTGAAGTTACTGAAGAAATCAATATGGCATAGCTCATTATGCTAACGATATCAACTATAAATCAACTGCATAGGAGACTTGCACAGCAAGATGAGAGCCAGGCACAATACTCCTCTTGATCTCAAGGGGCACTAGTTGCCTACACGTGGGCTGCTGCATCAAGCCTGGATCGTCCTTTTCACTCCTCAATCCATGTGTCCCATTTAAAATCATCTTATCCTGAATCCTTCATGTTATTATAGGAATTTTTAATCTCAAAGCAACCAAAAAATTTCTAGAGCTGCATTTGTATGCTTTCCATCAGAGCTCATTGCCTTAAAAGCAGATTTCGTGTCATTTTAAAGCCACAAAATCATTTACAAAGTGCAACACATAAAGGGACAGAAATGCCCAGCACCTCACCTCCCAAACTCACAGACCTGTATGTCTTGCAGCACCTGCAGCTGAAATGATTGAGATGCTCAGGGAGAGTTGTGTTAGAGTAAGATCTGCAGAGCTGCTGAGCCTCTCGCTTTTCACGTGAGAATAACAATTCTGCGGTTTAGCAGGTGTGAGCTGGTGTGGATGTACTCTGCAGGTCCCTGTATCTGTGGATGGAGAAATAGTTTCCAGAACACAAAAAGGCAAGCTGTGCTCGCCGAGAAGCAGCATATAAAGTCTCCCAAGACCTGCAGAGCTCCAGAGATTGGTGGTGCTGCGGACTCCATGAGAACGAATAAACTCAGCAAAACCAGAGTCACCCGCTCCACATGAGGCCCCTGGCACTCACCCCCCTGAGAGGCCCTGAGTGACTTTCTCAACATCCACCTTGAACCCACTGGTGCACCAGTGGGTGCCTCTGCTGGGGCTGGGGCCGCCCTCCCTCCGGCTGCTCCCTCCTGGGAGCTACAAGGAGCTTGTACTGCGAGCAGGCTCAGCAGGCATAGTTATCTGTTATTAACAGTAAGCCTGATTCTGTTAGTAATAATTAATAAAAAATATTGGTTGTGATCTGCATCTCCCCCAACTCGATCCCCTAGCAGGGACATCACACCAGTGCAGAGAGATCTGCCTCAGGTCTCTCGGTTGCAGCCAGCAGACAAGACCAAACCACAGCATGAAATGCAGCTTAAACTGTAAAGCCAAAGAAGCTAAACAAATATTCAGGGTTTTTTTGTCCCTAGCTATGTCTGAGTCATTTTTATTAGTTTAAAACTCCCTTGGGATGTATTGACCCTCAAAGATGCCTACTTAGGAAAGCTCTGGCTGCAGGAACCATTCTGGAAAGAGAAAACAGCAGTTTGCAACATCACTTTCAGACTTGTTGAGCATGTTCTTATGACAGATGTCAGTTTTCAACACAGTTTACCTATACTATAGTTTAAAAACACTGGTTGCAGGCCACTTTAGAGCTCTAATCCCTTGGATGAATCATGGTAACAAAATTAATCTTGTTAATTTCTGCCTTTGCCAATATTGCCTTTCTTCTACAGATGCATCAACGTGCAGCTGTACGTTTAGATACGTAATTTACAGTCACAGGAATTAACATTTAACGTATGACAGTGATTTCTTTTTTTAAATAAAGAAGTCATTAAGTTTTGCTAGACCATATCTGAAGTTCTACTTAAGAAATGAATTCACTTGTACAGTAGATGCTGTGAATCAGTACTGGTATAACTCTAATAAAGATGCTATCAGCAGAATAACTAACATGGAAACTCTATTTATGACGGGAATTTAGATAAGCATAACATCAGCTGACATGTGACATTTATTGCTAACCAAAATGAAATTCCAAATGAAATGCCAAATAAAAGGTCTCTAACTGTAATAATTTTATAAGTAAAGTACAGTCTCCAAGTATGCAGTCTCCAATATGCAATATTTACATTTGCAAAATCAGATATTATTTGAGAGTCTGTCAAGATTTCCATGTAGGTAGAAGAGGAATTTCAGTGACTGCCAAAAATTCCATCTGTCTAAAATAAGTACTTATCCAAATACAGGTTAGTAAGCCCTGAAATCCTGAGGGGATTTGATAAACCTGATACGCTTAACACATTTTATTGTTGCCTTTCAGAGACTAAACAGATTACTCAACTACTGTATTCTGGGCTTCTGACAGGACTAAGCAACAAATTTCTCTTCACTAGCATGATAAATAATTAACACAAATATTTTAAATACTATAACACAGAGTTGCTTAGAGGAAGGCAGAGGCCAATCTCAATACTATGGTCTTCACTTCTAGTACTACAATGCTATAAATAAAATCTAAAGAAAAAGCCTAAGATAATGCAACACAAAAGGATGTGAGCAGAGTTGTCAGCTTTTCTTTAAACCGATTTATTCTTGCAATAAAAATACTGTGTGGTGCCAACGCATGTTTTAGTTTTATTATCCAAATATCTATTTTGTAACCAAGATTTCTATAAAAGTCTCATCATACTGGTGCCCAGCCTCTTAAAGTCAGATCTGTTTTCCATATAACCCAGATGATTTATTTTACTAATGCCAGAACTGCATTGGATTGAACTGGGTGCAACACCCATGTTTTCTTGCCGAAACTTCCCTCGTGTGAAACATGTCTCTGGGGCATATCCAGGCTATGCAACTCACTAGCAGAAACGGCTGGTTCCAGTGACATCACGTAGAAAGCTAACATCAAATACCAAAACCTAAAAAAAATGGATGTACAACTGATTTCTGGTATAAGCACCAGCACACATCACTTACCCTAAAAATGCAAGTAAATTGTAAGCAAGCAGTGCAGCCTTGCAGACTAGGAACAAGAGGGAATAGCTCTTAAGTAGCCCAAGTATCCTACTCTCTAAAAGAACCATCCACAGACAGATGTACTTCCCTTACTGACAATGCATATTTATCAATATTGGGAAATGTACAGGGCTATCAAGAACGTTGCAGTTTCTAACCCCCAGAAAAATATAAAAGTGCGTATGCAGAGTTGCAGACCTTTCCTTGAAACTGTAATCACCAAGCTTTTGCTTCCCCATTCAGTGTCCCCAGAATTTATTGATGCTGCCACTCTGAAAAGCAACTTTCTCCTCCCTCCTTCTCAGGCCTCCCCAGCTGAAAACAGCTTTGTATTGTAACTGTAAAGAGAGAAGCAGAACTTGTTGTGATTAAGACATACAGAAGTGAGAGACTAGCGTATGATGATACATTGAATAATCTTGGAAAGACTA
Organism: Stercorarius parasiticus; assembly: GCA_013396915.1. Lineage (NCBI taxonomy): Eukaryota > Metazoa > Chordata > Aves > Charadriiformes > Stercorariidae > Stercorarius > Stercorarius parasiticus. Next base: position 1,511,918 of record VWZL01002396.1, read on the forward strand.
CAAGAGAATAATTACATAGTATGCAGCTGTAGTAGCGAACCACTCTACTAACAGAGTCGACTTACGCTACCCTGACATCCCAAGTCCAAGCAACCTGCCAGGCCTTGCAACCTGCACAAACTCCGGGCTTCCCATCTAACCAGCCATTTCTGGATCAGCGTTGCACAGCCATTAATATCTCTCTTCTTAAGGGCAGTATCACATAACCAGTAACTGCAAATAATAAATCGCACTGCTTTCTTCATTAAGTAGAAATGTTAGACGACTTAATTGGCTTAATATAGAATTAATAAAAAATATGGTGAAAGATTATATTCCTAGGTCATTGTACTTTACTATCTGATAAACTATGCTAGACAGACTTCTGTTACCTAAATTGTCATTTAATTTTCCATGGCCTCAACCCTTATTTTCCAGACTACATTAGATGGCTATTCAAGAATGTAGAAATCTATATGGATATTAATTGTGAATGTTTTTATCATGTTTAATGCAAGAAAATGCTAAACTTCACTATAAACCTTTGCCAAATACTGAATCCTTGAGAGCTTTATGAAATTTTGGGGACTATCCTACCACTCTTTTTCCTTTACAAAGTGGAATATAGCGTAAGTATAAAAGCAGATGGCTTTTGTAGTCAAGAACTCAAATATTAAGAAAAAAATTTTCTTCAGATAAGGGACCTATCTCTAACATCTCTGAAAAGATGCATCATCAAGGGCCTCACAGGATTCTGAGCATGCATAAATGAAAGCATTCACTAATGAAACAATCCTGTTTCGCAGCAAAAAAATTCTTCTAATTATATACATATACCCAACATAAATGTAAGAAAAAAACACTCTGATTTCTTTTGGCAGTTGGCAGTACATTTGCATGCTCCATTGTCAGTTATACCAAAACTTAGTGTGTGGTGGGTTGTCCTGGATGGATGCCAGGTGCCACCAAGGCCACTCTATCACTGTCCTCCTCAGCTGGACAGGTAAAATATAATGAAAGGCTCACAGGTTGAGATAAGGAGAGGGCGATCACTCAGCAATTACTGTCATGGGCAAAACAGACTCGACTTGGGGAAAATTAATTTAATTTATTATCAATCAAATTAGAGTAAGATAATGAGAAAATAAAACTAAATCTTAAAACATCTTCCCCCCACCCCTCCCTTCTTCCTGGGCTCAACTTCACTCCCAAATTCGCTACCTTCTCCCCCAAAGCAGCTCAGGGAGATGGCAAATAGGGGTTGTGGTCAGTTCATCACATGTTGTCTCTGCTGTTCCTTCCTCCTCAGGGAAAGGACTCCTCACACTCTTCCACTGCTCCAGTGCGGGGTCCCTCACACAGGAGGCAATCCTCCACAAACTTCTCCAATGTGAGTCCTTCCCACAAGCTGCAGTTTTTCACAAACTGCTCCAGCGTGGGTCCTTCCCATGGGTGCAGTCCTTCAGAACAGACTGCTCCACTGTGGGTCCCCCACAGGGTCACAAGTCCTGCCAGCAAACCTGCTCCGGCGTGGGCTCCTCTCTCCACAGGTCCACAAGTCCTGCCAGGAGCCTGCTACAGCGTGGGCTTCCCACAGGATCACAGCCTCCTTCAGGCATCCACCTGCTCTGGCATGGGGTCTTCCACGGGCTGCAGGTGGATATCTGCTCCACCATTAACCTCCATGGGCTGCAGCAGGACAGCCTGCCTCACCGTGGTCTAGACTGCAGGCTGCAGGGGAATCTCTGCTCCAATGCCTGGAGCACCTCCTCCCCCTCCTTCTTCACTGACCTCGGTGTCTGCAGAGTTGTTTCTCTCACATATTCTCACTCCTCACTCCCTGCCTGCTGTTGTTCAGCAGTTCTTCCCCTTCCTAAATATGTTACCACAGAGGCACTACCACCATCCCTGATGGGCTCGGCCTTGGCCAGCAGCGGGTCCATCTTGGAGCCAGCTGGCATTGGCTCTATCAGACATGGGAAGCTCCTAGCAGCTTCTCACAGAAGCCACCCCTGTAGCCCCTCTGCTACCAAAACCTTGCCATGCAAATGCAATAGTGAAAGAATGTATATATGATCAACAGTTTTCTTTTCTTTACATACGCTGTCTGTTGGTTTTGCTCAATACGTAGCAATGAAGCACCTGTTTCATGACAGGGGCTTTTTTCCATTTTGAATTCTTAAACACTCAGAGTAGCCATCAGTAGCCACACTCATTACTAGAACCACAGGCAAAGATTATCAAAGCATCTGAAATAGCAGCTAAGCAATAGAAGGGTGCACGTAGCTTTGTCATATAGTTGTACATCTTCCTGAAAATGATAAGCTTACCTGAACTTTGTTACAATTTTGTTTGGTTCTATCCCTTTAGTTTAAGGCTGAAGGAAAAAAAAAAAAATCAAGGACCATAAACTCAACAGGAAAAATAAGATACAGTGAACACAGAATCTTAGTGTGAGCTCTGATTTTGTTACCTAAAACTGTAATTTAACTAGTTATAGAGAGAAAGCAAAGTCATGCAACAGCCTTCCAGAGTATGGAAAAAGTTAGTTAATCGAAGGAAGATTTCTACTAGTGGCAGAACAATTCCATTTAAAAATGCTGTACCAGATGGATTCATACAGCTCTGCTTTTGCCAAGATACAACCTGTATATCAATTGTATCTGCTTAGAATCTGCACAGAAAAGATCAGACTGAAATAAATCATGGAAAAAGCTGTGATAAAATTGGGTGTATTGCTTTGCTTTTTATTCGACTGCTCTCCGAAAGAGCTAGACTCATCAAAGCAAATACTAGATTAAAGAAAAGTGAATATTATGGAAATAAAATCTGAATGGTAGTTAAGGAAACCAGCCAATATAAAACCATCTGAATTTGCTATCAGGCACACAACAGTTCTACCTGAAAGAAAATTTGTGAGGGTGAAAAAATGCCAAGAATCCCCTCCCAGTAGACCCAATTCATTTAAAGTTCCTACCATTCTCAAAGCAAACCAAGGATTTACTCACCCTTTCATCCATCTGTGCCACTCACAGAAACTTAAGTCTAAAACAACATGAAAACAAAAAAAAAATCTAGAAAAAAACCCAACCCAAAATTATCTTAAGAAAACCATTTCCTATGCTGACATTGAGGAACATATCCTGGCATTAAACATGAGCATATTTAATGGAATCTGAAGGAAATGTTGCCAGTCCATTCCCACTTTTCATATATTCTAGTATCTAATCATGCAGGCCCATTAAAAGCTTTTTCTAGTTACATAACTGCCGCTTTTCCTAATGGAAACGATTGTGTCGGATCCATCACTTGTACAAAGTGAGCACAAGTATCTTGTTTAAACCAGATTAATCTGGAGTGGGCATTAACCTTGATGTAAGCTTGTTCTGGACACACTGAGCCAGCAGACCTATCAACACAGCGTCTACATAAGATAGCATGGAGCAATCGCTAACACAGAAGAGGAAGTAGTTTTGAGATACACTGGCAAAACACAACATTTTCAGGCTAACAGCTAAGGCATTTCCAAAAAAAAAAAACAAACCCAAAAAAACCATCTATGCAATGAAGACAAAGTATAAGGCTGTGACAGATCTAAGGAAATACTCCTAACAGGGTTTTTTAAGTCTTACATGGAGTCCTTAAGCTTAAGATATCTATTTGCAACATATTTTAGGCTACAGTGAACAATCTACTCAGACTAAGAAAGATGAAGGATCATCGATTTTCATCAGTTTCATAACAAGTTAACTACCAAAAAAGTCTGTCCACTTCTTGAAACATTTCAGCAATCCACGGTGATGTGAACCAGACCAGTAACACCAAAATCAAGCCCCGTTCAAGCAAAATTGAACAAAAACCCAAAACCAACTCAGAAAGACACTTGTGTTCTATTTGTTTATTAACCTCCATGTTACAAATTAGCACACTAAACTTATTTTACTAATTCCTAAATTTCAAATGGCATATTCTCATTTTCTCATTACTCATTACAGAAGTTGGAAACATGCAAAAATGCCCACAAACAACAAGGGCTATATAAAAAAAGCAATCCTCTCCACCAAAGTCCAAGCTGAAATCCATGACGCAGTGGATACACAGGACCTGAGCAAGCATCACTTCTAGCCTTAACCTCGTAAACACCCAAGGGAAAGCTTCCTTTGGGGCTCATTACCTTTCTGGACATCGTTATGCAAAATTTTGGGGGTTTGGTTGTTTGACATGGAAAGTGCAGCCCCTTCTTTGTCATTCTTATTAAATGGTTAGAAAACCAGCTGCTGAAGAAAAGCAAAGCATAGTACAGAAGTACACTGTACTTCCAGTTCACCTAGTGCATGCAATGTAGTTGAAGCCATTACTGGGGATTTTGTTTTATTAGTTTTACTATTTCTACATGTATTTGAGAGCATATCTTATTTCCAGTCTGGCAGTAGACAATCTTCAAATGTATTTGTCTCACACTATTATAGAACTCCCACATGAGTATGTTGAGAATCTGCACTGTCTTCAAGGGCAAGAAAAAGGGAGATAAGAAAAGAAGCAGAAACAAAATAACCAAGCACAGAGACTTTTTGACAGCAAAGCAAAATTTTCCTTTTCTGAATGTCAAGCTTTTTCTCTAAAAGATGAAAGGATCGCAATAAAAAGTCTCAAAAAATTAAACAACAAAATACACAAACTTAGTTTTCTCAACTCAAACAGCAAAACAAATTGAATCAAAAGTGTTTCAAAGAGCACAAAAACCTGCTCTTTAGCTGCCTTTTTGGGGTTTTAGACAGCTTATGGTAGAAACTAAATGGAAAAGTGGATCACATTCATGGTGGTTGTCTGTACCTTGACTACCTATACTGTAGTAATACTGCCAGACACTATTCAGATCATTTCACATGAAGGTACAGGAGCCTTCAGACGTTCACAGCCATTCCTGACGACTCAGTTCCCGGAGCTTGATGGCAATCTGAAAATCATTTGTTATTTCACCATCAGTCCCGATCATTTTGCCGAAACGTATACTATTGCTTGCTGCATGCAGTGTGAGTGGCAATCTTCCAAACCAGCATGGCTGGTTTCAAGAGGGGCTACTCTGGCTCTTCTTCTCCAAAAGGGCTGGTCTCAAAGTAGTTCCTGGCATTGTACAGAAGTGTCAATTTTAAGTCTCTCAGCATAGCAATACAAAATCTTTGAAAGGAACAGATTTCTTTCATCAGTACTGGCACTCAAAATAAGACCATATGTCTAAGCTATAATATGCAAAATTTTCCAACGACAGCTTATTCTTCTGGTAGGAAATGTGATTTACATAGATTGAACTTCAGGATCTGTTTACAAGATTCATGAGAAAAACTGGTTTCGTTATAGTAAAAAAAGCCCCACTTCTCTCTTCTCACAGGAAGCAAGCTTTAATTCTGCAAAGTCAGTAGCCTTCGTGGGGACACATACCCAATTTAGTTATGCTTATCTGCCTCTCACAGGAGCCAAAAGTAGCTGACTTTTCTAGAAAAACGTGAAAACAGGAAAGGCACAATAGGGAGTCGCTGGGAGCTGCTGAAAGAGCGCAACAGAAGGTAGAGAAAGAGTGCAGAACCAAAATGATGTGACTGAAAGCAATGGAAGTGGAAAAGTTAAGCAGAAGGCCCAAGCAGATAGGGAATGAAAAGCCAGCTAAACAAGTGAAACAGCAACAGGATTTATTTTCTATGGATAACTGAAAGGGAGCTCAAAGGTAGGAGTCATGGACAATACAGAGCAAGTCCAACCTGTGTATGGAAACACTAAAATCAGGGAACAGACATGAATGTGAAGCCTGAAGAAATCAAGCTCAGATGAATACAAGAATGAAAAAATGGGTGTTACAAGTAGTTGTGCCAGAAGAGCTCTGGGCTGCTGCAACCTGCTTCACACACAACACATACATACACACAAAGCACCTTACTTTGCTGTTTCCTCCTAATGATGCCTGGAAGAAAGCTCAAATCATACTGCAAAAGGTAACATTTCCTTTCCCAGGCAGGGGTGGGCAGTCTCAACAGCAGAGGGGGTGGGCACTGCATTGGAGAGTGAGGGAGGGTTCTCCAGCAGCGCTGAAAAACTGTAAACCTGCGTGTACAGTGATTACACCTAGTTACGGATATTCACTGGAATTAATGGCCTTGGCCAAGTTACTTGTTCCCACCTAGTAATCATGATCTAAGCTGTAAGATCACCAGTATCACCATCTCCAAACTTCTATGACATATCTTGACAGAACAAGTATTCATGTACAATCTTCATTTTACACTCTATCACAAGGAACTGAAAAAACAATTTAATGACCCCCCTTCCACTGGCCAGCACAAAGCACTTCTACTGACTTCAGGCCCAAGACCCGCATCCCTGACTTATCCACATGGGAAAAGCAACTGCTTTCTGAAAAGGCACCGCAGAAACAATTCTCATGTCTTGCACTATCCCACTGGAAGTTCACAAGGATGAATCGTGAATCCCAGTTGGTTTTCAGAGGGAATTACAAATCACACACTTACACGGGAATATGAGGGTCCCTCAAACAAAGCAGGTACCCAAAATACATCATCCACTGGGAAAGTATCCCCCAGCTTGGCAAGTTTTTAAAGCTGGAATCTTTAAATTACTATATTGAACCAGAACTATTTACTAGTCCTCTGCAAAATGCATGCTTTTGTTTAATGGCTTAAACAAGTCTATTATTAGTAGTACTATAGAAAACAATTTAAAAACCCCTACTAGATACTCTAATTTCTCCCATATGTGGGAGAATGAGCTGAGCAGCATTTAGAGATTTCTCTAACCCTTTTGCATTCTAAAGTAGGGACACAAGTTGTGAAAGGTACATATGCAACTCCAATAAACACAGATAATTAGAAAATTCAGGATTTGTGTGCACAGAATCCACAACATTTATCCTCCTACCCATACAGGCATATTCTTGACAAACTAGGTAACTTCCTCCATAGACTACACAATTTGCCAAAGAAGAAACATCTTCTAGTACAAACAACAAAAGGAAAATGCAATTTTAAAGTAGAAGTAATTAAGCCCTGAAGCTTTTTTTAGAGTTATTACCTATGATACTATGGTATCTACTGTCTGTCATTTCTGAAGTGCCAGCGACAGCCAAGTTTAAGATCTGTTACCTAAAAGTAGGTCAGGAGAACCTCTTGGCAGGGCTCACATAGCTCTGTCCTTCTTCTTCCCATTTTCTTTCCCAGTGGATCTTGTACTCACAACTGTGTCAAGTTTGAATGCCTTTTCTTTCTTTGCTATCAGGTACACCGTTAAGGAAATCTGCCTATTCAAAACCAAAAAACAGTCAACTCGCCTCCTTCTGAGAGGAATTCTACATTACAGGAAATTCACAGTCTTTCAGAAGTAAAACTTTTTTGTTCGTTTCTTTCAGATGAACGTTGAATGAAAATACACGGCATTGACAGAAGTCCACCAACAAAATCACAAAGATTTCAGCATACTGTCTAACCCATTAAAGCAAAACTTTTATCTAGACAATTAGGTATCTTTTCACACACTTCTATTCAGCCAATTTCAGAACAGTACTATAAAAGTCACTATTGTTTATTCAGTTTAAAAAGCAATGCTTGTTTCTTTCTGCTTTTTGCTTTTCATAAGCTTCCCAAGCCTTTGTACTGATTTTCAATGTATGGTCTGACTTCAGGGTGTTTTTTTTTTTTTAAATAAAGAAATGGATTGGTAAATTCCTTAAATAATACTGCAGGCAGCTTGGATAAAACAGAATCCAAGTAACAGAAATCACATGATTATAAAAGTCTCCTTCTTCCCCCCACTGCCCTGCAAACCCAACCACATGCTGGGCTCTGCAATGGCAGACTAGAAATTGGTAATATCTGCTTAGGTTAGCACTATTATCACTGGAGAGAGAGCAGGTCTAGACTGGTTTCTATTGTTTGGTTTTTCTTCCTTTTTTTTTTCCTTCTAAAGAGAGGAAACCACGAAAATACATCCTCAGCTTTCTTCAAAATTGGTTGTCAAAGCCCACATGCCAACATTAGCCAGTTTTAAGGGGCCACAGTTCACATGCCCTACATGCAATTGTTCTTACAGGCATATATATTACCTAGGGAAAAAAAAAAAAATCTTGTTTCCCCCTTTGACAAGAGCACTTAAAAAATGTTTTAGTTACAACTTAGTAGTTGTAATGAACTCTCACATCACTAAATATTTCCCTGTTAGCTTAAGTCCACAGTGAAGTAATTATTATTCCAACTTGTCTTCCTTTCTTCTGACCCTGTCATCATGATTCTGCATTTTCTATATACCATCCCACTAGCTACTGGTAGACAGCAGTAAAGTCCCCCCAGGCCTCCTCTAGTCTGAACAAACCCAGTTCTCTCAGCCCCTCCTCATACATCCTGTGCTCCAGCCTCCTGACCATTTTGGTGGCCCTGCGCTGGACTACCTCCAACACTTCCGTGTCTTGTAGTGGGTAGTCCTAAACTGGATGCTGTACTCCAGATGTGCTCTCACAAGTGCTGTATGGAGAGGAAGAAGCAGTTGCCTTGATGTGCTGGCTCTACTCTTGCTAACCAGCCCAGTTTGCAGCTGGCCACCTTTGCCACAAGGGCACACCGGAACTAGAAATATTTATAGCACCAGTGTGGCTTTTTTGTTTCAGCACAACATAGATAATTAGAGACAAATATTTTTTTCTTATTATTGCTAGTGTGTTCACTCATCTTATACCATTTGGCTAGACAGAAATAAAATCTAAAGGATTTTTAGGTCAATTCTTACCCTTGGGCAGTTCTTACTAAAAAAAGTAACACAAAAAAAGCCAGTGGACACTGCAGCAGCATTAAAGTACACTGATTCTAAGACGATCATCAAAATCGCAAATATTCTATTGATAAACAGCTGAATTTTTCACAGTTCAACAATAATTCCCTACAGTATCTGTTAATTGATTAATATATTTCTAAGGTACACTAAAGAGATGAATTCCAGAAGGGATCATTTTCATCTGCATAAAGAAAAGGAATTCAGAATAAAAAAAAATTCTTTTTTTTTTTTTAAACACTACAGATGGTTTCAGCAATTGTTTCAGCTTGAGCTCTGCATACACCAAGACCTGGAGGACCTCTATGCACGCTCTTGTCCAACGTAGAACCAATCCACGTTAAGCCAACAGAGACGGTTGTATCAGGCTGGACCTCATGGAGGAAGTCACAAACTCCAGCCAATTAGTTATGTGAGCAACAGCCCCGACGTACGTGCCAGCAGGAGAATGCTTTTGGTTGATCAGTCCATGTTGCCTAAGACAGTAGCAAAGCTACGCTGACAAAAAACTTCCTCCTGCAGGCATACATCCCATCTCCAAGTCCAAGAGAGGGCTCTACTGACACAGCTGCATCAGCAGAGGTTGTGTTGCAGCCCTACAGAAAATCACCGCCCATCCCTCCCCAAGAGAGCCTTCAAGAGCAGCTCTTCACATCATTGCCATAAAGAAAAAAAAAGTGCATCTGGTTAAATAATTTTGGTCGTGTAGCTTGTTTCTGCTGCACAGCGTGTGCAAGCAGCCCTTTAAACACATACACACACCAAAAACAGCTTGAGTCTGGTCACTCATTTGTAACAAGATTTGTACCAAATGAAATGGAAACTAATATATAACCCTGGTTAATGCAGTACCATGACTGAAATTAAAAGCCTTGTTATTCTCCTTGCTGAGTGAGAGCAGATAGCAAGGTCACACTGGTCATTTCTGAAGTGGGGAAGGGGAAACAGATTATCAGTCAGGACACTTTCCAAGAACATATTTACAAAACCTGAAGTGTTCCAGCTCCTTAAATGAGGTAATACTTGCATGCACTTCATCAACTTTCTCTTGTAGAAATACAAGAGAAAACATAACTACTCTTGAAATAAGAAAACTTTCTGGAACCCTTTCAGGCTGTGACACATTAGGAATGCTGAAGTACACGATTCATATTCTGCCTTGTTTATGAAATCTACCTCAAAACCCCTATCCAGACCTGCTCTATATCTTACAAATTAATCTTATAAATTTTGTCAAGGATTAGTGTCTAGCCATTAGAAAGATTTACATAACCATTCAAAAACAATTTCCCAGGTGATAATCCTATATAGGATTTTTTAACTCTAGAAGGAGTTTTCTCCTAGGTGTCTGACCTAGGTTCACAGATCTGGTTCACAGATCAGTGAACCAAATAAAAAATAGGGGATACATCACCAATATTAATGAATACAAACACTATCACATGTTCTTTCTGACATTTTCCAGGAGAATTCATGGAAAAGCTGACCTGCAGATGGTCTCACAGTCTATCAGAAGATGCTTTACCTAAAAAGCTGGTTCTTTGTTCTTCATTTCCACATTGTGCTAAAAGGAGCTCTAATATCCCTTTATTAATTTGTTTTATGGGATTCGTGCCCTGAATGAATATGCAGAAAAATGTATAAATGGGAGGAGCTGCAAACTTTTTTCAAAGCCAATGGCATTTGGGAGTTTAATTGATGTCTGTGCCTGCCAGCACGAGGAGCTGCAGGCAGAAGAGCATCCTGGCAGCAGGTGAGCAATGGGTGAGTGAGGCTGGGGCAATCTCCCCCATTTGAACTTTACTTCAGATGCAACTGTTTGTATCATAATGGTGTTAAGCAATAGCGAGAGACCCCTTATAACAAGATACTACTAGCTTAACAGCATAAAGGCAGGCGGCTGTATTATTCTTTTTAATATCTCATATACAATAGCACTTTATTAAGACATTACACAGGAAGATAACAGTAACCATCTAACAGCTAATTTCAGGCTTTGTTGTTCTATGGTACTATATGTAGTTCTACTTTGTTTTTTCCCTTCCACATGTGGTTGGAGTAAACACACAAAAACACACTGACCCAAAGACTATCCATCCCAAGTGATTAGATAAGAGTCAAGGAAAGGAAGCTGAAAATATGCTTGCTAAGGCTTTAATACGCATAGCATACAAAAACTTTTGTCAGGAAGGGAAGAGAAGAGAAGAGCCAGCTCTGCTTTTCTTGAAGCTGAGGAGAAATTGCTGGCACCACCAATCTCTAAACCAGTTCTGGATCCTCAGGATTCAATGTAGCTATCTATGCATTGGACCCCACTTCATTTTTGGAACATCAGGTAAAGCAAGTGCAGCAGAAATATTTCCATAAGTCTGGCTCAGAGCGCAAAACTTTTTGATGGCTATTAGGAATTAGACCCTATCTTCATACCCCCACACACAGAGTAAGCATTGCTCCCAACCGAGAAGGCTTTCCCTGAGCTATTTCAATATGTAAGCGCAAAGACACAAAAGCGTGTTGTACAAAGGCAGGTCTATGTGTCAATTTTTTCACTCTTTCACTATTACATTCTATAAATAACATGTTTCTCTCAACTACAGCAAATTTATCTGCAGGAAGCTAGCCAGTAGCATTTTAAATTGCCTTTGCCATCTTTAACAATTCACTCACCTGGAGCAGATGATGGCTTGGAAGGGAAATGACAGGACACTCCTAGGAAAGTGCTGCCTACATTTTGGTACATGTCTAATCTCACTGATCTTATTTATTTATAGGTGAAATTCACTTCTGTGTTATGAGAAGGATGGCTGCTCAAGTGAAAAAAAAAACAAAACAGTAAATCAGCACTAATTTTGAGCCACAGCAACTTCATATATTGGGACTGATAAACAAGCGAAATTCTCAGAAAGGCCGTTGTCTTCCCTTGCATGGATTTAAGCCGTAGCACACGTCCATATACATTTAAAACCCTAAGAAACACTGGACTAAAAGCTGATAGGACCTATAGAAGTGCTTAATTCCAGACAATTAAAGGTTTTGAATCCCTTATTTCTTAATGATGTATATTAGGGGCATACACATTAGCTTTTTCATTTGAATGGGATGCAGGCTTTTGAATCAAGTTTCCTGATTGTCACCACTCACTGTATTTGGCTCATATTGTGGAACAGTCTCAGAGCACTTCAAGGAAATTCTTTTTGGATAAAAAGTAATTAGAAAATACGTTCCCGGAGTTCACCTAATATACTTGAGCTGTAAACAGGCATGCCATCCACAGGATCACACTACAGTTAGCCCATAAGTAAAAAGAAAAAAAAAAAACAAACAAACAAAAAAACCCTACCCAAAATTAAAATCCAGATGAAAAAACTCAAAAAAAAATTCACCTCCCCCAAAAAATTCAAAATAAAGTTTTAAAGAGCTCCAAGCCCCCGAGTTTCCTAGAAAAAATCCTTGACACTGTATACTGTGGGCATCTAGTCTATAGATCAACACTATCTGCAATTGAAGACACAGGCCATAAAGGGCAGAGTGTTTATTACTTGCATACAGTTTGCAAATCTATATATGTAAGCGCATTACTTTAATTAATATGTAAGAGATTGGAGTGGAAACTATTCTAACATGAGCATGGGGTACTGCAAGTGCTCTGTTTCTCTCTTCAAGAGGATACAGAAGAGAAAACTGTCACATTCTTTTTTATGGTGTATTTGTTATATTTCCACTGACACGTTAACGTAAGCAAGAATAATATGATTAAATTATTCTGAATTGTGCAGTCATAAAGAATTACACTTGACTCAGAAGAACTGCAAATTGGAAAAAACAGCCTATAATTCCAAGACGAGCAACAGCAGCCAATTTTGGCTTTCTCCCTAAAAAGAGGTTCCTGGTCAGTGGAGATTCTGACTCACCAAAATGTTTTATGCTGTTTCTATTCCATTATCGCTGATAAGGTCAAGTGCAACCCCAATATGTTTTCTTTATCATTAGCCAAACTTTATGGTTTATTCTTATCTCTTGTAAGCTCCATAGCTAGCATAGCTCTAGAAAATTAGTTTCTTCTCCAGTCACCGAGACTGCTGAGCTTGTAGAGCTCCAGCCTGTTTGAGCAGGCTAAGACTTCAACAAGGAAGGTGGTCAGTTAGCTAGTCAATGCCATGGAGGTTGCTTTAAACCTTCTTTGGAGTAGACGGCACATTCAGCAAGGTTTTGGAGCAATGGGCAAGGTTTTCTCAGGAACCCAAAGGTAAAAACACATAGGCATCCCCATTTCCTATAAGCTATAGGCCCCCCAGACTCCATTTGATTTGGTTTCATTCCATTTACACACATTGCAGTATTTTGAAGTTGTCCCTGCTTTGAGCAAAAATCTGGACCAGATAAGCTCCAGGGGTCCCTTCCAACATAAATTACTCTGTGATTCTGTGTCTAAGTTTGTAGGCTACTCTAGGGCACCCAGAAACCACTGAGAATCTAAACAAAACTCAAAGCTGTAAAACAACTTCAAGAAAGGTAACTGGCATGGGAACAGCTGACAGCTGAAAATGGACAGGAAAAAGAGGAGAACAAAAGATTCCAAAAATGAGAGACAGAAATCTAGCAAGATGAATATGAATTGCCCCCTCTTCCAGTGGGTAAAATCAGTTATGACAGTAAGACAGACCATCCTTTCTACCTGCATTAAACTCTCAACTACAGCAACCTATCTGTAGGTAGCTAGCCAGGAGAGTTTCAAGTTGCCTTTGCTAGCTTTCATATTCGTTTATTTAGTAACAGAGGTAGGACCTACTTTAACAATTCACTCAAGCAGAGCAGATGACAGATTGAAACAGTTGGTGTGGAGGCTTTTCAAACCTTTCATTTATATGTCTCCTCTGCAGCACACTTGGACTGTGGCTTGCAGTTTAATTTCCATGCGCCAAAACCTCTGAGAGATCTAATGAGCTGAGAAAAGTGAAAACAACTGGCATATAGAACCAAAAAACCCAAAAATCACAGCTGATTTGCTCTGTAGACCCAGCAAGAAGGTTTTCAACCTGAGAATTAAATTTCTTTAGTGACGATGGGACTGTCCACTTAGTAGTTATTAGGAGCATTCCTTAAAATTAATAATAACAATTTTGCTTTAGAAACAGACCCAGATGGGCTAGACCTTTCCCCTGCAACAGCTACTTACACAAACAGAATGAAGCTCTAAAGAGAAAGCACTGCCTTGGGTTTGCCTGAATAAATATTTCCCAGCTTCTCAAGGAGCTGCTGTAGTTGCACTGTATTTCCTTTACAGAAGTGTTGATAGCTCTTTGAAAATTCCACAGCACCAGAGGAACAGATTCATGGAATCGTTCAGGTTGGAAAAGACCTTTAAGACTATCAAGTCCAACCGTTAACCTAGCAGAGGAACCAGAGACACAATAACTTCTCTTTTTTTTTATAGCATTCCAAAACTTGTATGATATTGCCAAGAGACTTGTATTCAGCAGAATTTACGAGTTTGACAGAGAAGTCGTGCACACGTGTCACGTGTATGCAGATACCTCTTCCTCCTCCTGCTATTTATGTAGGGAGACTATAAATGCTTAGCTGAATAACTGAAATCTCTGACTGCAGGAGATACCAACAATAGTAACCAAGTATCAGGCTGACAAACTGTCCTTGTTCTTTGAGTACCTACAAGGTGAGTCCCTAGATCACAGGCCCCTGTTCTTATGGTAGACTTTAATCTCCTTCACTTCTGTTGAAAGAGCAATGTGACAGGACTCAAACAATCCAGCAGGTTACCGGAGAGTGTCAGGGATGCTGTAGGAGATACTGGGTGAGCCAGCCAGGGGCGATGCAGAGCTGGATCAGCTCTTCACAAATAAGACCTGACTGGGGATACAATAATCAATGCCAGCCTTGGGTGAAGTGACCATGGACTAGTACAGTTCAAGATCCTAAGGGGACTGAGGAAGTCAAGTAGGACATCACAGACTGGACTTAAGCCAAGGCTAAATCATCGCTGATCAACCTGATTGCTTTCTATGGTAAAATGACTGGATTTATGGACAAGGGGAGACAGAAGATGTCATTTATCTCACCTTCGGCAAGGCTTTCAAAACTAGCTCCCAAAAACACCTTGCACCCAAGCTGGGATATTACAGTCTAGATGGGTGGACAAACAGCTTGGTAAAAAACTACTGTTGGATGATGGGGCTCAGAAGGAAAGTTAATGGGTTATACTCCACCTGCAAGCCAGTAAGAAGTGGAGTGATGCAGGAGTCTGCAATGTGACCTGTCCCGTTTAGCATTCTTATCAATGACCTGGAGAAGGCAATGGAGCATATTCTCATCAGATTTGCAGATGACACCAAATAGGGGCAATCGTAGATATACCCAAGAGCAGGGCTGCCATCCAAAGGGACTTAGCCTGGAGGAACGGGCTGACAGGAACTTTATGCAATTCAACAAGGACAAACGCAAAGTGCTGCAACCTGGAAAGGAAACAAGACAGACTGCAATGGTTCAGGCTGGTGACAGACTGACTGGCTGAGGAGGAACAGGTCTGGTGGACAGCAAACTGAGCAGAAGCCACAAATGTGCACGGGCAACAAAGATAGCCAACAGTATCCTGGGCTATATTAGCAGCAGCATAGCATACTAACAGGAGCATCGATTGAGGGAAATGATAATAACACTTTACTTGTCACTCATTAGAATGCATTTATGATAGAGTCCAACTTTGGGTCTACAATACAAAAAAGACATCAATAAACTGGAGCAAGTTCAGTAAATGGCCACCAACATGATCAAGGCTGAAGCATATCCCCTATTAGGGAACTGGGCTTGTTCAGCCTGAAGAAGAGAAGGTTTTGGGGGGACATAATAGCTGGCTTCCCGCACCTATGCTGAGGCTATCTGGAAGACAGAGCCAGGCTCCCCACAGCAGTACACAGCAGAAGGACAAGAGACAAGAGGTATAAGATAAAACAAGAGAGGCTCAGACTGGATATAAGGAAAAAAAAATTCCTCCCATGAGCACAAACAAATACAAAGGTTGCCCAGAGAAGCTCTACAGTCTCCATCCTTACTGGTTTTCAAGACCAGACAGGATACAGCCCTGAGCAACCTATTCCCTCTCCACATCTGATCCTGCTTTGAGTAGGAGGTTGGACTAGAAACCTCCTGAGACCTCTTCTGACAAATACAATATTTCACTCACATTCCCCATGACGATATTAAAAGATCCATCCACTAAGCAGCGTTTAGACAGTGATCTTCATAGTTTTAGGAAAAATGGATCATTTCAAGAAGCATCACAGTTTTTAGCACCAGACACTAGAAATAACTACCTTCATGCTGAGGAATGCCAGGTGCTTTCATTTCAGTTGATTTGTATTATTATTGTTGCTGATGTTACTCTTTGAGTCAGGCAGGGGAAAAAAAATGAACACATACTCATATTAGTTTCACACATCTGCATAAGCCAGCTGAATCTGGGCCAAAGCATTGGAAAGCCTTATTGAGATAGGCCAATTAGGGTGCAATAAACGTACACAGAAAAAAATTGTTCCCCAAAATTAAATTAACATGCTTTGACAAAACTTACTAGACAGATAAAATGTCAGAGCACAGACTAGATTAAGTAGGTCAACTCATGGAAAAGGCTTAAAAAAATATTCTCTTTGCAAGTTCCTTAGCATGCAAAACTACAGGAGGGGGAGTAGTTTTGTTTAGAAGGTATTCCTTTAAAACCCAGGACATGCTGTTGTGATTACTTCGAATACTTCAATCCCATATGCTGCATCTGACAAAACCACTCAGTCATTAGCTTGCATTTTCCTTTAACTAATTTTACATCAGAGTGGAATGGCAGCATATATGATCTAGAGAGGCTGAGGCTCTCTTCATGCTATGACTCAAAAGAAGAGTTTCCAGCCAGAACAGGTTCTGCTCCTGCAAACATGTATTTGTTGTTGCAAAGAGAAATTCATTTGCCTGTAACAACATAGATTGTCAACTGAAGAAAGGACAGGACAGGTAGGCAAAATTCCTGTTCAAGTCATACCACCTTCAACCCAAGCTGGACTGCTCACAGTGCTAGTACCTGGATTCCAACACCCACAGCACCAAAATGAGATTAATGAGGGTTTTATTATCATTATTGTTATTATTAATGAGATTTGCTGAGAATAACAGATTCACAGAATGCACAGCAGATTCACCATAACAGATCCAGCTTCAGTTATCTACAGCTGCATGTCTAATTACTGCATTATTGCTCTGTTTTCCACATAGCAGCTTTGCCTACATAAAGTAATGAAGTGTAAGTAAGAGGCCAGTACAAAATAAATAGGGCTTTTATTCATGTGCCACATTTCCTCATAGTATCTGAAAGATTATTTCTATGTATTTAAGTAAATAGATGCATGTAAGTATTTTCAGGGCCGAAAAATGCTTATCATTGTCTACTTTGAGACTTGCACTGCTGGCAATTTGGAGCACAGCCAGACCAGCATTACATCTCTGTAGCTACTTACATAATTAAGTATTTTCAGGATTAGGTTCACAGATATTAATTCATCATGTAGGGTTTCTGGTCACTGCTGAAATCCCATAATAGAAAAAAGGAATATGTTTTGAAATAACAAATTATTACAAACTATGGGATGATTAAGATGCAATTCAATATTTTGACATAAAATAGATTCATTTTACTAATTGTTAAACCTTCATCGAGCTATTGTTCAAAGAAAATCTTACTTGCTGAGTATTTACACTACAGAAGCATAATTTGTAAGAATGTCATAACAATTCATATGTAAAGAAAATGTATGCAGCTCCTTCTGTTCAGAGGACATACACGTGCATTGTTTTTAGCATATTTTAGAAAAGAAATGAAAAATTTTAAACAGATACCTTTGAGGGCAATAGTCAGCTTCACTACACAAAGTATGGCAGGAGTTTTATTCAGCCTTTAGGCATTTTCTGTGCAGGGCATCTTCTCTAGGGAATCAATGTTAGAATCCTAAGTGTGAGAAAAGTTTAGTTCAAATTTATACCACCTCTGCCTATCCAATAGCTACCAAAATCTTCAGAGAGCTAAATACACCCTTAGAAAGTCAGCCTTCATTCCCATCATTGCATGAATTTAAGTCCTGGAGACATGAATTCTAGCTTCTTGAAGAAATTAAGTTTCACTGAGTTAAACTACCGAGTAGTGGTTAGCTGAACCTTGAAACATCTTTTCTTGCAGGAAGTACTGACCTGAGCTTCCTCTGGCATTCAGCTGATAAATACTGAACACTTTCTCACCTCTCTCCCCACTCAGCTGGAATGGATGCAACTCTTACCAACGCTGCCCAGGACCAAAGAGGTTTAGAGGAGGCAGCCAAGGGTCAGCTACCACTTCATCTAATTGGAACTAATCTGCATGTGGCACAGCATGGGCTGAAGCCAGGAGCAGGTTTAGCTACACAGATGGATGATTTCTTCCTGCCTATTCAGATCTTCCTTTCTCCCCCAGCATTCAGCACCGGCCACAATTTGCAGTCCCGTCTAATGGATTTTTATGGATCTAGAAAACTGTACGTGCAGGAGACTGCACATCCATTAATACCCATTCTACTTGCAACTGCAGTACAGCAGAATTTAGAAGGACATGGACAAAATATGTCAGTACTATCAGATTAGACATGGGTCTACTTAGATGTGACTTGAAAAGAAACAGCAGCCTGCTGACTGATTACTGCAAAAACTAGAAGATGATTCCCCCCCGCAAGGAAAGAAAATTATAAATAGAAACTAGATTATAGCAATGCAAAGACAACATAGCAAAACATTATCTAAAAAGACTAATTATACAAGACCAAGCACTTTACACTAGTTTTCCTCCTCCAAAATTCTCAAATGCTGCTTGCCTTTTCAGATGAGAAAACTAAATGACTAAGATTTAATAATCACCACAACTGCATGACCTAGTTTCCAGTCTAGTGCCCAATCTACTACAATATTTTGTCTCTCTTACTGAAGTTGAACTCACTAATAAAAGGGGGGAAAAATGTACATACTCATACTCATTACATAGTTCTGAAGTAAGACAAAGAAAGCTTCAGTCATGTGTTTAAAGATTTGTGAAGTGTACCTCAAAGGAAACCAGAAAGGGTGTCTGTTATTTACACACCCCGTTTAAATTGCTAGTGGAACATTATGACAACTAAACTGTACTTTCATCTAATAGAACTCATCTATTCTTCTTACCTGTGTTTTACCCTCTACATCCTTACTGCAGAATAAATTTAGAGGACTCAGTAACTATAGAACCAGAAGAAAGTTATTTCTTGCCATAAACTACACGAAAGTAAGATGTGTAGGAAATAATGTTAGTTTGAAGGGTACGTTTCTTTATCCTACAGATGTGTTTACTTTTTTCTTTTTCCTAAGAATTACACCTCAGAAGGAAGCATTCCCTTTTTATTTTCTACTTTGAGTTTATCCATATATTCCAAAAAGCACGAGAGCTCGGTACCTCAAAAAGCCGGGCAGGAGAGCAGAGGCTCCAGTTTCACGCAGACTCCTGACCTGGAAACCTTTTGCTCTTCTGGCAAATGCAAGGCCAGTGGCTATGAGGCAGAACCAACCAGTTATATTTCCCCAGGTAAGATGCAAAGTGAGATATTCTACTTTTCCTGAGCTTAGATAAAGTGTTCCTTTCCAGCAGCTGCTGAGGGCGAGGTGAAAGCCACCTTCAAAGCAGAAAAAAAGCAGTACAGCGAGTAAGACACCTTTTCTGATACCTGTTTACACAGACTCACCTACATTTATTTATTTATTCTCACCTATAATTGATGTATTTAGTTCAACCACTGCAGTGTTCTAAATGTAAAGATTTGTATGCTCTACACAAAGTAAAAAAAAATAAATCAGAACTATCAACCTATTTTAAAGGCCATTCCTCATCTCTTTACCTGACCCTTGATTGACCTAATAAATAGACAGCCATGCCAAACCTCCTATCACATGAGCAAGAGGAAGGCTTTATCCAGTCTTTGCTTAGAGAAAGCAATGCAATTGGTAAGCCTCATCCTTAGAGAATTTGGCATTAAATCTTGTCTTAACAAAAAGCAACACCACCAAAAAAAAGATAAACCACACCGCTTTTATGCTCCTCTAACACTATAATTGTATGCCTTAAAAAACAAACAGCAGAAGTTTTCATGTCTAGAACTCTGTTAAGAATTGTATTACCTCAAGCCTGTTGTTACACATAAGCTATGCAGAGAAATAATCATAGAATCATAGA
>VWZL01002397.1:3259-23573 GCA_013396915.1 Stercorarius parasiticus
TTTTTTTTTTTTTTGTTCAACTGTTTCAACCCAGTGTTTACGGTAGTCACTGAAAATTTTCCTCAATCACAAAATAAATTCCCAAATCAATGAGAATGCTATGGTGAGAATAATTCAACTTGTATATACAGATTCTTTGAATGTTTTAGATTTCTTTCACCTTCATCTAAGAATTATTGTACACACTTTTGGAATCTTTCCAAATTTCACATAAAGCAAGATATTACAGATGTCTAAGCTACCTGTATGAGATAAATCCAGATTTTTTTACATCACCAAGGAAAGTGCAGACTCCAAGTGTCTCTGACATTATATGTTATTTCCAGCTGTTTTCAGACTAGCCTACTTGCTTTGATCTTCAATGTCTCAATTAAGAGTGTAGGAGACCTTTCATCGCATGAACTGTATTTGTAGCCTCTGATTTATTGTTATGTAATAAATTTAATTGAACATAAGCAAAACATGTTTAGATTCTTTGCATTTCGAATCAGTCAGGTTGCTGTTTTATTCATTTAAATCACAAGTAATTTTGATTTCCGTAAGTCCAGGAAAGCTGTTTTAAAGTAATTTATACGAGGTACTTCTGCATGTTCACTATTGAGTGAATGCAGTAGGAATAATAAAATATTGCTATCTCTAGTGCTTAAAGTTTCCTGTCAGACAACTGTGCTGTAATACATACTTCTAAATCTGTAATATACTGCAGCTACGTCACTTCTTTAGCTTTCTATATCTGTTTTTTATCAATCCTATTGACACTTTTCCAAAACAAAGACAGGAAGATACAACATTTCATTGACATTGAAAATTGTTCCTCAACAAGCAGATCAAGAATTAATTTTTAGAAATTTTCAGGTAGAAAATTGTTCTGTCAGGAGTTGCTTTTCTAGTTAGAAGCATTAGTTACAAAAGGTCTCCGGAGCCTTGGGCTGAGATTACGTCTTGCTTGTAGCCTCATCCTCTGTCAATACCTTGTCCTAAATATGTGACAGTCTGCCTATCTGTTTTCAAATTACTGTATTGCATATACGTACATTTTTAATTAGACTAGATGAATCAAGCTATATTCAAAATACATACACACGCTGTTTTGGGGGCTTTTTTTAATTTTATTTTTTCCAGGAAATTGTGTGGAGATATATCTACAATGAAATAAAATACCTATGTTAAATATATTTTTATATATATGTATATAAATACAAATATTTAATTTCAGATTATGAAAAGTTTCATTCAGATTGAACTGAAACATTTTGTACTTGCATTGTTTTATTGGAGATAAATTAATTTAGGTAATTAATTTTTTTTCTCAAAAAAGTATTTTAAATTGAGAGATCAAATATTTCATTCTTCTGATATATGAATAAGTGTTTTGCTTTTCGATTTGTTTTTACTTTGTTCAATATTTTTTTCTAAAATATCACCAAAAAAAAGCATTGATCTCTGTTTTAATTTTTGGGAACATGGTATTTGCCAAAATAATATCAAGTTCATTTAGCTTTATGTATCTTCAACATTTCTTAATTCTACTGTTCCTGTGTAAATTCCCAGTACAGTGTCTACTTTTTATATTAGTGACAATATTTTAATGATCAAAATCTCTGGCCCACAAAAATTGTGTTCTGTGCCTAGAATATAGTCTGACAAATGAATGATTACAGGGCAAAAAGGCTATTCCCTTTTTTTGTTTTAAACCTCAGGGATATGTTGGAAAAAGATTGAGTTGAGTAATATTTTCTCCAGGTTTCTTCATCATTTTAGCTGGGAAACTGTGAACTGGCCAGCAGCTTTTCAAAGGATTGTCAGAAGCCATATTTTAAAGTGACAAGTCTATAATTTGTAAACAAACCCTCAGGGTTCTCCTTGACATTCCTGTATTTTGAGGACTTAGCCTACCGTAGAGATTCCCTGTAATCAAATATTTCTCAACAGATTCTCCACTGTATTGAAAGCTATTCTCAGAAATAGGATGAACACTTGAGGGGAACTGTAGAGGCTGCCTTGACTAAATGAAATGTTGAAGTGGAAACAGGTGTAAAAGGAAGTAATGTCAGGGAAGGCTTCAACTTGGATAGATTTTTGAACCACTGAGTGTTGTTAATCTTGAAAATTTCTGGAGTATTTAACCTCTAAGCCAGACCTACTGTAGTGTCAGGATTTACTTTGTATTTATTTTGCTGACTTTGGAAGTGTTATTTACTTGACATACTTGGAGTTGTGAAGGCTGCTGCCATCCCCCTTAAACTCACTGTTTTTGCTGGAGACACAAAGTTGGGGTTTTTTTTTTCCATGTTAAGAATATTCTATACTCATCATGTTTGGGCATGCTTTAAGCATAGTTAAAAGCTGATGGTCTCATCATTTTGACTCCATTCCCACCACTCAGAAAAAATTAAAAAAAAAATAAAAAAGAAAAAAGAAAAAAAAATGTACATTTAAACAGTATTGATTTCTCCCAAAAGTTCAAACTAAATAGCTCATATTCAACTAATTTTGAAAAAACTGAAGTCACAGTTCTCCTAGAGTTTTACCTTTAAGCTAATAAAGTAGAAATTGTGGTTGGTTCTACATTATGCTCTTTAGTTTGAATTTCACCACACCACACAAATTTTTGTGGTTTTTTGGATTAAAGGTCATGATTACTTTTCGTTGTTTTCTTAATATGATCTCCAGATGTAATTCAGAAGACTGGGTTCTCCATTTCTCGTCTAACCCATCAGGTCTTAAAATCCTTCCTGTGGTCTGTCCCTTTAGAAGAAGATTTATACCTTTTACCTACTACTAGTTCTTTTTGCAGAAGTGGATCTTCTACTCATTTTCATAGAATCATAGAATGTGTTGGGTTGGAAAGGACCTTTAAAGGCTATCTAGTCCAACCCCCCTGCAGTGAGCAGGGACATTTTTAACTAGATCAGGTTGCTCAGAGCCTCATCAAGCCTGGCCTGGAATGTGTCTCCAGGGATGGGGCCTCTACCACCTCTTTGGGGAACCTGTTCCAGTGCCTCACCACCCTCATTGTAAAGAACTTCTTCCTAATGTCTAATCTAAACCTACCCTGCTCTAGTTTAAAACCATTGCCCCCCGTTTTGACTTCCTTCAGAAATAGCCCATAAGTTTGGGATAAAAACCTCTCTTGGAAAGTGAAAAGTGTTATTTCAAGTCCCTTCAGGCTGAGAGCACACTGGTCACAAAACCCCTAGCTGTTTTTAACCACTGTGTAATTCCATAAAGGATGGTTACTATCTCCTCCAAAAATAAAATAAAATAATAAACAAGTAAAACAAAACAAGGGGAAGAAAAACAAGTGTTACTAATCTTGGGATTACATATTTTAAATGAATTTATAATAATACACACTCAAAAACATGGAGACTGGGTAATAGATTAGCTTTTTCTCATTTGCACACTTTAGATATAGAGTATCTTCTAAGAAGTGGCTGGAGTTTAGCTCGATCTGCAACATGTCAGATTCTGTTGTTGCATGGGTTTATGTCTTGAGGGAGAGGCAGCAAACTGCACTACTTAGAGTCCATTTTAGCAGGCAATACTAATACAGGTAAAGAATTCACAAATTTGTCTCTTGGTTTTAAATATACATCTTAATTGCAAAATAGGAACTAATCATTTTGCATCATTTTGCCTCATAGAGGTTGTAGACAGCTGCAGCTATTGGGTTCCATTTGGCTGGTTTTTAATAAACATTTTAAAAAATAATTAAGGTATTTTAAAATATTTTAAGATATTTTAAAGTAGTTTAATCTGAGTTATTATTTTGTATTGGGGAGATAGCAGTGCATTCCGTGCTATCAGAGTTGCATAATCCCCAAATAAGGCATACAGTATTTTCAGTAATACTAGAAGACATCCAGGCCAGAACCATATCTTATAAACTGATAAGACTTATCTTTCCCTGCTTCTAAAACAAGTCAGTGTTTTCTCCAGCTAATAGCTCAAATTCAAAGAAGAATCCTGTTCAACATCTGGAACAAATAAGCTTTCTCTTTGATATGGAATAGCTATAGCGTATACTTCACGGTCACAAAACGAAACAGAACAGAAAGAAAGAATAGAAAGCAAATAGGCTCCTGTAGGCTAAATACAAGAATAGAAATATTTATATTAAAATATTTTCAGAATGTTTTACGAAGTGCATCATGTGTTCTATTACCCGTTATCTTAAAAGTAAAGTCCACACTTATGTACAACTTTTAACTTTGTCTAATTCCTACAGCAAATTGATGACAGGTAGAATTAAGTGCAGGGTCTGAACCACTGATGACACGAAAATGCTACAGCCCTAGTCACTAACAATTAGCAGATTATTTTATATTCATTCTTGTATTTGAAATAATTTAGAAATAAAAAAGAATAACATTTGGTGTACTAAACACAGAACCCATATGTAACACGAACAACATCTCTGTTCTTTATGTGATCCATCAGGATGCAGTATCTTCCTTTTTTTCATTTAGATGTAACAGCTTTTCTCCATATTGTTCTGAAATAAAATTTGGAGATTTTTTTCCCTTCTTCCAAATTGATACAAATGATCTAACAATTATTTCTTACAAGGGAGTGTGAACAGTCAGTGAACACCTATAAACAATGCTCTGGGGAAAAAAAAAAAAAAAGTAGTTTAATCTGAATAGCAGGAACATAAAGTATCATGAAAAAAAAATTTTCACATCATAGAAGTTTTACATATATAACCGACTTATGTGAAGTTACATTAATCTTAGCTAGTCTGGATACTCTACATATTGAGATTGGGATCTAAGTTATGTGACAAAAATTTGCTTCCTTCAGTGTTTGGGTTCAGATGAGTAGCACAAGCTCTCATTTAAACAGGTGTTTCCAACTAATTTATCTTATAGCCTAGAAAAGTGAATTCCCTATAAAATTGCTCTCTGCCTTCTCCCACTACCCACCTCCCCCAAACCGCCTTTATATGAGCTTCCCTCTTGGTTAAGTTTTCTGCCTGGAGAGCTCACACTCTTTATACTTTCCCTCTGTCACCTGATGCCCCTTTCCCACTTCTCACTGTGCTATTTACATGTCTGCTGCTTGGACACAACATGGACAATATGAAAATTTACTGAGAATTACACTGCTTATTGTAATTTCACATATAATATTGGTAAAAGAGATCACTTCAAGCTTTTGAACACTTTTCTGTGTATGCTTAGGAAGCTCTGCTGGATTTAGCAACTTGTAGTCATACAGCAAACAACATAATAACAAGCCAGCAAACAGATGTACAAAGCCTTTATTGCGGCATGCATCTAACAGCAAAATGAGCAACAACTCATATCCTTCAGTTGCGGTCATTATTTCTACTTTAAGGACAAAAATGTTTTAGAAGTACAAATTGGCAACTGTATAAATGACGCACGTAGGCAGACAATGACTTTTGAGTGCCTGAGCAAGAACAACTTGTATAGGATGACAGTATAGGACTGTGTAGAAGTGCAACTGAATCAGCTCTTCTTGATCCCTGACTAACATTTGAGAAAGTGGATCATCTTTCTTTGTTTCAGCTGTGCCTTCTGTATCATTATTTCCTGCTGATTTTCTGCTTCTCCCAAAAATGTAAGAGCAATTAGCTGATTAAAATTGTAGAAAGAAGGAGCCTGATATAATAATATCTTTGTTTTTAAACTCAGAATGAAACATGAGCTACAACGTCTGTAAAATAAATACTTGCAGCCTAGCATGACTCTGATGTAAAAAAATTAAAATAAAATAAAAAAAGTTATGATTTGAGAACTAAAGAGATCAAGGCAAGCCAAAATCACTGTTGAGAAACTGTGGTTAAAATCACGATCTGGAATATTTGCAAAATCACTTTTCCAATCACCCATGTTACACATAAGGAATAAGCTTAATACCTTGCATGCTGACCAATTGGCAAGCACTCGATTGACAGCACAGTTGGCCACCAATTACTGCAATTTAGAAATTAACTCTGGAAATTTGAAAATAATAGAGAAAATTCTTAGCTCACAATGGAGAATAAGTATCTTTGAATGTTGCAAGAAAACACAAGGAAAGTTCAGTAAAATTTATAAAGTGTAGCCTCCATCTAGAAAATCCTCTTATAGCTTTTTATTGTCAATAAATCATGTTTTCTAAGAAAATTATGCTTCTCAATTTTGTTTTTATTTATATGACGTTATGGATTGTTTCATTCAAAATACTTATTTTAGACATTTTCTCATAAATGTACAGTTTTCACACCTGTTAGATATCTCCTAAAATAAATTAATTTCTCTAAGTTAGCATAAAGTAAAGCCACTGGAAATAAAATGCACATAACTCAAATGTTATTGATAAGAGGTTAGTTTACAGCCTCATATAGAATGTGTTCATTACTACTATTTTTGTTACGAAAGAATGATGAAATAGAAACTGCCTACAAGGTAAAATGTTCGGCACTGCCATCCTCAAGGAATTAAGGTGCAACTCCACAGGGAAAATTCTGAGTCCAGAAACCAAAGTTCTAATTAATATATCCCCAAATTCTAAAAGTGTAAAGGGTAATGCCCAAGCAAGTAAAAATGCATGGTGTCAGACTCACAACTTCAGTGGCTTCTGGAAAAAGTAGTAATCTTACAATGTATTAAGCAGACCAGAGGTAATATTTTTAAGAGACAGTAACAGTATGTTTCATTTGACGTAGGGGAACAATGTATATTACACAACAGTAGATTGCTCAGAATGATAGAGCTTCTCTGTTTTTAATTTGTTTCTTACATACTGATCTACAAAGCATCTCTTATCTAAGCATCACCACCAATCAAAAAGGGAGATTCCAGGAGATGAAAGGAATAATCCACCATGCGCAACTTAAAGTCAGATATATAACATCTTCCATCACCTTTTACTTGCTCCATCACCCCAAAATAATAACCTTCACCTTTGTTCTTCAGCTTTTGTGTGCAGTGCCCTGTCTAAACTAAAACTCAGTGCCAAGGACAGTGGATTACCTATTGTTAGCTGAGCAAAAAGACTTTGCTTGCATACAACATTGCAGTGATTTTTGTATGGTGGAAGACTAATTAAACGATAATAAAGTACAACTGCTACGGGCAAATTTCCTTGCATATTAGTTTCTGAAATGCAAATCATGGTTGTAATTCACAACAGCATAACCACTCAAATATTGAAACTGTTCTCCCTCTAACATTGATTCAGAGTACAACTTTTCTTCCCCCCCTCCTCCCCCGCCCCTGAAAAGATATTGCTTGTCCCCTTGTTACATATATTGCATGAATTCCTGGCACTAAGAGTAATGAGTGGTTTGTAATGTCAGTTAGAGATGAGAGGCTACAAAGTCAAGTGGAATCCTGCAAACACGAATCTCATGATACCCTGGCAACACTTAGAAGTCCTGTCTCTCTTGAATCTTGACAGGAAGATTAGTGATTAAAAGTTCAGTTGTGGCATTCATTTATTACAAAGCCCTTATGCACCCACACATACATGCACATTTAACTTGCACACAGAAATGTCAAAATGTGCTTTTCTGTTTCAGCTTTCCAATTTGTTTCTTAGAAAAGTTCTGCACAATATTTACTTGTTTTGTATTAAGACAAATTGTGGGAAACAGAAATTTTATACAGTCTTTTTCCTGTTAACTTCTACTGCTGTTTTACCTAGCGAATTTTTATGTAAAATATTGAGACAATTTTGATAACAGGACAACCTTTTGCAGTATTCATATATATAGAAAGTGCTTTAAAAAACAATACATACAGAGATCACATCATAAACATTGTCAAATTTCTTACCTTTTGAATTCATTTTGTATGTCATATGATAACTTTTAAAATATTTAGGGATTTAAATATAAAATAGTACTTTTCTTATAATGTTTCTGAGTCAACAAGGGAAGAATAGAGAAGTTTAATTTTTCTAGTTGATTTGTTTTCATATCTATATCTTTTCTGGCTATTTTTCTGTTTCAATTTTACCCTAAATTCATAGTTATGGAATACTGGCAAAATAAAAACTTGGGATTAAACAAGTTTTAGGATCCTATAGGTGAACAAATGATACTGAAGCACATTTTTCTATCTGGAGGATAGTGCCTCAAGGTCACATTGCCATTTTTCTCGTAAAATCTCCCACACACAAGACGGATATATGTGATTCTGATTGTCAGTTTATATTCAAGTGATAGGAATGATCTTGATTTTGGTAGTGCAGTTTTTGAGAATTCATTAAAACTAAGTGTAAGTAACCAATAGTTTCTAAGCTGGTATCAGGAAAATATTTTGCATCAGTAAAATGTGCACACTTTAGCTCTAATTAGGTCCGCATTCATAGATACACCTCTTCCTCCATCAATAAAATTTTGGAAATCATTTTTTAGGTAAATATGAACTATCCACTCAAGAAAATTTTGGAAATCATTTTTTAGGTAAATATGAACTATCCACTCAAGAAAAAAAAAAAAAGGTACATAAAACCAGTAGTATTTCAGTACTTTTAGAAGTACTAAAGAATTGGAAGTCTGGACTTGAAAGTTCAAGTTCTCTGTAGACTCTTGCAGAAATGTCAGGCATACTTCAAGGTCACTGAGAAATCCTCGGGGACTGAGGGAAAACTCAAGAGCCGAGGTGATCTCAACATCCTAAATTGCATTATTCCCACAAAGAACTGCTAACAGGGAACCTCACTCAGCATGGTATACAAGTTACCAGGAAGATGCACCAGTATTAATGGTTTCTATTAAAAATTTATGCTACCTGTATCTTTAATTAGTTTTGTTTATTACTCTGTTTATATTAAGATTTTTATAGCAGTCCCCAGACAGTGCTCTGGGTCCCTGTGATTTTATCTACATATAGATGATACAAATAAACAAACAAACCAAAAAATTGCTGCAACAATTCAGATATAATGAATAAAAATGAATAAATAAGACCTTGCTCATGTTGAATAAATTATTAAAAAAAATTAGTGATTTTATTTTTTTTTCTGAATACTTTCCCCTAAGTGCTCTGAAAGCCGGAAAAAAAACACAAGTGTTTGATCCGTATTTCTTAAAACATAGCGATTCTACTTGGTTCTACCTAGAGATATTTATGCAGACATCTATGTTTTCTTTTTCTTCTCTCCCCCTACTCTCACCCCCTGGCCCCGTCTTGTCTTTTCTTTAAAGCTTTCAGGTGTTTGACTATTAGTTTGTTAGGAGTTGTTCAGGTTTGTCTTTTGTCAGCATGTCAACAAATTACCTTAATCAATATGCTTTACAGAAATCCCACTTTATTCATTTCCTCTGACTATTGGCTATTGCCTACTGGTAAAGTCAAGAAAATTATCCTTTCTGACAGTCATTATAAATTTAGGTCTTCTCATGGCTTTGGTTAGTAACTCTGTGTCCTTCATTCTTAAAGGGAAGTCAATAATTCTACGTATGTATTAAGAGATAGAGGAGTAGAAATGAGTTGCCAATATTGTTTTATATACATAACTTTTCAAAAGTTCTTCCAGAACTGCAATGAACAGCCAGTATTCCACTTCCTTCTCTCAAGAGGTAGAAGTAGGGGCAGCACTGGTAGTTTCCTACAGTTCCACCAAGTTTGTTAGGAACATGTATCCTTGCCTTACCTTTATCCCAACTGCACTAACTAAAAGGGATTCCCCTCTGTTTCTAGTCACTTTGCTACACTGTAAGCACCTTCTAGGTAGACAATTGTGAGAAGCAAAAATCTTACCACAAAGGAATCTAACTTCAGTACACAGGGATCCCATTTTAATTGTTAGTTCAGCCTGCACCTCTGAATACATGAGCAACATCGGTCCTCAGTCCACTGTGAGCTTTTGTCTAAGGAAATTATATGCACTATGGCATTACTCGTTAACAGAAAAGTACTTATACGCATACAATTCAATGAACTATACGATCTTTTTGGTTCTCTGAGTTTGTCCATGGTCCCAGTATTAACCCAAAATATGATACCATCCAGATATTATTACTTTCTGAGATTTTTTTACTGTGTGGTGGGTTGCCCACCAAGGCACTCTTGGCAATTAATAAGAGAGTAGGTTAGTGAGAAATAAAAACAAAGCTAAAACTACCTTCTCCCCACCTCAACCTTCTTCCCAGGCTCAACTTCACTCTTGAGTCTTTTACATCCTCCTCACCAAGTGTCACAGGGGCACGGGGAATGGAGGTTAGATCAGTTCATAACACTCCATCTCTGCCACTCCTTCCTCATACTCTTTCCCTGCTTTGGCATGAGTCTCTCCAATGTCATAAAGTCCTTCATGAACTGCTTCAACATGGGTCCTTGCAATGGGATGCAGTTCTACAAGAATTGCTCTAGTGTGGGTCCATTCCTCGGGGAAAAGTCCTGCAGGAACTGACTGCTTCAGCATGGGTGCCACACAAGGTACACAGTTCCTACCAGAAAACCTGCTTCTGCATGGCCTCCTCTCCATGGGCTGCAGCTCCTACCAGGAGCCTGCTCCGTCATGGGGTCTCTGTGGGCTGCAGCTTCCTTCAGAGCATATCCATTTGCTCCAGTATGGGGTCCTGCATGGGCTGTAGTGTGAATGTCTACTGTGATGTGGTCCTCTATGGGCTGCAAGGGGACAGCTTGCATCACCATGGTCTTTTCCATGGGCTGCAAGGGAATCTCTGTTCTGATGCTTATAGCACCTCCTCCCCTCTTTCTTCACTGACCTGGTGTCTTGGTTTGAGGTAAAACAGAACCAACTTTCTGTTCAGTAATTTTACTTCTTAGCTAGGCCTCTTCTAACTCTCTGAAATTAACAGCATATTGTGCAGAAAACCATTTGTTCTCAGAGTCATAAGACCTATCTTTATAGTTAAAGACAAGGAACAGTATGCAGAGAGGCTCTTGCTTATACTTATTGCTATAACAACCAAGGTTAGATAATTTCGTTATTTGCCCTGCAGGAGGGTCAAAAAATGGAAATGCATAGAGGGGTCACACCTGCGGGGAGGAGCAGACAGGACAGGTGACCCAAAACTCACCAACAGGGTATTCCATCCCATCTGCCCCAAGCTCAGTATAAAAGCTGAGGGATGAAAGGGTCAGCCGTCTTCCTTCAATGTCCGATGTTCGAGGAGGACCCTGTCTGTTCATCTGCCTTTGATCCTGATCCATATGTTCCTGACTCCAGCTCTGGAAACCAGTTCCCACCCGTCGCTGAGTCCAGTCTGAGACTTCCCCAGTGCCTGCCGATGACGTCATCCTGGGAGCTTGATACACTTTTGTATATATTGTATCTGTTTCATTTTTTCCTTTTTATTTTATTATTAATATTTCACTAAAGTAGTTTAGTTCCTTCTAAACTTGTAAATCTCTTTATCTCTCCTCTTCCTCTCCTTGGAGTGAGAGGTTGGGGGAGAGCATCTGTCTCATCATTGGTCAGTTCAGCCTAAACCATGACACCTGCGTTTCTGGAAGGCTGTTTCTCTCACATTTTTCTGACTTCTCTCTCCCAATTGCTCACAAAGAGGTGACAACAACATCGCTATTGGGTTCAGCTTTGGTCAATGGTAAGTCTGTCTTGGAGTTTGCTGAAACTAGCTCTATCTGACATGACGACAGCTGGTCTCTTCTCACAGAAGCCAACCCTGCAGCCACACCACTACCAAAACCTTGCTCTGTAAACATAATGCATCCCCACGTCCAACAAAGGTATGGTACTTGTGCTTTGCAGGACTAGTTTCATAACTGCTTTTTATCCATTGCAGAATGTCCTATCTTAATTATCTATCAATAACTTAATAATAAAAAACCCCTATAGCCTGAAGTCAATAAATTCCTCTGTCATCATTTTTTTGGTGGTGGTGGTGGTGGTTTAGCTTTGTTTGGGTTTTAGTTTTGGTTTGGGTTTTTTTTTGTTGTTTTTTTTTTTTTTTGTAATATCTACTGAAGTTCCAAGATGAATACATCTTTTGACATTAGCAAGCCATAAAGCTCATATAGATTTTCTGGTCTTCTGTCTTTCCTGCAGTCATGACTAAAATGAACTAAAATATCACTTTCCAACTCGGTTTCTTAGAATCATAGAATCGTGTAGGTTGGAAGGGACCTTTATGATCACTGAGTCCAGCTATTAACCTAACACTGCCAAAACCAAGAATAAACCATGTCTCTAAGCACCACATCTACCCGTCTTTTAAATACCTCCAGGGACTTTGATTCCACCACTTACCTGGGCTGCCTGTTCCAATGACTGATAACACTTACAGTGAAGAAATTTTTCCTAACATTCATCCTAAACCTCCCCTGGTGCAACTTGAGGCCATTTCCTCTTGTCCTATCGCTTGTTACTGGGGAGAAGAAATCAACACCCAACTCACTACAACCTCCTTTCAGGTAGTTGTAGAAAGCGATAAGGTCTCCCCTCAGCCTCCTTTTCTCCGGGCTAAATAACCTCACTTCCCTCAGCCCCTCCTCACAAAACTTTTGCTCTAGACCCTTCACCAGCTTCATTTCCCTTCTCTGGACACGCTCTATCGCCTCAATGTCTTTCTTGTAGTGAGGTGCCCAAAACTGAACACAGTATTTGAGGTGGGGCCTCAACATTGCTCAGTACAGGGGGACAATGACTTCCCTAGTCCTACTCATCACACTATTCCTCATACAGGCCAGGATGCTATTGGCCTTCTTGGCTACCTGAGCACACTGCTGGCTCACATTCAGCCAGCTGTCCACCAGCACCCCCAGGTCCTTTTCTGTTGGGCAGCTTTCCAGCCACTTTTCCCTAAGCCTGTAGCACTGGATGGGGTTGTTGAGACCCAAGTGCGGGACCCAACACTTGGCCATGTTGAATCTCATACCATCAGCCTAACCCACCCCTAGTGCTGGTAGAAGGGTAGCCCATTCATCTTCAATACATAGCAGGCAAGTAGAGGAATTGAGGCAGAACCATAAAAAAAAAAAATTCAAACCCCCCTCTGTTTTTCGTAAATAACATAAATAAATATTTATATTTAGTATGTAAATCAAGCAATTTACTCTGTGATTAAAGGTACACATCTCTCTGGTAACTAATTACTACCCTCTATTTGATTGATAACTGGTTTACTGTCATAGATATTTTTTTAGTTTTACTTTTAACTAATATTCTGAAACATAATTATTGCATGCAGACCTCTAATCACTTATTATGAATTTGTAGAGATATAATTTGAAAACGAGCCTCTAAGAGTTTTCTCTTAATTTTAAATGCAGTTAATATATCAGATCTGAAAAACTGTTTTTTCTGCATTTTGTACTGTTGATTGCAGTAATAATAAAACTAATTGGCTGTAATCCAGTAAAGTATAATTATACCTAGCTTGATTTAGACAAAGACATGGATATTTCAGAATTAGATAGAATGAACTGTTTTATGAATAATTCATAAGAAAAGATAATTAATGAGATCATTTTGTAGACTTAGTTTGGACAAATATTCCAACTGAGCTATGAGCACATTGTATAAGATTCATCTTGTCTCAGTTTTGCTAACAAATAGTAATCTAAGTCTAACTTAGTGTCTTAAGAGTGTCTCCATCACTAACGAAGAGTAACCAACAACACAACAGGCAAGGGAAAATACTGCTCAGGTCTCTTGGTCAGCCTGACTAGGAGAGCATTAATTGCCATCTGAAAATATCTAGACTATAAAGATATTCTGTCAATACCCAGCAGCAGACATTAAATAGCATTTTCCAGAGCCTTTCGGATGTTCTTTAAGAATTGAAAAAGTATCACTTGATTGATCTGTACAGATCATAAGATCTGCTCTGTATTTGATAATTGCTTAATATCACCATTACAATTAAGTTAAAGAATCATAGAATCATAGAATGGTTTGGGTTGGAAGGGACGTTAAAGGTCATCTTGTTCCAACAGCCCTGCCATGGGCAGGGACACCTCCCACTAGACCAGGTTGCTCAAGGCTCACTCAACCTGGCCTTGAACACTTCCAGGGAAGGGGCAGTCTACCAGTCCCTGCTTCCACTGTCTGTAGTTTTCCTTTTTGCTTTTGAGCTTTTCCAGGAGCTCCTTGTTCATCCATGCAGGACTCCTGGCTTTTTTGCCTGACTTCTTTCTTGAGATACAGTGCTCCTGAGCTTGGAGGAGGTGATCCTTGAATACTAACCAGCTTCCTTGGGCCCCTCTCCCCTCCAGTGCTTTATCCCATGTTACTCTGCCAAGCAGATCCCTCAGGAGGTCAAAGTCTGTTCTCCTGAAGTCCAGGACAGTGAGCTTCCTGCAAACCTTCCTTACTGCCTTAAGGATCTTGAACTTGAATCTTGTAACTGATATTGGTGATAATAATTTAGACACCAAAGAAGCAGTTATTTTAAAAGGAGCCATTGTTTCGAAGTAAAGATGCTCTATAAGGGATACACAGTATAAGATAACTTGCTATAAAACTTGTAAAACTCAGTTGTTCAAGCATATTATACTTTTAATAGTAATTTTTTTCCTATATGTTTAAAGAAATAATGGGTTTGCTTACTTGTTTTCAAGTTCTACAGGAAAACAGTTGAAAAATATAGGTGGGTTTTTTTATTTTATTTTCTTAATGAAGTAGAATGCCACTAAAATTATTTTAAAGTCAAGTAATTTTGTCATCCATAGATTTCTTACTGAATTAGTTTCTAAGGATGTTAAAAAGATGGCTGAGGATATGTAAATATGCTAAGACCATGGAAGCATAATAAACAAAATATTAGGTACAGATAAAGTAGGAAGAACATCATATAAGCAAATGGGTCATCTGCAGTATTTTTTTCTGAAAGTTTTGCTTTTAAACATATATGTCTTTATTGTTTCTTTTCTCAATGAATGTAAGACTTAAATCCCTCACCCACCCCCAAAATACATTTGAATTTCACTTACTCTTTTTTTGAATAATTTATTTTTATGCTTTGCTTCACTTAAAAAAATATTAAAATTGTTGCAGTTGAAAGAAAAACATGTTTTGTTTCAAATGTTGATGAAAAGATCTGGGGGATTTGCACTTCTTATAGGAAAAAAAATATAAGGTTTTCCATTTTTGTAGTTATGTATAGCTAATCATAATTTCATTCTGTTTTGAAATTTTCCTGGTTAACTTTGCATGGATGTTCAGCTGTTTAAAAAGTCTGAGCAAAAGTAGGTCTGCAAATTTCAAATGCAGGGAGAGTAAAGAAAATATGCTATTACCATTACATGGCAGGAGGGGGAGGGAAGAAGCCTGTAACCTTTTTATGAACAACCCTAGAGCTGAAATGGATGAGAACTGCAAGCTGAAATTTGGCATGGAAATAGCTCTCATTCAAAAGAAGTACCTTTGCTTTCAGAGAAAATTGGTTTTGACTTTACTAAGGTATGAGCTTTTGAATATTGAATACTGACTAGAGTAATAAGTTCTTAAGCCTCTCTTTCATTTTTCCTCTTCTTTTCCTTCCCTCAGTTCCTAAAATTTTCCTTCCATATGAACATTAAAAGTATGCAATATTTTTACAGCAAATAGTGAAGTATCATATATTGCTGCAGATTGGTAGTAACTCATGTTTATTTCATAGATATGAAATTGTTGAAACTGTTTTTGACCTTTCTGGTGTTTTTGTTGCTTTGTTTTTTATGGCATTTACAAATCATACTCTTTGCACTGCCCTCTCCCTCATCTAGAAATCACTGTCCTTTATCTGAAATGGCTTTTCAGTTCAAAAACTTGTCAATTCTATATCACATATATCTAATTTACAGGATTGTGAACATTCATAAAATTGAAACTCATATCAGTATTATATGGTCCTGTCTGCAAGACCTCTTTCCTCAAGAGGCTTTTATTTCTCTCACGTAATCTTATATTGGATTCCAATTATCCTTCTAAATCAATATAGCTATTGCAGCAAACTCTAGCTGCCTTGGTTAACTCTCAGTCATTAAGAATAAAGCACTCCTATTAAGTGATTTCATAACTGATAAAAGTCTTGCCATGCTAGAGTGAGATAGGCTGGATTCAAATTACAGTTTCAGATGGTTGAAAAAGTGACCTTTCCTATTCATTATTCATTCTACCAGGACTCCTCTATCTGAATCAGATAGGAGGAGATAACATTTGCTTTAAGGTTCCCTTGCATGAGAAACTTCATATTAAAGTGTGAACATCTTCCCATCTTGAGAACCCAAGATTACCTCGTATTGACTGGACCTATCATTTTGCTCCTAAACAGATTTACCACTTCTCAAGAACTTTCAGAACTTTTACCTTCATTGATTACTTCATTTGAAAGCTTCTAGTATAGCTTTTTGGGAATGCAGCATTCTTATAGCTGCTGCAGCCACAAAGTCATCCATATTTTACACATTTCATAGAGTATTTTCTCCTTTTCGTATAAGGTGCATTTTCCTTTGAATGAACACATACTTTAATTTATTTTATTAGTTCAGGATAATATGCAGGAATATTCAAGTGAATATCAAATAGATAGAAACTAAATTAGGTAGACTATATCACAGTCCAGAAGTTAGACTCAGAATTTCTGTCAGTACATGGGATTTCTTAAATGAAATTCATAATATCAAATCAAACTGACACTTTTATTTTTGTCTTTGAAAACCTTAAAAAAATTAAATCCACCTTCATTGCATAATGTAGGTAACAGGATATTTTTTTCAAAGGATCAAATACCAGTAAAGTCTGAGGTGGAACTTCAGGAGTCTTTCAGATAAGCAGATGACTTTGGATCATTTAAATTTTCTCCCAGAGTTTCCTTTCTACAGTGCTTCTTCAAGATGTGTTTGTTCAACTGCAAGGCAATTAGTGCAGCTAATAACTGGTTAGAGAGCTTTTATTTTAAAGGCGTGTGCACAGATAGCCAAGGATAAAAGTTAGACAACCCTGCCATCATTGATTTAGACTAGTAGGCTACAGATTCAGTTTCCTCAGTTTAGTATATAATACTGAGGCAGAGAAAAACACTTCCACACCTGCTCATATCCTCACGTGACTCATCAGAATAAACAGGTTATGCTTCTTTAGGAAGCATAGGCCCTTACTTGTCCAAAAGGAATTCAAAGAGCAGGAGAAGGAAGCTAACAAATATTTGTCTCCCCTTGCTATGAAACATCAACGTTCACACAAGTTTTGGTAATAACATTGATTACTTTTTAAAACTAATGTTATTTGATATAAGAGTATGACAAATATCCTCTTGGCAAAGAGGAGAATTGTCATTACAGCTTCCCTCTCTACTTCTCTGTTAACACATGCTTTTTATTATTCTTTTTAACTGTAACGATCTGTTAAGTACTAGATCTTCTAAAGTACATAGGTGCTTACTTCACTTTGTAGGGTAAGAGGGAGCTAAATGTGCCTGGAGGATGTGGTCCAATGTTTGTTTCTTTTCCCTTACTCCTATACTGCATTGCATGCTGTCACTCCAAAACCTTATCTACGTGCTAAAATTCCAGGCAAAACTGATATAAAAATTAATGGCTAGATTTTTACTTTTTAAACTAGCATAATAACTTCTATTCTGACATAAATAAATGTAGTTTAATGATTTAAGCAAGTTGGTAGATAAAGGTAATACCTTTTATAAGACTATTATATCTAGAAAGAAACAGTTACTCTGTTAGAGAAGTTAATGGGCATATTTTGGATCTGAAAAAGAAACTTATTTAAGTTGTAATAGTGAATAGTGCTGTGCACTCTCATTAGTCATTACTTTCATAAAATGTCCTAGTTAAATACCACACCTTTCATAATCATCAAAGATATAAAGTTAACTTGCTCAAAGACTTCTGAAACAACTCTCTGTAACTATTTTCATAAATTTTCCTCTTTGCTAAGAGTGTACTCCCTGAAGTATGGACAGGAAGGCTGTGAAAATAACTGCTAATGCATTAACTTATAGTTGAGTACAGCAAAAAGTCTTTTTGGATACAGTCTCATTTAGACATTTTTAATTTTTCCTACCAGCATCTAACGCTAAGAAATTATTCTTATGTTTCAGAGCAGTACCAAAAGGTGTGCCTAAAATAGCTCTGGCTAAAGCTTCTTTCTCTTCTACTTGAGCCCAAACCACATATAAGAATATATACCCTCTAGTCACTTATTTTAGCATAAGTGAAGTAAATTAAAGGCTGTTTTCACCACATTTATAGACAGGGACAGTGATTTTATTTCTATCTGTCTATGAAATATGAAGAGTTAAAACATAGTCCCTCACCATAAAAACTTCTGCTCGGTTCTTCCTATTCTACAAGAAACACCATCCTTCAAGAAAGTTTGCCAGCCATCAGTATGAGGAGACATACTTTCTGCTGCTGATGCATTTCATGTTACATTAAAGCACTCATTGACATAAAAATAACAACAACAACAAAAAAAAAAGACAGGAGGAAGAAGAATAATCAAAATCTCCTGACTTTTATGTAATTATCCTAGATAGCAACACTTTCTTTGCAAATGGCAATACAAATATTTTAGAAAAAGTGGAGTAGCTCAGTCTGGTGGAATTCACAAATGTCTCTTCTGTATATAAACATCTGGTTTATGATATAAGCATACGAGATCTTATTCAGGACAAGCAAATGTTTTATATCTCTTGTGGACAACGTACTATAGAGGAATCTTTGGTCTCCCCAAAAAAAGGTATGAAATCTGCCTCTTACTGTGAATAGAATTCTTTTGTTTACTTCTCCGAGTCCTCTGTTGCCCTGTGCAATTATATCAGCTGGGCTTTCTTCCTATATTCTGTAATATAGGAAGAAAAAAGGGGCAATATTTTCTGAAAGAAATATAAAAAAGGACACATAGAGAGAAATGAAGTTGTGATGTCTGAAAGATGGGAAAACCTTAAAGGGTGAGAGGGAACTATCCTTTGAAGTATAAAGTTGTGGCATGATCAAAAGCTCACTGTACGTAATGGAAAGATTTGTATTGACTTCCTCGGCCTTTGAATTCAGGACAGTCTAAAGGAAAACAACAAACCTTCCCCCTTTTCCCATCAGCTCCTTAGTTGTGTTCTTTTCAGAATCAGTCATACTGAACAGACAAGACAGAGAGTCAGGAATGAAGTTAGAAATCATCGGGTTTATTTGAAAAAATGAGAAAAATTCATTAACTTATTTTAAAATTGTAAAGTGTAACTTTTTACCAGGGAATTTAATGGGGTTAAATATTCTGGGTACTATTTCAGATGTCTAAATATTAATAATTTACCATAATTTTTTGGAGGGAAAAAATAGAACAACTTTTGCACACATATAAGTCTGTACAGCTTTTTATATCACAGCTTTTCAAAACAATAATACACTCTTTTTTTTTTTTTTAACTATATATTGTCTGTTTCTTCCCTCTAAAGCAATTCTAGTAAGATACAAAATATCCTCATTGACTTTAATGTCCTGGTGAAACTATATGTTTTAGCTTAATTTTAATGACAAAGAGTCCGAGTTTCAGATAACCACCTTCATTTATTTCTCAAACCACTTTTTCAATTCATTTGGAGAGACTTTCTGACTAAGGCCTTTTAAAGATAACTAACAGCCATAATGTCATTGTATGCATCATAAATCTGTAGCGTCTCATTATCTTTTTAAATTTTTAAAGAGAATTTTAGTTCAAAAAACATTTTATAGAAATAATAAAGGGCTCTAAGACTGCAGAGTAACTTGGTGCCACAACTGAGCCATCAGATAACTTCATTCATATTAGTCCAGATGCAAATGAAACTCATTGCCTGTGCATTCCCATTACTCCTCATGCAGTTTTAAAGGTCTATTTGAGTTGTAAAGTAGAATCATAGAATCTTCATGGTTGGAAAGGACCTTTGACATCATCGAGTCCAACCATATGCATACAAAAAAAACCCCTACAATCTCTGTCACTAGAGCATGCCCTGAAGTGCCAAATCTAGACGTTTCTTAAATACCTCCAGGGAGGGTGACTCAACCACCTCCCTGGGCAGGCTGTTCCAGTGCCTGACCACTCTTTCAGTAAAGTAATTCTTCCTAATACCTAATCTAAACCTCCCCTGCTGCAGCTTCAGACCATTTCCTCTGGTCCTGTCATTATTCACCTGGGAGAAGAGGCCAACACCCACCTCTCTACAACCTCCTTGCAGGTAGTTGTAGAGGGCAAGGAGGTCTCCCCTCAGCCTCCTCTTCTCCAAACAAAACATGCCCACTTCCCTCAGCCTCTCCTCATACGACTTGGTCTCCAGACTAAGAGCTTGGTAACTTGGTAGCTCTCCTCTGGACCCGCTCCAGCACTTCAATGTCCCTCTTGTACAGAGGGGCCCAGAACTGAACACAGTACTCGAGGGGAGGCCTCA
>VWZL01002397.1:23907-35681 GCA_013396915.1 Stercorarius parasiticus
GGTGTCAAAGGCCTTACCAAGTCCAGATAGACAACGTCCACAGCCTTCCCCGCATCCAGAAGACGGGTCACATGGTCATAGCAGGAGATCAGGTTGGTTAAGCAGGACCTCCCTTTCCTAAACCCATGCTGGCTGGCCCTGATCCCTTGGCTGCCCTGCACTTGCCGTGAGAGCTCACTCAAGATGATCCTCTCCATGATCTTTCCTGGTACCAAGGTCAGGCCTGTAGTTCCCCGGATCCTCCTTCTGACCCTTCTTGTAGATGGGCGTCACATTAGCCACCCTCCAGCCATCTGGTACCTCCCCTGTTGACCAAGATTGTTGATAAATGATGGAGAGAGGCTTGGTGAGCTCTCCCGCCAGCTCCCTGAGTACTCTTGGGTGAATCCCAACATGTTTGTTGTTCTCTTATTTCTGATTTTGATAATTCTGTTGGATTCTTTCTGAGATAGAATGACCAAAACCGAACACATTCTTAAAGAAGTAAGCACATAAAGAATTTACATAACAACATGATGCTCTCTTTTTTCTTTTTTTTCTTTTCTGATAATTCCTAATATTTGATTTTTCTCCTTTACTATGCCTAGGAACATATATGGTTGAGGCTTTTTAAGGGTTAGTCACAATTTATCTTTTTATATTGTTCCACTGTAAATTTACAATCAGTGTCTATATGATAAGGAAGTACAGTAGGGACTCCAAGGATTAGGCCCCAACTACTTATATATTTCAAGGGAGGTCATCCTCCCTCTTTACTCTTCCCTGGTGAGGCCACATCTGGAGTACTGTGTCCAGTTCTGGGTCCCCCAGTTCAAGAAGGACGGGAAACTACTGGAAAGAGTCCAGCGAAGGTCTACAAAGATCAAGGGAACGGTGCACCTCTCTTATGAGGAAAGAGTGCTCCAGGTGAACTTGTTTTGGCAGGGTGGTTGGACGAGATGATCTCCAAACGTCCCTTCCAACCCTTACAATTCTGTGATGCTGTGATTCATACTAACATTGAGAGCAAGAATACAAACTCCATTCTCTCCAGTCTACTTTAACTTTCTCCATTATTGTCAGACAGAAGAAGTTTTAACTAATTTTTCATGGTAATAGTGTATGAGATAGTGACCTGACTATACACTGATGATAAGCAGTAGGTTTTGGTTTTGTTAGAGTGGAGATCTCAAGCAGGAGGCGAGTAAGCTTTCTGTCATGATGTCTACTTCAAGTTCTGATATGCTTTGGTGATGGGCTTGGTGCTGGAATCTGTGCTGCCTGTGCTTATTGCAAGAGAGAAAAAAAAACAAAGACCACCCCAGAAGTTTAGATAACTTCTGACAAAGGAGGAAACAAACAAACAATGTAGAGAAAATGAAGCTATGACAAGAGGTTAAAATCCCTAAAATTAGGGCAAAAGTCTCCAGATTTTTTAAAGCATCTATAAATGCTAAATGTTGTATGGGAATGTCAACCTTGACCATGTGTACCAAATGTATGCCAGGATTATGGGTATATGGGGAAAATTGCAAGAAATACTTTAGATATGTAGATCTCAAATTGCGTTGAAATACTACAGAATCCTGGAACTGAGAAATACATTATAAAACAGTTTTTCAGATACGAGACTAGGAAAACTTCGGTATCAGAATCTGAGAAGGCAAGGGGATAGAAGTCTATAATTCATAATTAAGGAGAGGTTAGAGAGATTTAAATCTGCCTTTAAAAACTATATTCCTGTTTTTAAACCTGTTGTTATATTTTCATAAGAAGCAAGTAGAACTAAAATAGGAGCTAGTAAAAACATTGCTGACACCAACTTTGAACCAAATCTAAATTGAACTAGATGAGATATCGAAGAATGCATGTTTGAAAAGGGAACTAATAGTCTTATTCTCTGGACACTTCCAATGATTAAAGAAAATATCAGTTCTTTGATACAGTATGTCAGTTACAGATTACAGAAGTAATACTGTCATGCTTAACTGCAGTTATTAATCTGCCAGATAACTGCCAAACAGTAATTTGAATATCAGCAAACTGGAAATATTTGGTCAATTGCTGAGCTTGGTGCACTAGTTTAATGCCAAATTTCAGACAAGCACGCTGTAAATTGATAGTGGCTTTAGATGAAAGTCGGAGTGTGTAGTTAAGAGTATGGAAAAAATGAAATTTCAGATGTCGGTCTCTGCATTGCAGATGCTGGGATGTGAAGATGTAATTTACAACAGGACATGTCAAGTGATCAAAAACTGGCTCTGGTGAAGTGTGAGTCTAACTTAGACTGGTTTAACCAAACACAGACCAGAGTTAAGATTTTAAGACATTGTTCTTCATCCAGGAAAAATTATAGTCACACATAGAAATCCCATGTCAAATGATCAAAAGGGGGCAAATATTGCAGAGGATCACAGGAGTGGGACTAAAGTAGTAAAAGCAAAGCTGATTGAAATGAAAGTTAACTTTCATGTTTTTCCCCGGATCAGTGATGTTACTTCATCTTCTTCGGCTGATAAAAGTCACTGGAGTCATAATTTTTTTCCTATTAATGTATTTTGCCAAATAGTTTATATAGGATAAAAGCTTTCTGTTTTTAAGAACATTCCTGTACGCTTTCTCCCAGACTAAGGTGCATTCCATTTTACTTTTTTTCTACTAAGTGTATTAGAAGAGAAAACAGAAAATAAATATATTTGACAAAAATATATAGATAGGAAATAAAGCAAAAGCAGTTTGAAGTGAGAAAAAAAATTGGGAACAGTTTCATAGATATAAAAAGATATCATATGTATCTATAATAAAATTGGTCAGTCATATGCTGTAGATCTTTGTGAGGTTCATCTCTTCTAAACAGTTTTAAAAACATTTCCTTTATAATCCAAATCAAATTAAAACATTTTTTCTGGCAATGACATAGTTTGTGAACCATGACCTACAATAACTATTCCGGAAGCTGTGCCAACAATTTCCATTTACAGAACCTTGGATATATCAGGAAAAGAAATAGCTGTAGGATTATCTGACCAATCTTTCCAAGCGGCATAGTTCAATCTGAAAAAAAACCAAAAAAGTTTTGAAAAAAATCAAAAAAAAAAAAGAAGAAATGGTAGAATTCAAAAACAACCAAAAACTGAATGGGAGAAAGAACCCCATAACATAAATGAATATACCAATCCTATGAAATTATACTGTCCGGGATACTGTGCAAGACATACTGTACATATATGTTTGTATGCACTTCATTAAAATTATACTTCAAGGAAAACTATTCTGAAATTCATTACATTACCCCCACAAAGCTGCACGCAACATATGTGCTCCTATATAGGAAAAAAGGGGTTATTCTCCTATTTATACAGACCTTTTTTAAGCAAATAATTTATTTTAAATCATCTATTTAAATAGGAAATTCATTGTAATATACGCGCAAGAACTTGCTGAGCAGTGCTGTAGGTACTCTGTCATGGGTCAAACAAACGTAAAAGAAAAATAATTTTTTTAATAAAGGAGGGATAGTCATAAATTACAGGAGGTTGTCCATGATTCATGGGTAGAAATTAGAAGTACTTATAAAAAATCTTTCCAACAGCCTTGACATTTTGCAAGTTGAGCTGCATAGTGTAGCTCTATTCACACCACCGTGATTCATGTTGCATACCACTTCCTTAGAGTATCTTAAATTCCAAGGAATATTACTTAAAAAAACCCAACAATAAAAAACCCCACAAAACCCACAAACCACAACAAACCAAAAGAACACCAAAACTGTGTGAAGATTCTAATACAAATGCAAATTCACTCTTTATTTTCCTACTGTCACCCTACAATTTGCAACAGAAAGAGGTATAAAGACAGTATTAAATA
Source organism: Stercorarius parasiticus (assembly GCA_013396915.1). Taxonomy (NCBI): domain Eukaryota; kingdom Metazoa; phylum Chordata; class Aves; order Charadriiformes; family Stercorariidae; genus Stercorarius; species Stercorarius parasiticus. The sequence continues at coordinate 27,754 of VWZL01002397.1, forward strand.
GTCATGTTCTCTGACTGTAACAAAGAACCTGTGTTTCTGCACATGGCAGCTGTTGCAGAGTCTGTTATATTATTAGTGTTTTATGCAAGCCCGTGGATAAAACTAAAAACAATAGTGGATTTTTCCCCGGTTATATCCGTTGTATAATTATGCTTGATTTAGTATTCATTTATATGCAGGTATAGCATTATGGTTTCTAGTCTGATTGGAAAAGGACAACTTTCCTTAGAATTCTTTATTTCCAGTTGGTCTGATATCACAGAGCCCATATTATGTGTCCTTAAGAAAGCTGGTATGAAGATTTATCTTCCATCATTTTTTATATTGACCACATGCCATAGCTATGCTTATCACCAGTGCTTTTCACATTCACATCCCACAGGAGCTTCCTTCTCAAATACACCAAGTCATTTATCTTAATTCTGCGGTTGAAATCTAATGTGACTTTCTTGTCTGTGTTCTTTAATGCAGCTTGACCAAGTTGGCTGTGAGCTAACTAGTACATCAAATCAGGAAGCCTTGGCATTTCATTAAAATAGGTCTATATTGCATTTGGAAGATGGGAAAAGAAGGGTAGTGGGTGAAAAGACACAGAAAAAATATTTTTTTAATGCTTTAGGGTAAGTTTTTAGTTGTTTTTTTTTTTTAAATGAAAATCATTATTTTCCAACTTTCAGTTTGATCTTAATGCTTCCCCTGTTCAATTTCCCCATGAGGTTTAAACCCCTTAAAGTCTGAAAGTAAAGCTTATTGGTTTTGCAAAGTTTTCATGTGCATTCTGTCTTTAGCCTGCTTACATAAATCCTCTATAGCACATTTGATTGCAGTGAAGGTTTGCACATTTACACCTCTGTTACCAACAGCATAATTTGCGTCTTCATATTTCTTTTGCATTTGTTTTCTCTGCTGCCATTTATTTCAAGAAATTAGCATATTCTTCATCTCATAGGGGTAATTCACACATTTGAATAAGGAAAATGGAATGGGATGCTTTTGTCTAATTCATTTTGGTTATTTTATTTGCTGTATGTTACATTTAGAATATTTTCTCATGATATTACAGAAAAGATTATTTTCTGTATATTTCCTAGAAGACAAACCAGCTTATTAGTCCCATTCTGCTGTCTGACATTATCTGTAGCAAGCAGACTTTCCTGAATGCGATCACACAATAGGACAGTGATGTCCCACTGTGGATCTAGACCCGTGTTCTCACTCCAGTTACACAGTATCCCATCAAATTCCATGATTGATCAAAAATCCACCAGATATTTTAAAATGTTATAGCATGGAATTTATTGTCCAGTCAAAAATAGCATGGTGTACATACCAACAATATTTTTTTTCATTATGTTGGTAAAAATGTTCATACAGATTCAAACTCTTTTCAATCGTGACTCATATCATACATTTTAAGACCTGTAATTACCGTCTAAGATACTTTCCATGACATTATGCAAAAATTCATTACTAGTTCTTTAAGTTTCCTATAAAAACTTTTTTTAAAAAGTAATGCCCTGGACTGCATTTATTTTTCAATTTCATTTCTCCTGATTTACTGATTAATAAGCCCATTATAGTGTTTGGAATAGTTATGGTATTTTAGGAAATATATTTATTCAGAGTAGAGGTATTCTCCCAAGCTTTAAGAGCATAGTAAATTACGTACAACAGAAAAGTATTTTATACAAAGTAAATGAGGTATTTAACAGAAAAACATACACAAAGGAAAGACATATGATCAAGGTCTACGAAATTTAAGAAAAACATCATTTTTCATCATAAATATTAATTTAATTCATAAATATTATTTAAATGAGTGAGAAGTCTACAACATCTCATCACCTTCCTGTTGTGCATTAGAATACCAAACTGTGTTCAGTGACTGTCACCTCACATAGGCAGAAGAGTCTTCCCTCAATGCTATCAAAAGTGTGTCCCTGCCCCATTCCCACCAACAGGGAACCTGTTTGCTGTAGGAGGACTGCTTTCGTTGACGTTGACAATTTAGCTGACATGGAGTGCTTAGATTAGGCAGATAAATTCCTATTCTGGTATGCTGACCAGTGTGTGGCCTTTGCTAGGAAGCAGTGGGCAGATTCTGACACTGTCAGGACTGAAACAGGCGTCAATACAGCAACACCAGGATCTGTCCATCTAGGTGCTCCCGCACTGGCCCAGGAAAGCAGCTCATCTCATCCACACCTCCTGTGCTGGCAGTGCTCCTGACAGCCACTGACAGCAAAGGGTTTGGTTTACTGCCCAGCCCCAGCCAAGGGGAGCCAGGCAGGGTCCTCCATGGTGACCCCTGACACCCCAGACAGGTGCCAAACCAAGAAAAAAGGCTGAAGTAATTTTGAGGTGCTCAAGTCTAGAGCTGTGATTCAAAAACTGCATTTGGTGGCTGCTCTCCTGCAGTTCTCAAAGGGGAATGACCAGCCCTGTGCCCATCTGCGAAAAACACCCAGAGGAGTCAGCCAAAGAAATTCTCCCCAAAATGTCTTGCAGACTTCAGATTATTGCCTGACAGGGTACAGGGCATGTTAGGGGAGGGTGGGAAGAAGTATTTTGGGACAGTGCAAAACTTGTAATGGGATGTTTCTAGGGGTATTGTGGGAATATGCAAGGTTCATCATGAGCTATTTAGGTAAGGGACCAAAGGCAGTAAAAGGAGGGATAGGAGTGGGAAAACAAAGCGGAAAGAGGATAAAAGGGGCTGGTGGGGTGTGACCAGGGTCTGGTCAGACCTCATGCCCAGCCACATCTGCATCAGCCAGTGCAGCCTTTCCTGTTCCTTGCAATTAAACCCCATTTCTTGTGGTTTTCCTGGGCAAGGGCTCGCCATCCCCTGTGCCTGTGTGGGAGGGTTGGATGCTGGCACCAGGAGACACTGGTGTGTGTGTGTATTTTTCCTTGGGTTACCTCAGTCCTCTGTGTGTGTGTGTGTATATGCGTGTGTGTGTTTTGCATGTGTCATTCATGAAAAAATTTCAAGCTGGAGTAGCTGGCAGGTAGTGCAAGAGGTCTGGGATCCAGCTACTGGGGAGAATGTTAAGTCTGGAGGCAAAGTGATGTTGATACCAAGGTTCTGCAGGTCAGATACTGCAGAAGCCATAGCACGAAGCTGCTACCTGAGAAACTGTGAGCCCAAGCGTCAGCTGCTGAGGAGACTGTAGGTCTGGAGCAGCTCCTGGAGAGAGTTGTTTGTGTTTGTATATTTGTGACAAGAATGGGTCCATACCGTAGCTAGAGTGGAGCTGCAGCCTCAGGGGTTCACGTGGCCCTCGTGCCAGCAACTGGGATCCAGGGGTAGCTGCTGGGGAAACCAGGTGTCCAAAGCTGGAGAATCAACATTATGTATAAATGCAAGCATGTTCTACTATGGGACTTCAATCCTGATCAGCTGGAAAGGAAGGAACCAGGTCAGACTATCCGTGCTGTTCATGTTTGTGTGCAGGCTGTGTCCTTCATCTGTGCCAATCCATGTGACTGCATGTGTGCCTGTGTAGGTTTGCACATGTGTATGCATGCGTGCGGGTACACACATTTACTGGAAACACTATTCCCAATGTGCACATTATTTACTGGGAACTCATAGTCAGCCTCGCTGCTCGGACCTGGAGACATGGAGCCAAAGCAGCCTCACAACTACGAGGTAAAGCAGAACACTTGAATTCAGTTGTTGTGTGTTTTTTATCCTTAGCCTGAGAAATTTCAAAGCGGCTTCCTTTCCTTTCTTAGGTATACTTCAATCACTGTTAGGTCTGTTGAAGTTGAGCAGGTGTGGAGAAAAAAGATAAAATTCTCTGGAAATCAGGTAGGGCATGCAAGGTATGTGTCTCTGTCCTAGGGATATGACCTATGGGTAAAGTAAAGAACAGAAGCAATTCTGTGTATAAAATAATAAATTAAAATTTACAGATTTAGTTCTTGACTCTGAAGAATGAATTCCAGAACTTTACAGAACTCGTTTTTGCATATGAGGTAAACCAGCAATTCTTTGCTGTATATTAATGATGGAGTTATTTAATGAGCACACTAATGAGTTAATGCAACTCAAGTTGCAATGTTTTTCTATACTAATAAAGCAATGTCTAACTGGCAATTTTTTAGGCTTGTTATGTTCCTTAATATAATTTCAATTTAAATGGCAGTTTCCAATAATGTACTGTCAAGGCCTCTAAATAGGAAACACAGCAACTATTACCTATGCACAGCACTGTAGTGACTTTATCAATTACTTATGTCATTGCATAGCAATCATATGACCACTGGTATACATAAGTAACATTTCAGGTGACTGACTGAATTACAGAGTAAATGAAAACATTTTCATTCTGCAGCTGAATGATGCACACATTATGGTTATTTTTCCTTTCTAACTGTCTCTTTGGAGCTGTACGTCTTATATAAATCTGATTTGATATGGTACAGTTTGCAAAATATAACTACTTATCCTCTTCATAAGCAAATTAAATTAAAGAGTTACTCTGCAAGAAAGAAATAAGGAACAAACTAAAAACAGGATGACGAAACTTAACTAAATATTACTTTCAACCCTTTGGCTTAGTCAGAAATCTTTAAACAGAGAACAGAAATCTTTAAACAACTATGTTATAAACTACTTTTAAATTCCAGAAAATACAAGCCAATTAAAAACATGCTCAGAAGCATGTTAGAAATCTATTTTCACCATTCCTAAGTAATTTATCTTCTCAAGAAGTATACGCTTGGTTCCATCTCATTTATGAGTAGAAACACTCATCCAGAGTTCAGACATCTAGCAATGTCATGTGTATTTATCCGTTTTCAGAAAAAAAGTAAATTTTAATACAAATGCACTTAATTTTTTTATGTATAATATTCTAAGACACATTTTCGAGACAGGTTTAGAACTATCAATAAAGGCAGCTCTTCTGATGGGTAGAAGTTGATACTTTCCCCAAAATCTTGGTTTGGTGAATGCCTTAAAGTTACAATAATATATAGAGAAAGCAAGCATTCTTTATTATCATGTTTATTCTTTGCATTATTTGATGTGTCACGTGTTCTGCAGTTATTTGAGAAGGAACATATAACACATTTTCACTTCATAGGAACTATTGTTTTGTCCACAAAACAAGAAAAATGTAGCTATTAGAGGTTAAACAGATTAAAGATCCATTTCTTCACATGACTCAAACTTCAAAGTTGTCCAGTACTACACCTTGCTGAAGCTCTGCCATGGCTCTCAAGTGATTCTTACATGTTTCTTGCTTACAAAAGTAGGCAAGAAAAAAGTAATGTATGCACGTGCACACAAAACCATGTGTAAAATTGGGCATGGTGATGGTTTTACTTTCTTTATCTATTAGTTGGTTGGACTAACCAGTCAAGATTTAAAGTCCTTTCTGTGGATGCGCAGTGGAGGTGCTTATCTAGTTACTCATGATGGGATAGACATGGGCAAGGACCCTTTCTGGAAACACCAATGGTGTCACCAAAAAAGTACTGCTTTAAAATTTGGGTGGTTATTAGAGGTTATCCAATCCATTGATGTCTTATTAAGTGATGTTATAGGTCCTTTGCCATTTGCATACCATAAGTGAAACTGCAGGAGAGTTGTGAGATTAAGACCTTGAAAGCCCAGTGAATAAAGTGCTTATTTGGTATGTAAGAGATGCTTTCAAGCTCTGGCCTAATGAAAAGATACACCTCTAGAGAGTTGTGCTGCTTACCAGGCACTCATATCAGGGATGTCACTGAGAGACTACCGAGCCTTGTACAGTCCACTGACTATTATCCACTGCTGTTTCATGTGGGCACCAGTGATACTGCCAGGAGCAGCCTGAGAAATATCAAGGATTACAAAACCCTGTGAGCAGCAGTCCGGGGCTCTGAAAAACAGGTAATATTTTCGTCAGTCGTCCTGGTCAAAGGGAAGGGCCAATCGAATTTGGTAAATCAACAAATGGCTACAGGATGGGTGCCACAGCCAGGGGTTTGGGTACTTAGACCATGGGACTTTCTTTGAGAAACCTGGTCTACTGTGGACCGATGGGAACCACTTCTCAGAGAAGGGGAAGAGTATCTTTGGTCAGAGGCTTGCCAAGCTCATGAAGATGACTCTAAACTAGAGTTGTCGGGGGAGGGGAACCTCAATCCATCCCACTCCTACCAGTTTGATGCCAATGCCAGAAATAGACACCCAGAGCCTGAGAAGGATCACAGGTCAGTAGGAGAGCACCTGGGGTTCAGCACAAAGGAATTCCAGCCACTCCAGCCAGTAAGTTAGCTTCATTGTGGGCCCAACCTAAATGCCTCTATGCAAACACAAGTAGAATGGGGAATAACCAGGAGGAGTTAGAGATGTGTGCATGCTTGCAGGGCTATGATCTCATTGGCATCCCAGAGACGTGATGGGATGGTTCCTATGACTGGAGTGTTGGAATGGAAGGATACAGGCTCTTTAGGAAACACAGGCAGGGGAGATGAGGAGGGGGTGTCACCCTTTATGCCACGGACCAACTGGAGCACATGAAGCTCTGCCTGGGGATGAATGAGGAGCCGACCAAGAGGTTTATGGGTCAGGATTAAAGAGAGGGCAGGAATAGGTGACATTACAGTGGCGGTCTGCTACAGGCCACTTGACCAGGAAGAAGGAAGATCAGGTGGATGAGGCCCTCTACAGACAGATAGGAGCACCCTCACGTTTACAGGCCATGGTCCTCACGGGGGACTTCAAACATTCTGATATCCGTTGGAGGGACAACAGAGCAGGGCATAAGGAATCCAGGAGGTTCCTGGACCGCATTGTTGATAATCTTCTTCTCCAAGTGACAGAGCAGTCAATGAGGAGAAGTGCCATGCTGGAAGCTGTTATCACCAAAAAGGAGGGGCTGGTGGGAAATGTGAAGCTCAAGGGTAGCCTTTGCTGCAGTGACCATGAAATGGTGAAGTTCAAGATCCTTAGGGGGTTAGGAGGGTGCCAGTAAACTCGCTACCCTTGACTTCAGGAGAGCAGACTAGCCTCTTCAGGGATCTGCTCGGTAGAGTACCATGGGATAAAGTCCTAGAGGAAAGAGGGGCTCGAGAAAGCTGGTTAATATTCAAGGATCGCCCCCTCAAAGCTCAGGAGGGATGCATCCCAACAAAGTGGAATGCAGGCAAAAACATCAGAAGGCCTGCATGCTCCTGGAGAAACTCAAACTCAAAAAGGAAGCCTGCAGAGGGTGGAAGCAAGGACAGATAGCCTAGGAGGAACAGAGAGAAATTGTCAGAACAGACAGGGATCAGGTTAAGGAAGCTGAAGCCCTCATAGAATTAAATCTGGTCAGGGACATCAAGGGCAACATGAAAAGCTTCTATAGGTGTGTCAGTGACAAAAGGAAGACTAGGGAAAATGTGGGCCCTCTCTGGAAGGAAATGAGAGACCTGGTTACCCAGGATATGGAGAAGGCTGGGGTGCTTAAAGACTTTTTTGCCTCAGTCTTCACGGACAAGGGCTCCAGCCACACTACCCAAGTCACAGGAGGCAAAGGCAGGGACTGGGAGAATGAGGAACCACCCACGGTAGAAGATCAGTTTTGAGACCACCTGAGAAACCTGAAGGTGCACAAATCCACGGGACCTGATGACATGCATCTATGGGTCCTGAGGGAATCTGTGGATGAAGTTTCTAAGCCACTATCCATCATATTCGGTAAATCGTGGCAGTTTGGTGAAGTTCCTGCTGACTGGAAAGGGGAAACATACCTCATTTTTTAAAAGGGGAAAAAAGGAAGACCTGGGGAAGAACAGGCCGGTCAGTCTCACCTCTGTGCCCAGCAAAGTCATGGAGCAGATCCTACTGGAAACCATGCTAAAGCACATGGAAAATAAGGAGCTGATTGGTGACAGCCAACATGGCTTCACCAAAGGCAAATCGTGCCTGACAAATTTGGTGGCCT
>VWZL01002397.1:36208-47624 GCA_013396915.1 Stercorarius parasiticus
TAGCAGCCTTCCAGTACCTAAAGGGGGCCTACAGGAAGGATTGGGAGGGACTCTTTATCAGGGAGTGTAGTGATAGGATGAGTAGTTATGTTTTTAAACTGAAGGCAGGGAGATTTAGATTAGATATTAGGAAGAAATTCTTTACTGGTGGTGAGACACTGGAACAGGTTGCCCAGGGAAGTTGTGGGTGCCCCTTCCCTGGAGGTGTTCAAGGCCAGGCTGGATGGGGCTTTGAGCAGCCTAGTGTACTGGAAGGTGTCCCTGGCCATGGCAGGGGATGCTGGAACTAAATGGTCTACAAGTTCCCTTCCAACCCAAACCATTCTGCGGTTCTATGATTCTTTGATGTATAAAAGGGGAAAAAAAAGAAGTATTGGATAAAAAGCTGAAATCTGTTTCTCTCTACGAAGTAGTCTAGCCATTGAGTATCAATCAAAATCAATGATTACTCCATGTAAACTACTTCAAGAGCAGAGCTTGAGCATCCCATTTTCTTTTTGAATCCTGTCAATAACTTCACAAAGTCATACCAGGCACTAAACTCATGGATCAAGGTTCACCATTGTTTCTTTTATATAAATAATTATGCAAATATCAGGATTTAGACCTTAATCCTACAATGTGCTGGCAGTTTTAGGGGAAATGCTGTCTACTTGAAGGTGTTTAATAACTCACAGAATGCCACACTAGTTTTCTTGGTGTCTATCATAAGGGTTTCTATTATTTTCCTGAAACAGAGCAAGGACTAATCTAAACTGATCTACCATTTCAGTCTATTCTGTAAAGTTAAATCCTATGAAATATTCGTTCTGGAAATCTTGTATAACAAGCTATCCTTGTTTGTGACAATCACTGTTCTAAAATAAAACAGAAAATTGGTGTTCAAGTTTATTTGGAAACAAGCAGAATATATAGATAAATAAATAAATATTGTAAAAGAAATGAATAATTCTGGGTTTAACCCCACATTTTTAATCTTGGAATCTAGATAGATTTTGAATCTAATCCATGTAGATGATAATTTTTTTTTTATTTCATATACCTGCATACATCTTTTTTATCCTGTGTTTACCTAAGCAGTATATTTGTAATAAATATTTCTAAATTTAATTTTGAAATTCTTTCCAGGATCACCAAACAAGTATTTTAGAGATTTCATATAGAGACTTAATAGATTTTACAGATTTCATATTTAGACTTAAGCTAACCTTCTAGAAAGATTTTTATAGGTGATACATGACAAATGTATCAGTTCGAAATGAAAATCTAAAACAAACCCAGTGAACAGCTATAGAAATCATTCATTTTCTTCTAATGTCTCAGAAAAATAACAATGAATGCCATTTACAAAAATGAGTTTTAAAATTATACAGGCTTTTTGAAAGAACAATACCTTAATAATTTAAATATGAGACTGAAAAGATTTAATTGCATTTATTTTCTTAATAATAAATGGGGCGTCCTCAATATTTAGGCCATTTCTGCAAAAATTCACAGTCTAAAATACTGTGGTTTAGATATGTTCCATTTTATAACCACTAAGGTTTAAATTCAAGAATGAAGTTTGCCACTTCATGCAACATAATAACTATCCGTGATGTTGTCAGAATAAATCTGATAATATGGTAGCATTATTCTTATTATTGTTGTAATTATTAATTAATGCATATCAAAAATATCAGAAATAATTCTTTTGACAACTGTGTTGACAAACAGCTGAAAAATGAGAATGTTTCTTAAGTTGAAAAGTGACCCATGCTTTAGACTAACACAGGATACTGTCCTTAACCCAATATCCCAAATGATGGCACAATAATGCTACTTTTCATAACCAGTGAGTCCAAGCATGCATGTGAGAGAAGCCTAATCATTTAAGAAACATTAATCAAATAAAGAATACACAGACAGATTGCGAAGTATAAACATGGCATACAAATGTTCCACTCATACATAACAGTAGAGCAGACCAAAACACAAAATCTTGCCTTTTTAGTTTTTTGTTTGTTTGTTTGTTTGTTTTAAATAAATTTAGGAATTCTGGTGTAGCATACCAGACTGCCTTTGAATGCAGATTATTTGGATGTGTGAGAAGGATGTGATACATAAAGATGAACATTTAATCCAAACTAGATCCTACTATATGTGAGATATAAGAGTTATATATAGGTTAGCAATTGGCAAATAATATCATAAATTCTCATCCATACTCTTCCTCAGTACTTAACTGAAAAAAGCAGCTCTCCACCTTCATATATTATTTCAATTTAATGGAATAAACACTGCAAGTAACTCTCCTTGGAAAATGTAAATATGATATTTTGTTATTGTAAAGTTTATGCATTGATAATTCATCAGGCACTGAATGAGTTGATAGATTCTGTGCACAATGTTGTTATTTTTTCTATGCATTAATTAGGAAAAAGAAATCCTCCCTTAAAATATTGTTTTCAAAAGGCCTGAAAGTAGTCACTTTTGGAACTGATGTACAATCTTTTTACCTGACGGACCTGAACGGCTGTTTTTACAAGTGCTTTTTCATGATTAAGCTGCAATATGCAATATGATTCAGCTGTAAGAATGTAATCAATCTTTCTAAATATTTAAGTCATATAGTAATCTGTTATTTCAACTAGAATTTTCCATTAAGTCGATTGTCCTCTGACAGTAGCAATCAGTAATGTTCAGCATTATCTCTCAAAGTAATAAATGCCTGTGCTTCTCTTGGTATTATAAAGGGCCATATAAACCCTACTTTTATGTTTTTCTAAACAAATTTTGGCTGAATCATTTTCAATTCAATCAGTGATGCTTCAAGCTAATAATATATCAAGAAAATCAGTCACTATGCCTGTATAGTTAAGACGATATTGTATCCTAACAGATTTTTGTTAGCCTAAAAAAAAGTCTTTAAAAAAAAAAAGTATTTTGGTCATCTATTAGACTTTGTTACATTATGGCTATTAGAGATCAGATTCCTGAAATGTGGCCATAAACTTTACACCACCTGATTTTTTCAAAACCATTTGACTCCACTTCAGAAAATCTTATAGAGAGACTGATAAACAGTTTTGTGCATGTAAATTCTGGTTTTGGTACAAATACTATAAAAAGACTGGTAGTCCTTGACTGAATGATTTTGATGAGCTTTGGATTAGATCCTCTACTCAGATATGTTTGAAACAAATTCTGGGGTTTTTTTAAAGATAGTTAAATGGCAATGTTGAATAAGACTTTCTCCTTTTTCTTAAATGAGAATGTGTAAGTATATAATGATACATTATAGGTGCTAGTACTATGTCTTTGAGACTTTCATAGTCCAAAAATCATGCTCACAAAAAACAATATGGGTGATATTTCATCCATTCAACCATTCATTTAGATAATTACCAAAAATTCCAAAAGGGAACCTATCTTTTTATGAAACTCTACTAAAAATTTTACTGTAAATGACAGATTTTCCCTTTCCATTGTATATGACCTGACAATAGGTATCAGAATACCATAGGAAAATACTTGCTTTATTTTATTCTTTTATAATACATTAATTAGTCATATACAAAGCAAAATGTAAAACCTGAACATTGAATTTCTCTTGGCAGAGACCTGTCCCTTCCAACTCTAACTATTCTATGATTCTATGGTTCTATGATCTGAAGGTAGGATGCAAAGAAGATGGAGCCAAGCTCTTTTCAATGGTGTCCAGTCACAGGGTACGAGGCAATGAGCACAACCTAAGCACATAAGGTTCCCTCTGAACATCAGGAAACACTTTTTCACTGGGAGAGTGGATGAGCACTGGCACAGGTTGCCCAGAGAGGTTGTGGAATTTCCCTCCTTGGAGATATTAAAAAGCCATCTGGACATGGTCCTGGGCAACTGGCTCTAAGAGTTCCTGCCTGAGCAGGGGGGTTGAACCAGTTGACCTCCAGAGGTCCCTTCCAATCTTAACCATCCAATGATTCTTTGATTCACTTGTAATTTTAAATACGTAGCCTCATAAGCAAAATTAACTCTGATATCTCATAATAAAATTTTTACAGACTCTCAAAGGGCTAAGAAACTTTGAGAACATTGCTTCCTGAACAGCATGTCCATAGACAGTAAACCCCCTGGTGTGTATACAGGCCTTAGTTTCTGCAACTTTGCCCATTTGTGCATTCTTTGAGGTCTGTCACTGTTAACAGCTGAAAGAGATGAAATCAAGGAAACTTCAGATGTTACAAGGGAAAAAGAAAACATTGCCTGATTACCTTTTATTTCCTCCTGTTGCAGGATTCAGGTGTTACTTTATAACTTGGGAAACAAATATGTATATTAGAAAATAAAATCTAGAAGATTCATGGGCTTATATCTTAGCTAGTTGAACCTGTAAATTCATAAGCCCAATATCTAGATTCTTAAAATACAAAAAGCTGCAAACTAACCGTTAGAGTATTTGAAGTGCCCAATATCTTGATGCAAGTACTGGTGAGGTAGCACGCTGCCTGACTCATGGCCATACTCAGTGCTGAATAGCTTGACTCTTTCCCTTGTACAAAAGGCTTGTCTACCTGTCAGTTAGAGATATTCCCTCTCTCATGAGTAGATATGGAAGCTACTGAGCATTCCCAGAACATATCTAACTGTAAGGGACAGTTCACTCTTGCTACCAGTTCCCCCTTAACATAGCTCCATGTGGTTAGAGCATTAACTCAAGTAACGGAAGGTTTGCATTCTCTTCTGGGAGTGAATGTACATTTAAATGAAATGGTAGACATAATTTCTCAGGAATTGTGCACCTCCCAGTCTCCCTGTTTAAAATCCTTTCCACTTTGCACAGCGTAATGAAGCATTCATTGGTCCAGAAAGAAAGAGTGACTCCCTCATCTGGTTTAATTCACTATGTAATATTAAGTAATCATTGTAACATGATTGTGAAGTTACGACACCCTTCAGTGAATGCTCTAACGCTTAAATTGGAGAATTGTGCTTCAACTCATTCTAAACCAATGTCTTTCTACCTTTATAGCAAAATGAAACAGATTTTGCTGTACTGCTTGGGAGTAACCCTTCTCTAAACATAACATGGCACAGTTATTACAGTATTCATCTGAAAGGTGCCTGATATAGACTATAGTCTAGGGACAGAAAAGAAAGAACTTAATCTGTAATTTCCATCTGATCAATGACATTTTCACTATTAAATTATTTTGTAGAAAATATCTAAACTAAACCCACATTTGTCAGAGAATTTGAAATATGCTTTTTGATTACATTTTGAACACTGTCCTCTTTGTATCTGGAGATTATGTCTCTCAGGATAGCCTTCTATATTCCAAAACAAAAACCCAAAACAAACAAAAAAACCCCCACAATTATGTAATTCAGTCTTTTTTCATAAGTCATGCCTTCTGTTCTTTTATCTAGCTTGACAAACCAGGTTTTACTGAAGATATATTAATGAAGTTAGTATTTCTAATGCGTCTAACAAGAGTTTTAGTCTAAACCAAAAAATATATCACATAGGCAGGGAAATATGAAGTCTACACTGAAGTTTCTGAGTTTTTTTGAATCAGCTGTTTTTGAAAGATCACTTCTAAATATAAATTTCGAAATGAATAGAAAAATTTGCCTTTCTAGGACATCCATTGCAACTGAACTGAACAGGTTTATCCTGTACATTAATCACAGTACAGCTTTATACATTTTTTTGTCACTGCATAATTTTCTTTGTAATATACTGTATTGTTTTGCCTTGCACTAAATGCAGGAAAATAGAGCAATCGGTTCTGACTCCTTTTTAAATTTTTTTTAAGTTTCATACTTAATCATAGAATCACAGAATCATAGAATGTGTTGGATTGGAAGGGACGTTTAAAGGTCATCTAGTCCAACCCCCTGGCAGTAAGCAGGGACACCTTTAACTAGATCAGGTTGCTCGGAGCCTCATCAAGCCTGACCTTGAATGTCTCCAGGGATGGGGCCTCCACCACCTTTCTGGGCCCTTGCAAACACTCTCTCACTTGCTGAGAGACTTGGGGTTGTTCAGTCTGGAGAAGAGAAGGCTCCAGGGAGACCTTATAGTGGCCTTCCAGCACCTGAAGAAGGCCTACAAGAAAGCTGGGGAGGGGCTCTTTGCAAGGGCATGTAGCGATGGGATGAGGGGCAATGGTTTTAAACTAGAGCAGGGTAGGTTTAGATTAGACATTAGGAAGAAGTTCTTTACAATGAGGATGGTGAGACACTGGAACAGGTTCCCCAAAGAGGTGGATATTCTTTGGTTGAGCTCTGGTCTGTGAATCTAATCCAGGACATTGAGTTTTGGATTTTAAAATTGGATTTAAGTATTTTGAGGAATTTTGTTAACAATTTAATATTCTTAATGGTTCCTTTCATATTATTTTTTTACTAGAAATATTTACGGAGTTAAATTTTTAGTTTAATGCATTTTTCTTATATTTTGCAAAAAAGTTTTCCATCACTGGGGAGGGAAGTGGGAGTAAGAGAGAGTAGAATAATTGAGTATAATGTTAGCTTACCTAAGAACCTGAAGGACTAGAATTCTTCATTAGTGTTTCAAACTCAGGATAGACTTCCATCACTCATTTTTTCATTCAAAGTAAAACCCTCCAGCATGGATTTCTGCACTGAGACATTAAAAATACAAGTGCCTGTTGTACCTTGCTTTGCAACCTGCCTACTTGTATGTGTTTGCAAATGCAGACATAGCCGATTCTTATGGGAAAGCTATCCCTCACTTACACAGGCTAGATTATAAAGCCAAATAAATCTTGCAAAGGAAAACTCTGATGATGTTCGTTGAAGAATATTGAAGACAGCCTTTACATAAAGCAAAGCATGGGGAACATAACCCCCTTTCGTCTTTCTCCTCTCAGAAAATATACAATTGACTGCAAGAGTGCACTCTCCAGAAAGGTAACCCATGCGCCTGCAATGTTGTACAACAAGCTTATCTTTTCAGGGGCATCTCTGGTAAATGTATTCAAACATTGTTGATGAGTACAAACTGTATGAATTAATATTAAAATATGAATTGCTTCTGCACTGAATATGAATCAACTTATTTACTGAATTTGCTAAAAGAAGATTTGCTTGAATGAAGGTATCTGATGAATTAAAAATGAAGTTTCTTCATTATAACCCGGCACATTGCAACCGGCTCGTCCACCCCTGCAGAAATTCAGTATATATTTTCCTATGCCATTGTGGAATGAGAAATATTTCTTTTCCAAACTGACATTTTATTAAAAGAATTATGCTTGAGATTCTCTAGGAGAAACATAATAACAACCTGCACTTTCTGTTCTCTGAAGTATTCATGAGTCTTTGCCAAGAGAGCTAGCTTTCTCATTCACATGCTGTTGTAGCATGTTTTCTGTTGATTTGAAATCTTGTAGTGTCTTGAGCATCGCTTGGGAAATCAGGGTCCATGTCAGATGTGTTGAAGCTGGGATGTTTGATAAAAGCTGATGATTGGATGTGACTGAGCTTGAGCATAGTCAAAGGCTGTTTCAAGACAAACATCTGATGCTAAGGAACTCGGAAGATGAAATCAGTGCTGTCCTTACTCTAATTTCAGGAAAGGTAAAGCAGAAAAGATATTAAAAAAAAAGTCTTCTTTCTCAGGAAGATATGCATTGATTTTCATTGCAAAATCTTAAGCATGACAAAAGATGTCAGACTCTGGACAATAAAACAATTATCCTTAAGCACTTTTAGCAAAAGAAATACAGCTAACTGGGGAATGGGGGGGCTGTGGAGTGGAGGAAGAAAGAAAAAGAGAAAGGAATAATAGAGATTCAAAGATAAATGTATGCTGATTCAGTTTTTGAAAAGAAAGAAAAATGTGAAGTTTAGATCTTTTTTGTCTAGGTGCTCTAACGTATCAATGAAGGAAGCAGAAGCTTTAATTCAAGAAACTATTTGAATTTTGTCAATAATTTATGAAAATAAAAATCACCCAGCTAAAGCTAGAGCTTTGCAGTTTAATTGTCTGAGATCTTATCAGTTACCACCACTAACAGCTCAAAATTGTGTTTGTATCTCACTGATTTTGACAAAGTCCACGTAAATCAAGCTGGAGAGTTTGTCTCAATGTCTGTGACTGTCCCTGCATGTTGCAAAGAGCTGCATCATTGACCTTCTCATACACCTCCAGCACCTGACCCTATTCTAGGGGGTTTCTTGGATGTTTTTTTGGTGGCAATCACTTCCTTTCAAAACTCTACTATGTTTAAAGGTCATTTGACATCCAGAACAGTATAGTGAAAAATTCAAACTGGTGGTTTTGGTTGGTTGGTTGGTTGATTTTTGTTGTTTTTTATTTATTTTTGTTGTTGTTCTTGTTGTTTTTATTTTTTAAATAGCAGTCAGATATGGTCATCATTTTCTGTAGTTACAGAAAGAATTGAAAGTTCAGGTAGCCTTGAAATCACAATGAGGTTTTGTGTTTGTGATAGGAACATATTTTCTGGATTGTCATTTTCTTTGTGTTCTATTTTAATATATGACAAAACGACATAAAATAGAAATAAATTCAAGCAACATGAAGTCCTCTGGTAAGACATAAGAAAAATACTGTGAATTTGATATAAAAAAAATCAGATAGCCTTTTTTCCAGGTAGGTATTTTGAATGAAAAGACATATTTTTTAGTTTATTTTATTATGTCCCTGAAATTAAAATAGTAGAAGAGGAAAAGAAAAGGAAGTCAACTCACTATATCAGCTCTGAGTGAAAAGGAAACCTATTTAACCACAGGAAGCTCAGTCTAAGAATCTGACTTGAAAATAGTAGGATTGTTTACTGAACTGCTGACGTATTTTCAAACAGAAAATTGTCCTTTCTGTTTTTGTTAGCAAACTACTATGACCTGAGGCTAAGCAGTTCCCTGAGCATTTGGAAAATGTGCTATCAGATTATCAAGGTGAGTATTACCTATTCTTTGTTCATTTATTTTTATCCAAAAAAGTATATTACACCTTGCAGGTGCCCTCCAATAGCAACATATAAGAGTAATGTTTCAACAATACTATGTAGGAGCACTCTGTACATATGCCTTATTTCTAAGAATATAAATTGTATTACTCTTAATTTAGGATGATGTTCTTAACCTGCTGAACAGTAGCAGAAGCCTGACTATTAATTTTTTTGCCTATCTCAAGCTGTCCCTCTACCGCCCAGTCCTGACACACTAAACGACTTACAGTTAAAATCAGTTTCAGTAGTGCAGTATTTTGTGAAATATCTGACAGTTTTCCTTCTTTGGGAAAATCCTCCATAGAGGATTCCTTTCGCAATGTGTTTATCTTTTCATTCACTGATTTTGCTGATACAGAGAACAGTATTCTTGAATTGACCACAAAGTGGACAGGTTCTGAAGCATATGGTGCCCCACTCACAGTTCATGTTTCAAAAACCTTCGCATAGACGCCATACTTCATGATGCACGCTGCTGCCTCTGATGAGAGGTGACCTCCTCTAATTGCTTTCCTTATGCAGTTTTTACCCATTTAAGTAACCCTAGTCCACCACATGGAACTTCTACTGAGCCAAGCTTAACACTGTAAAAAAAGGTTTTAGGGTTTTGTCATAAAAAAGTATCTTACATGATAACATTGCAATACTTCCATGTTTTTAGAAATTGGTTTAAAATAGATTTTTGAGATGACTGCCTTTCCTCATAGAGACAAATGATAACTAGACTTGTGAAGAAGTTTCAGGAAATGTTAGCATTTAGTTTAACAATTTTATAAGCCTGATTTGCCACAGTTCTCTGAAATTTTAGATTAATTGGTATTTTGTTTGAAGATGATATAGGAATGTATTGAATTCTATTTTATGCACGCTAAGAACATTTTGAAAAGAAGCACAATTATGACAAAAAATCAAATTTTGACAGTAGGGAGAAATTTCATAATCACATCCTCATATTGTAATATACCTGAAAACCAGTCCAAAGTTGAATAAAAACTATGTTATATAACAACTGCTGTTTTAGTTCCAAATATAATACTTCATTAACATTTTATCATATAAGCACTCATACACTCTGAAATATAAAAGAAAAATGAGTTACTCTTAATATGACCTTGAGCTGATAAAACCTGTTTCTGTGATAAATGCAAGTTTGCATTCAGAGTGTGATTGCACTTTCAATTGTCAGTAAAATAGTTTTATGAAAGTTCAAATGAAAAAAAAAATGCAACATCTTGAGGACTTGCCTAATATTTCATTTATAGTAGGTATAAGATACATAGCTGGCACAGTTTTATATGTAGGTCATATATCATCCACATAAAAGCGCTCTTGGCTATTCATGTAACTATCAAGATAAGAGGACATATCCAAGGTGAATTGGAAAATCTCTCTAGTCATACCAGTTTATACACTATAGACGCTTCTTTCAGGAACTGACAGCCCTAATGAACAGTTAGCAATTTAAGTATATTCATGAATTCATTTTCCAAGGTATTCAAGGGCATGAAACTGAGCTAGGAAAATGTAAACCCCATGAAGTTCCTTATATAAAAGTATGTACTCTTTTTGCTGAACATTCTTATGTAGCTTCTGGGGAGGAGGAAGGGAAAGAAAAAGAGTTAATAACGGAAATGATGTAGAATGTACTCTTTGTTTTTACTATCAGGATCCACTCGGGCAAGTGTGACACCACTTCTCATTACAACCTTAATAACTCCTTAAGTGGAATACAAAGTTATTTAACACTGCCTTTAAGGAAAGACAAGCTTACAGTAATCATTATAATATATCCTTGTAGCTCTGTAGCACAACATCTACCTTGAAGAAAAAAGAAGCTATTAACTCACCTTCTGAATTGTTTGTGAAATAATTCTGCTGATTGTTCATACATCAAGTGTGTAACTAAAACCCATGTGGCTTCAATAACAAAGGAATATATTACCTCTCTTCAGGTATAGCCATATCTCTTTACCAGAAAAAAAAAAGGAGGTATTCTGAAATATCTCTATTTGAGGGTTGTGAAAGGAGGAGCTTTGGTATTTTATTGTGTGGCTTTAATCTTCCCCAAAGGGTCTGCAGTGGGAAATAGCAGTCTCCACATTGCTGTTCTCAGTATCTTTAGGCCCCAGAAGGGAATTTCTTTCCAGAACAGAGAAAAGGAGCTGAGTAGGTTTGCACTATCTAGCCATCACTTCCCAGTGGAAACCAGGGAATGGCAAGGGAAGTATATCCCTTAGGGGATTAGGGATTAGGGGATTAGGGACACAGAGTCTAGTTGGAGGTCAGTGACGAGTGGTGTTCCCCAGGGGTCAGTACTGGGTCCAGTCCTCTTCAATATATTCATCAATGACCTGGATGAGGAGACAGAGTGCACCCTCAGCAAGTTTGCTGATGACACAAAGATGGGGGGGTGGCTGACACACCAGAAGGCTGTGCCA
>VWZL01002397.1:48036-77384 GCA_013396915.1 Stercorarius parasiticus
CGTTCCTGTGCAACCTGCTCTAGGGGAACCTGCTCTGGCAGGGGAGTTGGACTAGATGATCTCCAGAGGTCCCTTCCAACCCTATGATTCTATGATTCTCTCTTTTGCATGAGCAGCCTGAGGCGGGGGGGCAGGGGGGAAAGAAAAAAAGAAGAGGTTTAAGGAAAGTTGAAACTGTGACTTTGTTCATTTCATTATGTTTCCAAATACCCTTCCTAGTGTAAGCTATTCCTTTTGAATAGGAATAAATGTGTTCTTTCAGGATTGGAAAGTAAGTAAATTCAGGATATTAGATGGTCTGTAAGTTCATTTGACACTTTGTTTATAAAATGCTTCGAGAAATTACTTTCCATAAAATGGTATTTTCTGCAGCTCAAAGTTTAATCTTGAACGGAGTATCTATTAATATTGAACATCTTAACCAAGGTATCTAAAAGTCAAATTGAATATCTACAAACACATGCAAATAGAGGGCCTAGTTATTTATTTATGTTTTTGTGACTGAAATAGATGGGGGCTGATTCTTTCTCTATCAGGCATACGGAGAAGTATTTTACTGCACAGGAATTCTAATTGTGTCTTTCAGCACAAAGGCAGCAGAACCAGATTTAGAAGTTGGAAATCTGAAGGCTACCCTGCAGAGAGCTATTTTTAGTTTACAGAAATCCTTGGATCCAGTTAACTTAAAAATAAACACCTGCAAAGAGCTCACTGAATTTACTAGGAAAGCAACTAAATAGAATCCCTTCATCCCAGCATAACGAGCTCCATATCAAGTTAACCTAGTTTTATAAGACAGTGTAAGATATGAATTGTTCCGGTGTTTATTTATTCTTGCAAGGCACAGGGAAGAAAAGAATTACTTCCCTTACCTTGCAATCCTAGATACACCAGGAAAATACTTCTCCTTAAAATTAACATATCTAATGAATCATTTGATTGTTTTAAAAAGAATAATAAAAATAATCCACTCTTTGTGGAAAACTTTCTTAGTGTCTTAATATCCCTATGGACTTTTCCTAAACATCAAATATCTGGGTATAGAATTCTACCACTCCATTACAAATCTATATAAAAAAACTACTGCATGCTACAGAATATCATAAATATTTTGTGCTTTATAAGCAGCTCTACTCCTTATCTGCAAAAACACAGTTTAATTTCTTATACATTTACTATATCTATTTATCTTGTAACGAGCATTCAAAAGACGTTGATGTCTGATTTGCATTCATGCAGAGAAATAACTTAAATACCAGAAACTGGTCAATGAAAATTGATTTATAAACAAAGCAAAATTATCTGAAAAGGTTTTCTTTAAATGCAAGTGTATTTTAAGTAATTTAAGAGTAGTAAAAGTGCTATAAAAAACAGTCCTAGTAAAATGTGCTAAACCTAAAAGAGAGGCTGGAAAAATTATAAAGCATAAAGGAAGTATAAAACACTGTTTTAATATCATTTCATCAATGAGTGACTCAAATGGCCACTTTTAAATCTTTTTTTTGTCTTTGGTAGCTTAATCCTTTCTTATGAATTCCTGTAATCACACAAATAGACAAAACCACACTTATATCCTATATTAAAAATACAATGAATATATAAATGCAATTATTTAAGGAAGGCTAAAGCTATTTTTCAGGTTTCCTTATACAGTGAACAAATGTGACAAAGTCCAAGAAATAGGCATCAATATTTTATTATTTTATTTCATTATTTTATTATCAGTTTCGGAATGTTACTGAAAGTAATATTTACTATTGTCTACTTAAATCTTGATTTAAATAAAAAAATGCTAATTCCATCTGAGACTTTTCTATCTTACAATACTAAAATAGATAACAGTGACAAATTTTGGTTTAATATTTCATTCAATTTTATTATAATATGCATCAAATCAACTGATTTGTTTTCCCTGAAAACAAATGGAAAAAAGGTAAAGTACACAAACATTCTTTTTCAACATTTTCAGAATATGGTAGTCCATTTCTAAAAGGCATTTAATTTCAGATATTTCTAGTTTAATTTAAAATGAAATGTAAGACTCTGGGGGGAAGTGGGGTGTTAATGTTTGAAATGTAAATGCTGTATTCTGTACAGTCCCATTGCATTCTTCAAATTTTTCCTTAATGCCTTCTATACTAAAATGAACACTTGAATCCTGTGAAATAAAGAGAAATTGCCATCCTCATTTTATAAGTGAAAAACTCATGCATAGAATTATTGCAGCCAAATACATTCATTAATTCTAGGTACTTGGAATGAGACAATTAGTAGCTAATTTCCCATAGGATTTAAGAGTGTATGTCCCCTTACATATTCCAGTAAAGCTTTCTTTCTCTGGGCTGCAAATATGAGCATTTAGCATGTCCAGAAATCAGGCTTTTGAGCTTCAACACAGACACCCAAAAAGTGAGAAAAAAGCAATAAATGTCTATCTGTAAAATGTCTGGTTTAGATGAATTGCCTATTATTTAATAAGAATTTCATATCAGATGAAAAGATATCATCTAATATTCCAAGTCAGAATCTAACTGTCTTTGTAAAGATATCCCTTTTTTTGTTCTTACTGATAATCCCACTCCTCCCAATCTACAGGTGGTCCAACTTCTTTGGTGGCTGCCAGTCCACTACTGAACACAGCACTGGAACGTTGATTGTAATCATCTTGATATTTCTGAAGCATCAAAACTCTGTAACTTACACAATTTTCCAGCTCTTCAGTCTTTTCACTGAGTGAAAGCTGTATAGAGTATTGGAGCTGTATAGACTCTGATGTTTTCCTTTAATTCTTTTTTAGAAAAACCTGGATACCCTTTATTCCTATGGCTATATTAATCCCTTCCATAATTATGGAACTTGAAAAACATTTAAAAATGAGTCAAATGAGTTCTCAACTATCTAAAAGCAAATTGAAAGGGTGTGGGAGTTTCTTGTATGTTTACTGGTAATCCTGATGATATGTATAAGGAGTGAAATTATGAAAGGAGACAGGCAATAGTCTTTTTCAGACTCACAAATCCAAACCTGGGCTATGAGTCTATGAGCTGATGTGGTGAAAGATGAGCCCCTATGTGGGGTGTGGAGGTGACCACATGGGGAAGGACATTCTTCCTACAGTGCAATGCAGTTTCTCATTGACTACTGTAAATTCCAGCTCTAGCTGAAGAAGGTTGTAAAGAATAGGAATGTGTTGTCTTATTAGAAGAATCTAAATGTGTGGGTCAAAAGTAGTTGGGTAAATGCGATATAAAATCTTCAACCTTTGCTTAACATTTATAACATTTATAAGAAAAATAAAATTTATTCCTTGCCATTGGACAACGTCCCTTAGCAGACATCTTCACAAGTCTTTTTACTAAATGATGGGAAAATGATCTCCTGGATGAAATGTTTTCAATATGCTGAAAAAGGAAATACAGACATCTTTAAAACTGTAATTGTAAGGATTTAGCAGGGTTAACAACAGAAGAGCTAAACCGTGTATGACATGTCACCATGGCAGCTATCATTTTCTCAAAAGCAGTTATAAAGAATGAAATCTGCTGTTAAATTGCATAAACTTGTCACACACAATCACTTTAAAACACAGCTTGCATGTGAATTCAACATTAGGATGACTTTAAAATTTATAGGCCAAAAAGGAACAGATGTATCCATTAAAACAAACAGGTACAGCCAAATTCTTTATACTGCAACTATGTGAAAAAAACACCCACCAGTGCTGTACAGTCACTTTTTCTTGGGAGCTAATAAAGTGCAAAACTTACCATGTTGCTCTATAAAGCCTCACTGAGGCGTTTGACAGTCATAAGAATTAGTGGCTGGATTTAGGGAACATGAAGCTTTACTGAAAGAAAAAATCTGCCAAGTACTAAAAGAGTTCAAAAATAGCTTGATATAGCTGATTATGCATAACTGAGTTTTGCTACGATTGCTATCTTGTAATTACTTATTATAATATACATGGCTCAGGTATACTGGGATTTTTCAAAAGGTCTCAGTATATGTAGCCTCAAACAGATGAATTGTTTGATCTCTTCCAGGAGAATGAATATAAAGTAGAAGTTATTCAGGTCTCCATTAGGCTCTGGGATCTAGTCATATCAGCCATACACAAGATCTAAACTAAACAACTTCCTTAAGTAAATGTCAGCTCCCATGGCATCCCTTAAAAACATGTGGCCCAGTCCCCAGTTTTGGCTGATTGCTGAAGCTATACACAGGCTGGTGGAGACCCAGAGGTCAGTTTGCCTTAGCTGAGCAAAGAGCAAAGGCATTGACGTGGTCAGACTTTGCAAGACTTTGTCTTTTCTCTCGTACAATTGAAAGTTGGTAGTCTCAAGATGGAGATTTAAAGCTGACCCTCTTTGTGATTTGGTAGTCTTCTACTGAAACCAGGTGATCAATTTGGAAAGTCTGAAAATACAAATATCTTTCCGTAAAGCCAAAATTTTCTGTACAAATCAAAATGCAGGCAAGCTGAAATTCTTTTTATTCTCTACTCTTTAAATAAACAACCTTTTCTATTCTAAAAACTTCAAACTGTCTAAATAGTTATACATACACTTACAGTTATATTATTATGTGTGCAAATACTGTAACATATATTTGTATGTATATGCATGTGTGTATATATATGTATATTGTTTACATTAAGTTTCGGTAATCAGAGCTTTAAATGCTAATGTTTTCCAGACTCGGTGGGTTTCCTCTATAGAATTGTTGCCATCTACATAGCAAAGAATTGAGTCACACAGCTAGTATCCCTGTATAGATAGAGAAGCTGCAAGCCTTGTCTGCACAATTCTAATGAATTGTGATGGTTTTAATTTGGCCTATCCATTTGCATGAAAATTTACTTAGCTTTCCTGTGGCCTTTTTCCCAGTTTGATCTATTTTAGTATCTTAATTTTCAAGAGCATTGCTCCTTGCTTAAAATTCGGATCTGTCAACATCAATAGGCACTTTGAGACACTTTTTTAATTCCTTTCATTTATCTTCAATAAACTGTGTAGGTAGACACAGGCACACACAAAAGGCTGCTTCAAATACAGCCATCTCACCTCCACAAGTGAATATACTAAATAAAGCTTCCAGTCACCCACACTGAATCTGAATAATTGAGGACTTCATTCAGTCTCTTAGTAATAATCTTCTGCTTATCTGAATGATCTTTCCTGACTTCCGGAATATAGAAAGCCGTGAAAATCAAAATGACATGTGCAGCCAACCCAGAGAACCCAAGTGGTCATCCTAATGTACCCTGTGACTCAATAATCTTAAACTATCACCTCACCAAAGCCCAGCTGTCCTTGAAGCAATGGAATTTTAAAGGATCCACAATTTTACAAACACTGGGAAAACATTTACGTTTTTTTTATTTGATTTTGCCCCTTCATAAAAGAGTAGTGAGATCAAAAATCTGTTCAATTTATAATTACGTAATCTGACTCTGCATGGCCTCCTGACTATCCAGATTTCTCGTATGCATCAATTTTACCTCCTAACTACTCTACAGCTGGTTCTGTGTTGCATTCTTAGTCTTGACTAGAGCTCTGCTAAAAGAGAAGGAAAAAGCTGGAAGTCCTAATTAACAGGATGGATTCATCTTGGCTTTGATCCTTCTTAGATAGAAAATTTAAACAAAAATTGTCGTGGTTTAACCGCAGTTGGCAGCTAGGACCACGCAGCCACTCACTCAGTCAATTACAATGGGGGAGAGAATCAGAAGAGTAAAAGTGAGGAAAAACTTGTGGGTTGATATAAAGACAGTTTAATAAGTAGACTAAAAGCCGCTCATGCAAGCAAAGCAAAACAAGGAATTCATTCACTACTTCCCATCAGCAGGCAGATGTTCAGCCATCTCCAGGAAAATAGGGCTTCATCAGGAACAACTGTTACTTGGGAAGACAAACTCCAAATGTCCCCTCCTTCCATCTTCTTCCGCCAGCTTTGTATGCTGAGCATGATGTCATATGGTATGGAATACCTCTTTGGTCAGTTGGGGTCAGCTGTCCCAGATGTGTCTCCTCCCAGCCTACTTGCTGGCAGGGCGGTGGGAGGAGCAGAAAAGACCTTGACTGCTTAGCAACAACTAAAACACAGGTGTGCTATCAACAGTATTTCTCATCCCAAAACCAAAACATAACACTACACCAGCTGCTAGCAAGAAAGTTAACTCCACCCCATCTGAAACCACAACAAAACTAAAAATAAAAAGGCAAAAAAGCCCCAGATGTCATCATCTCCAGGGTAGCATGCTGGGAAATTTTATTCATATCCAGCCGCTGTTACCACTCTCCTGTACCATGCTTCTGCTACAGGTTGATCCTTTCTCTCACCAGAAGCAGAGTGGGACACGCCACACAGCCTGATTCTTCTACTGCTCTGATCTACTTTTCTTGTTTGGATAATTGTTTGCAGATAATCCTAAAACAAAATCCTAAAATAAAAGAAAGTTTTCTTGAAATACATTCCTGTGTGTCTCTGAATACAAAGCGAGTGTCAGTTCCTCCATGTTAGAAAACAATCACTTGTCTCTTATCAGAATTCAAAAAACTCTTCCACATGTTTTCAAGCTGGCTCCTCTCCTGTGAGGCATCAACAGTGATGGATTTGGTTTATTGCCTGGCCAAACCAAGGTGACCCGGGACAGGGCTATGATGGTAACTCTGGGAAGTCTGGAAACACAAACCACTCAACTCGCAACCCTTGCCTCCTTTTCTCGATCCTACTGTCCTTCCAGAAAAACAGCCAGCCTGTATTGATTCTCCCCCTATTTGTCACAGTTTTTTGCTACATCTGTATGCAAATTTGCTGTTTCATAAAGTCACAGCTCCTCTAGTCCCACCTAGTCAGCTAGAGCAGTTAGCTCAGGGCTGATCCAATCATGTTGTGAATAACTGCAAGGATGGAGACTCCACAACCTAACCTCCCTGTGCAACCTGTTCCAGGGTTTTACCGCCCTCACAATCTAAGTGTTTTCTTATGTTTATTTGGAATTTCCTGCATTTTGGTTTGCGTCCACTGACTTTTGTCTTGTTACTGAGCACCACTGAGCAGAGTCTGGCTTCATCTTCTTTAGATCGTTAGGCGTTTAAACACACTGGTAAGATCTCTTAGCCCTCTCCTTTCCAAGCTTAACAGTCCTAGTTTTCTCAGTCTCTCCTCCTATGAGAGATGCTCCAGTCCCCTGATCATCTTTGTGGCCTTTTGCTTAACTCATTTCTGTATGTTCATACCTGTCTTCTACTGGGGACCCCAGCACTGGACCCAGAACTCCAGATGTACCTCACCAGGGTTGAGTAGAGGGGAAGGATCACCTCCTTCAACCTGGTGGCAACTCTCTTCCTTATGCCGCCCAGGATGCTGTTGGATTTTTTTGCTGCAAGGATGCTCTACTGGCTCATGTTGAGCTTAGTGTGCAACAGGACTTCCAGGTCTTCTTCTGCAAAGCTCTTTTACAGCTGATAAGCCCCCAGCATGTATGGGCACATCTCAGCTGCAGGACTTATGGAGGCAATCTCAGCCTTGTGCAATATTACTGAATTAGTCCCCTCGGCACTGCTGTCCCTGCGAGATCATACACTGCAAAGGTTCTCCTGTGCTCCCCTCCATTTATCTATGTAGTTTGGCTATTTTTCACATTACTCTCCTTTGGACTTGTGAGATCCAGCCCTCCCTCATGGTGTTATCTGCAACTTTTATCAGTTTGTTATTCAGTTGTTATTCAACATAAACATGATCAGCAGCTTTTCCTGTCCTCAGCAGCCTTATTCAACACTCTTTTCAGTTATCTTAACTTCAGGCCAAAGCCTAGTTAACTGAGTTTGGAGTCCTAACATTACCCCTCTCCAGAAATGCATACAACAGTTTCCAAATCCCATCATTTATGTACTACAGTTGAAGATAGTGTTACACAGTGTTTTAAACTTTCATATGTTTAATCATCTCACAGTGACAGCAGGAAAAATGTCTCAGATTTCAATATTGAAGGTTTCCATGTTATTAGATTAAAAAGAAAAAAAAGAAAAATAATGAAATTATGACAATGAGGAGGACATTCTGTTCTGTTCTGTTCTATTCAAAACCATCTCATAGAATACCAAATGAAGTGTACTCAAATGATCGATAATATATGTAAATTATTGTGATGGAGTGCATTGTTTTTATTTTAACAGAGTATCATTTATTTTCTAAACACAATCTCGTTATTGATTAAATGTGGAATTCATTTTACTCCTTTAAATTTAAACTCTTTCAGAAAAAACTTACATAAAAGAAAACGTGTTGGATTTTTTTAATGAATCTTAAGACATTTGTCCCTTCTAGAAACAACCCACTACCAGCAGTATAAAGAGAATGATTTGAATACCAATTACACACCATTTGCCACAAAGTAATATGCTGAAGGTAAATCAACATTCAGATCACAGGACCTGCAATGTAAATTAGAAAGTTGTCCAGATTTTATTTTTTATTTTTAAATTTTATTTATTTTATTTATTTATTTAGCCCCCTGAGTCAGGAAACTCTGCTTCAAAAGGGCCAAACTTTTGGACATTGAAATGGGTTAAAAAAATAATTAATTTGCATCCACAGTGTTTTTAAGTACATGATACATTACACAGTTTGACAAAATGCACTATTTAGTCACTCTCAACATCCCTAAAATCTCCAACATCAACTCCCTGACAACTTCTACTGTCCTGATACTTTTTAGTAGTGTTGTGGTTTAACCTCAGTTGGCAGCTAGGACTACACAGCCGCTTGCTTGCTCCACCTTCTCCCTTACCCCACCTTCCCCTAAGAAGGGTGAGGAGAAGAGGGAAAAAAAGGGGAGGAAAGGGAGAAAAACTCAAACCATTTGTGGGTTTAGATGAAGACAGTTTAATAGAAACAAGAACAGAAAAGAAAAAATAACATTAATAACAACAACAACAACAATAATGATGACACGGTCACTCTCACTGCCTGGTGAATTGGAACTGTCTAGAGCAGTGATCGTGGATTCCTGCTGCCCAGCTAACCCCCATTTATGTACTGACCATGACATCTATGATATGGAATATTTCATTGCCTATTCCATCTTTCTGTCTATGCTTCTATGGGAAGCTCAAAAAAGTCCTTGAGTAGTGTAAAGATGACTTAGCAACAACTAAAACCAATAGGTATTATTGGCATTCCTTTCACAACAATTATTACAAAGAAAAGTAACTCTTTCCCAGCTGAAACCAGGACAAGTAGCTTGCTAGTTTTCTTGAGGAAGGGCAAATTCAAAACTACATAAGTCTTTACAAAAGTAATCCTACCTGGCTCTAAGGGAAAATAAACAATAAAGTATGCTTCACGGAGATGGAGAAAGAAAAGCAGTGAGATAATCGCTCAGGAGCTTGATCATTAAGGCAATGGGTGAGAGATGTCCAGATTCAGTCCCCCCTTTTGAAGAATATTTACTTGTTTATGCACAACTGAATCAGAATTATCTTGAGACATTAAGATATCCTTGTTCAAGAATGCATTTCTCAGTTTAATCACAGAAACACTATCAACAGGTTATGTAAGTCTTTCACAGAAACTTATATGCAGTTCAATAAATAAACAAATAATACATGATGAAATTATAAAGAAATATAAAAAAATACATCTAAAATTGTAGGACTAGAAAATAATATTTATTTAGCTAGCTTTTTAAAAGTTAGTTGCTAAAATATTATTTTGCATAATATTATGTAGTCTATCGTGTGGCACGAAATAACAAATAGACAAATAGGTATTTTCCAAAATAGTTTATAATGAAAAATTATTGGGTTTATTTCCTAATTATGAAAAAGACATACTATTAACAGAAACATATAGTCAAAGATATACCTAGCTGCATAGAAATGATGGAAGGAGAAAAGGCTGTTCTTTGACGCAAGAGAAGTTTAAGAGGTTTCTCCAATGAATAAATAGTATTTTATAAAAAAAATACCGAGGCTTCTCAAAATACTCATATCCATACTCAACCATCTGGGAAATATAATGTAAAAAAAAAAAAGTCAATTGACTACTGCTATATCTGCGAGTTAGTTGTGTCAAATAGCACCACGTATTTCCAATGCCATGAAAAGAGAAAGATTCAAAAACTATTAGAAATGAAAGGATCTTTTGTCCCTACAGCTTACTGTGCCATAACAGATTTCACGTTTATTTAGATACTAGTTACTTGGGATCTTTCATTCTTTTCAGAAGGGCAATAATTTGTGACATTTCAGGATACTCAGAAAAACTGCTTGTGTTACTTTCCAGTTGCCAGCCCAAAGTTAAAAAAAAAAAGGAAAAAAGAAAAAAATATCTTTTGAGTTATTTTGTAATCAAATATGTGAATTCACAAATGAAATTGATTATTTTTCCATTGCTTAGGGTTTTTCCTAACATACTGATATTCAGGTGATGTCATCATTAAAATACAACAGATAGTATAGGAGTATAGCATAGGAGTAATGTATACTTTAAAAAAAAAAAAGAAACAAGGAGAGTGAAGGGTTTTCTAAACTGTATTCTTTTTTGGAGGCCAAGAAAAAGTCTACAAAGCTCCATTTGTAAAAATAAAAGACACTTACCCATTTGGTGTTCCACCAAAGGAAAGTACACCAAAAGAAAGTTATATGAAATACAAGTTTGGGAAACCTGAGACTGCGTTTCCACACTCAACTGTGGAAACAATATGTTCCCTGATAAGATAGCGTTGGGGGTTTTATGAGTTGTTTTTGTTGCTGTTATTATTATTATTGTTGTTGTTATTATTATTTTATTCTTTACATCTTGGACTGATGTATATGACTGACAAGGCTGGATAAGAAGTAAAGAAAGGGAAATATTCTCAGTTCACAGTTTTTCCTGATGTTACTCAAAAATTAGGAATATACACCAATGTATAAGTAACCTAACCACGTTAGCAAAAAATATGATCTCTATCTTCAATTTATCTATTGTTTTATACAGTCAGAAAACACCTTTCATAGTTTTCAAACTCAGCTCCTTTTAGGCAACAATAGCTACTAGCATAAAATATTTGAAATATTACATTTGATAATCATTATTAATGATTATTCCCATATTTCTATTTGATACACACTTAAGTATGACTAAGTTGTTACAAAGTGATCTTCCATGAATTCTGGTCATGAACAGAAGTAATAAGAGCAATTTAAAAGTAAGTGCAAGAACTGCTTCTTAGGAAAACTGTCAATACAAACTGTTAAACCTCAAAGAATGCTTGAAATTAAGGAACAGAATATATATCCAGTGAACTTGACATTGATGTCTGGTGGATGGGACTGATGTCTGTCTTGAATACAAGGCTCCTGGAATATACAGTTAATCAGAATATGAGCAAGTGGATTAGAATAGCTGGGAGTGAGAGGACAGAGGATATGACAGCAGTGAGTGAGGGCCCCCTCTGTGTAATGTGGGTCTCCTTGCAAAAATGAGTAGAATCATAGAATCATTTACATTGGAAGAGATCTTTAAGATCCAGATAAAAGATAATAATATTAATAAGAAAATAATGAAATATATACAATATATACAACCCATATCAAGCTCCCAGGATGACGATCACGTCACGGGTAGGCACTGGGAAAGTCCCAGACTGGACACAGTGATGGACAGGAACTGGATTCTAGATCTGGATTTAGGAACACACAGAGCAGGATCAAAGGCAGACAACAGACAAGAGTCCTTCTTAGAACGCTGTCCATTGAAGAAAAAGACTGACCCCTTTGATCCCCCAGCTTTTATACTGAGCATGATGCAGATGGGATGGAATACCCTGTTGGTCAGTTTGGGGTCACCTGTCCTGTCTGCTCCTCCCCACAGGTGCGACCCTTTTATGCTCTTCTGACCCTCCAACTTGGTGCATAATAAAGTTAGTTGACCTTGGTTGTTATAGCAATAAGTATAAGCAGGAGCCTGTCTGCATACCATCCCTTAGTATTAACTATAAACATCAGATTTTATCTGCTGTCTGAAAAACATGCTGCAATTTCGGAGTTAGTTAAAAGAGGCTTAGTTGAAAAGTAAAATTACAGAACAGAAAGTTGGTTCTGTTTTACCTCAAACCAAGACATTATTTAACATATAAATTTTTCTTTCTCTTTCCTCCTCGGTTGATTTCTTATTCCCAAAATACACATAACGTTTCATGTCTTTCTTCTCACTTGCCAAATGCATCAGCTCTCTGAAAACTTATTAATGTGTTGCATTTTTCCATTATATTCACTGTTGACCATTTCTTTTGTGCAATGTTGCAACATACTTTCACTGTCTGTGTGCACTGTTTCACTTCTGTGACAACAGACCAAGCTGTTAGGAAGCAATGGAAAATCAGTGCGTGAATTTCTGATGACAAGCAGCTGATAATTAATTGTCCTTGATTATTTTTTTTTTCCTCACCTGACCTCCAGTTGGGATGTTTACTCAAAGATTCAAGGTCTCAAAGACTGTGGCAATATCTTATTATATTTTCCCCTGAATAACTCAAACCAACCCTCTATCTCTCAGTTATTGACATCAGTCTGACAAGTCTTAAGGGAAAATGAGAGGTTGTCCATAAAACTGTGCATTTGTCACCAGGATTTCTTGTACTACTAGCAAGCCAGTAACAAAATACTTGCTTGACATCTGGGACTCTTTCATCTTTATCATATAAATAAAATATTATATTAGGTTTTTCCTGCTGGGCTTCAGAGGTAGGAAGATTACTACAAAATAAGATCCCATTGTTTGATACATCATCAATCTAATCTTGTTTAATTCCTCCAAAGACAAGGGTAATGGAATTATTTAAGCTACTGATTGTAGTAACTGTTGAGATTCTGTTCTTTCAACCTATAAAAAAAACCCAAGAATTTTGATAGTATATTTTACGGGAATTCTTATTAAAGCCTGAATTCTTCTATTAATGTGACCACCACCAAAAGAGAAATTTTGAGAAAGAGAAGATATCTAATCATCAGCTGCTGCTAATGTCTAAAGAATATTTCCAGGTTATACAAACTCAACAGCCTCTTTTTAACTGGTTCCATCAGCCTTCATGAGGAGAAAACTGTTAGTTGTCCTTGAGCACACTGCAACATGAATTGATTTTCTCCGGATGGAGACAAAAAGAGAGCAATTCCTTCATTCAGGCCTGCTTAAAGCACCAACATTTTAATTTTGCCATAGTTTTTTGTGTTGGTAGGCTGGTTTTGGCTGGGATAGAGCTAATTTTCTTCATAGTACCTAATATGGGTCTCTGTTTTGGATTTGTGCTGGAAACAGTGTTGATAATACAATTTTAGTTATTGCTGAGTAGTGCTTACACAGAGTCAAGGTCTTTTCTGCTTCTCACAACACCCCAACAACAAGTAGGCTGGGGGTGCACAAGAAGTTGGGAGGAGACACAGCTGGGACAGCTGAGCCTCAGCTGACCAATGGGGCTCATAGCATATGAGGTCACGCTCAGCGTATAAAGCTGTGTGAAGAAGGAAGGAGGGAACATTTGGTGTGATGGAATCTGTCTTCCCAAGTAACAGTTACCCATGATGGAGCCCTGCTTTCCTGGAGATGGCGAAACACCTGTCTGCTGATGGGAAGCAGTGAATGAGTTCCTTGCTTTGCTTTACTTGCACGCACAGTTTTTGCTTTACCTATTAAACTGTCTTTATCTCAACCCACAAGCTGTCTCATTTTCACCCTTCCAATTCCCCGTCCCACTGCAGGGGATTAAGCAAGTGCCTGTGTAGTGCTTAGCTGCCAGCTGGGGCTAAACCACAACAGTTGGGTTTTTTCTTGTTTGTTTGGGGTTTTTTTTTAATTGAGATCCATTCATTGGAAAGCATATTTTGGCACAGCAAGACACTGCACACTGTTTTCCTGTCTGGAAGCTCTGGTTTTGTGCTACTGTTACTTCCAGAAAGACAGGGAGAAAACTAAGATACTGTACATTTTCTATGGAAAAAACAGAAAAAATTCCTGTCTTCAGAAGATTATTCATGGCTCAAATCACTTGGATCAACTGTCATTTAGGAGATGCATCAAAGTAACTAGAGTAATTTACTCAATTACTAGTTCCCAATTAACTACTTTAAGCAAAATCTGAGGGGTAAGTTTTGCAGGGAAGAGTAGTTATGTTAATATTCTAAATTCACATCATCAGGCTCTTTAACTAAGAAATGCAACAAAAATTAATTAAGAATAGGAGAAAAAAATTATAATACATAAATTCCATGGTTTTTATTTTTTGTAATGTAGATTAGGTACTAGATCCATAGACAAAGGAGTTCCTCATCATGTATATAATGCCATTGCTCCTGTGGACCTTTAAATATGTTAAAGAGTTCAGACTTGCTAAGAAAGGAAAAATAAAGCCCTTAAACCATTCAGGCAGTGAAACACTGTGATGATAAACAAGGAAACAGCTTGAGAATTTATCAGTGCTTTTAGCACCATATGAATAAGTAAAAGCTGTTTCTTCAAAGGAAAGCTGATTATCTCTGGCTTTATATTCAATATGATATATAACTTTGCAAAAAAATACACTTAAGCTGTAGTCTTCTACTCTGTATACTCCGTTCTTCATCTGCAGACAGATGTGCACACACAGACTCAGTCAAGACCAAAAAAATCAGCCTACGCTAATACATAAGCAAAATATGCAATACTTGAGTATAGCTTAACAGCATATTTAGTTAGTTCTGCAGAACTTTATATGTTTCTTCTAACAACTCTGTTTGGCTTTGATCTTCTACTTTATTCACTTGGACCAAATTAGAGAAAAATCATATTTAAGGAAGACAAAAATGGATAATGTCATCAAGTTGAACACGGTCTCACTTCAATGGTTGAAACATAATAAAAGATTTATAAGGTTACATTAACAACTGTAAAAACAATTGTTACTGTAGATGGAAGTAGACATTGATCTTGTAATAACTTTTCAAGAAAAACAATTAAGCTCAAATTGATCTTAGCGATTACTATTGACATTTTCTCTACAGATGGTTGTTAACAAATGAGATCAAACACTTTCAGATCAGAAAGCACTGCAATTACATGTACATCTGAAAAACAGCAGTAAGCAAAATTTCAGTTACTGCTTTTAATGTTAGAGTCACTTAAACATTAAAAATTCCTTATACTCTTCAACTTCTAATGAGATTAATTTTCTTAGTGACAAGTAATATGTAATTAAAATGTAACTACTTAAAGGTAGTTCCAAGATTAATTCAGATTTTATACACGTCATATTGCATGGAAATGGACGATAGGTGGTATATCCATTGACAGCTAGAATCAATATCTAATTACCTACTGCACATTCCAGCAATTCAGCATAGATGAGAACCTGAAGCATTTCTTTCTAAGGAAATCTGAAGGGTAGATTCAATAACATCCTGAAAATTACTTCAGTTAGTTATTTGCATGCCTCCTTTATAAAGATTCTCCTTTTTTACCTTGGTAACACTTTAATTAGTTTTCCTTGAGGTCTGTTTTCTTAAAGTTGCACTTAACCTTGTAACAATCACAACTGTTTTCTCTGAAATCGGTCCATTGAAATGTATTTACTTCGTGTACAACTACATATAAATTTTACAGAGTAAAGTCATTAAAGTTTGCATTTTAGACACTGACTTAGTGATAAAAAAAATAATTTTCTGAATAATTTTCTGAAGAGAAAACCATCCATACAACACTACCAATGGTATACTTTTGTGCAAGTTACAGCACACGCCCAAGGCACCACAGTGATGCAAGTGATACAGTAGCAAGAGCGCAGAAGGCAGTGGAGACAAACCATTGACATATTTTCAGTTTCTTAGGAGAGCTTTTTATCTTGTGCTACATTGTTTTCGGAGCCCAAGACAGGTAGTTTAAAATCAGTTCAAAGATCTCTTCATCAAATACAGGTCCAGCAGTGACATCAGTATAGAAATAGCCTGAAACAAGACTTTCTAGGTATGACCCACAATGCACATAAAGTTACAGTATGTTGATCCTGGAAAGACTTTTTTGTTACAATACGGCTTTATTTTATTTAACTTTATTGAAAATGAATGCTACTGTAAGTTCTTTTCTGAGTAAGAATAAGGCTAAGTGCTAGATCCTGCACTTGGGTCACAGCAATTCCATGCAACACTACAGGCTTGGGGAAGAGTGTCTGGAAAGCTGCCTGGTGGAAAACGACCTTGGAGTATTGGTCAACAGCTGGCTGCATATGAGCCAGCAGTGTACCCAGATGGCCAAGAAGGTCAACAGCATCCTGGCCTGTATCAGGAATAGTGTGTCCAGCAGGACTAGGGAAGTGATCATCCCCCTGTACTGGGCAACGGTGAAGCCCCATCTCAAATGCTATGTTCAGTTTTGGGCCCCTCACAACGAGAAAGACATTGAGGTGCTAGAGCAGGTCCAGAGAAGGGTAACAAAGCTGGTGAGTGGTCAGGACAACAAGTCCTGTGAAGAGCGTCTGAGGGAATTGGGAATGCTTAGTCTGGAGAAAAGGAGGCTGAGGGGAGACATTATTGCTCTCTACTGCTACTTCAAAGGAGGTTGTAGCGAGATGGGGGTCAGTCTCTTCTGCCCAGTTACAAGCAATAGGACAAGATGAAACAGCCTCAAGCTGTGCTAGGGAAGCTTTAAATTGGATATTACGGAAAATATCTTCACTGAAAGTGTTGTCAAGCATTGGAACAGGCTGTCCAGGGAAGTGGCTGAGTCACCATCCCTGGAGGTACTTAAAAGATGTGTAGATGTAGCACTTAAGGACATGGTTTAGCGGTGGAGTTGGCAGTGTTAGATTGATCCTGATTGGACTCAATGATTTTAAATATCTTTTCCAACCTAAATAATTCTGTGATTCTATGATTCCATGATTATTGCTGAAAATAGAAAAACCTCAAAAGGAGGGAATTACAATGCAGGTAAAAAGACTGCAGAAGGATTATGTGCATTCATATAGAGGATGTAAAGCAAACTAAGTCAACAAAGTGTCAAAACAAACCAGCCAAACAGAAAAAAACCCAAGCCCAATCAAACCAAACTTCATAGAAATACTAAAATGAGCATAGGAGAAAATTGCTAAAGATTAAATTATTTTTAAAATTTGGATTCAAATCAAGACAGGCAGAACTGTTTGAAAATCCATTCATTAAGAGCAGTCTCCTCTGGCATAGGTGCAAAGGAACATTGCATTCCAGAAACGATTCATTAACAGGGATCCACCAGACAATCCTGTGTAATATAGAGAGTAGGAGACTTGAAACGTGAATCAGAGGACTATTCTTTGTTCTGGCCCTGTGTTGCAGCCAGTTTTGAAAACCAGAAATCTATGTTGCTCTACTGACAAATCTATGTTGCTCTACTGACTGGGGGGGGTTGTCTTTTCTCTGTCAATCCCACATCTGGCAGGCTGAAACTAGGTGTTTCATTAAGGGCTAGAAATCCCCCAAATCCCTAAGTGATTTTGGTGGAGAAGCACTCCAACCCTCATGCCACATCTTACCTTGTTTTTATGACTGTTCAGAGTCTACTCAGTGTGAAGAAAGGAATGACATTGCATCTCATCCTAGTACATCTGTATGGGGATGCAATACGGGGAATATTTCTGTGAGTCCTTTCATGGACAATTGCTGTGTAAACTTAGTAAACTACAGTACTGATTGTTGTGGCTGCTGTTTTCAAGCATGTTTATAGGAATGCACGTGGATGGGGGGGTGGAAGAGGGGTGTCCTAGCAGTCAGTTGGATTAGTTACATACAGATAATAGCTACATTTTGATATGTCAATTATCTAATTAAAAAATTTAAATGTCAAGACTATATTTACTAAATATATGGCTTCCACTTTCGTAAGAGTGTCTAAGACCGGGCAGTGTAGGAAAGCATATAACATCCGTTCATGTTCTCTTTTTTTTTTTTTCTTCACTTCTGACTTCCTATTTTCTGCCTTCTAAATTATGCTTAGCATAATTCAGGAAACCCTATCAAATTCAGGCTTAAATCGCTGCCCTCAATTACACCATTCCTCACAATCCACACTGTTTTCTTAACATCCACAGTGGATCTTTAAGGGATCAACATTCATCTAATTTTCAATTCCTACTTTTCCAAACTCCCTTTGAAAAGAATCAGCTGGAAATTTATCTTGGAAATCAAACCCATCTCTGCATTCCTCAAACTTCCAGCAATCCTTTCTGGAAGTAACCCTTATCCTAGCCTGCTGAATTTGCACTGTACAAAGGGGGAAAAAAAAAATCTAGCTCTTCAGTCTCCGTATCTTAATATTAAACACAATTTTAGGATACCTTTGAGATTTTGCCAAGCTCTTCTGGGTTTTACCAGATCTTTGAACAGATCTGGCTGCTCAGTTACAACTGATCCAAAGAATAAGCCTATCTGAAATCCACCACAGCCTTACCCTAATATTAATTTTAACTATCTTGGCAGGAGCTCAAACACTTGGCAGAAGAAATTCCTTCTCTCAAACTGCCACCAACAGATCAGTCTGATTCTTCAGCAAGTATATATCCCATGGCTACAATTGTTGCTTGGACTAGAGGGAAGAACCCACTTACAATCTTTCAAAATATAGTAGCTTCTGGTAGTCTTATTCATCACCAAGCTTACATGAGTCAGAGGCTGTATGTGCCCTCATTTTAGCTTACAGTATTTCTAGAATCAACCATAAACCTTACTTTTCATACACTACTTTCCTAAATCTTAAGCCTATTTCAACACCGTCCCTAGTCTTAAATACAGCCAAGTAAATCCAGGAATTACTAAAACAAAACCATTCATCTCAGTCAATAACAATTCTTACTTTAGTTATCTGTAACTTGCAGGCTGCAGCCCAAAAAACCCTCAGATCTTTCTTTCATGAACCTAAACCATAACGCTAACCCTATTTTAAGAATCAATTTAAGAACAATATCTCAATCATTCTAACTTTGTGTCATCAGAATTAATTTTCTTTCTCTAGCACTCAATATGATCTATGAATGAATTTAGCTACTTAACCCGCCATTTCTGGTATAATATCCCCAACAATAAACCTAGACAACCAAGAGCTCACCAGTCCTTGGTTGACCTTAAGGCATTAGGTTACTGAAGAAAGCTCAATACTGAAGAAAGCTCATTTAAACAGTTGCATAGTTAGGATCTACTATCAATCTAGATCTTAATCTCTTCCCAATTCTAAATCTAAATTTAGATTGAGTAGTAGCATTCTGATTATACTCTCTCAAACAAAAAAAATTCGCATTTTTCAGCACCAGTCATCATCTTCATTGTATGGGTCTTATAAGATTCATAAGGACATTTGAATCTTAAACTTCTTCTATCCTTACCACACATACCCATACCTTAAACACAACACAGTGCCATGGTTTGGGTGGGTTGCCCAATGACAAGATGACAGATGCTCTCCCCCACCTCTCGCTCCAAGGAGAGGAAGAAGAGAGAGAAAGACAGTTAAGAGTTTAGAAAAAAACTAAACTATTGTAATGAAAAATTAATAATAAAATAAAAAAATGATATAATAAAATAGATACAATATAAATAAATATATACAAACATATACAAAACCATATCAAGCTCCTAAGGGTGATGTCACTGGCAGGCACTGGGAAAGTTCCAGACTGGACTCAGTGACAAATAGGAACTGGAACACACTGATCGGGATCAAAAGGCAGATGTGCTGATGGGGTCCTCCTCAGATATCAGTCATTGACAAAGAGAGCCATTGGAGAAGCAGTCCACTGAAGAAGAACCCTTGGAGAAGAGCCAACAAAGAGTCCATTGGAGAAGACCCAAAGAACAGCCAAACTGACTCCTTTGATCCCTCAGCTTTAATACTGAGCATGGCAGATAGGATGGGGTGACCCTATTGGTCAGTGTGGGTCACCTGACCTGTCCACGCCTCCCCACAGGTGCAAATTCACTGACCCTGGTTGCCACAGCAACGAGTAAATGCATGAGGCTCTCTCACTGAACAGGAAGTTGACTCCGCTCCACCCCAAACCAGGACACATGGTTCTGAAAAACAGGTAACATCTATCCTTTACAAGTCAATAACATTAGCAGTCCTGTCAACAAATTATTCCTGTCTAAACCCTTAAGATCTTGCAGGGTACACAAAGAAACCTG
This sequence comes from Stercorarius parasiticus, assembly GCA_013396915.1. NCBI lineage: Eukaryota > Metazoa > Chordata > Aves > Charadriiformes > Stercorariidae > Stercorarius > Stercorarius parasiticus. Next base: position 68,202 of record VWZL01002397.1, read on the forward strand.
CATGATATGGCAACAATTCTAATACTTCAGTCTGTTCACCAGCTTTCTGTTTTACTAATTTAGCTACCTCTGCAGGTCCCTATGCAAACGTGAGTCTTCTGACATAATTCTCCATCCTAATACAACACGCTATGCTGGAACCATCAAAAGGATGGTTCTTCAGCTTTTTCTCTCTTGCATACTATATTGAAATACATAGTTCCTGTGGCTTTAGCTGAAGTTTGGGAAATTTCCAAGGGTGACTGAGGCCACTGTATTTGCTTAGTAGCTATCTCTTTAGGGGACTGTCAAAAGCTTTATCAAGGTTGTCCATTTAATTCTGGTGAAAGGGCAGGGGGTACCCAGATGAGGATAAAAAGTAGCAGCTAAATGAGAAGGGGGCAGCAAATTAAATTATACATTCTTGGGTAGGTATCTCTCACATCCCACTTTATTTAGTAGAATATGGTGAAAGGAGAATAATCTTAATCAAACTAGAATCCAAATAAGTATTAGCTGAGGGAGTACAAAAAGAACAGGCCTATCTATGTGTTTGAATGGTATCTCCTATTGCCATGGATTCTGTATGATTGTATTTCAATAAAAAAAAAAATTCATGTGGCCATATTTCATATTTAAAATAATTATCTCTTCAATACGTTTATTCTTACTCACTCTTTTATCTTTTCTCAGATTTCACCCTAGCTTCACACCTTGCATTTCAGTGTAGGGTCTCTGAACACACCTTCATTGACTGTGGTGCTGTCCGGAGTTATATCAACAGAATGAAAACTAGGTAGCAGGTGGCTATAGTTATAAACCTTAACAAAAAAATCTTCGAGTTTTCCACCTCTTTCTTGCCCTTTGCAGTAGCTACTTTGCATGGATAACAAGAAACACTAACCAGCAAGGGATAACTGTATGGTCATTGTTAAGCGCCCTCATCAGTGCTCTCCACAGTGATGGCTTTTCATCTAGAGCATCAGACTGACAAGACTAAGAAAACCTTCCCAAGTTTTATAAATTTCTCTAACTCAGGGATCCCACAGTCCAGTCTGATGGTGCCTAGACTGAAAAGAACATAAGGAACCATAGCTTTTCCAAGTAGGCAAGAGGGACAGTAGGCCTTTCAGATATAGTATTCCTTTTCATTTTAAAGGTTATTATTTTCATGTATGTAATGGTTTTCTACTTAGATGAAAATAGGGCTGAATGACCAGCTAGCATGAAATTATGACTAGCTTAATTCTAGCTAATCAAAAAGGTAAGATTTTCATGTTTGAATTATGGGACAGTCTTTAATTACAATAGATCTTATGCAGTTTTTACTTCCAGTACTCTTGCCTTATCAGGGCACAACATAAGCAATGTTCATGCAGTGATGGGCTATTTGATGTTGTCTTATTTTGTCATTATTTATTGTATGAGTTAGTCTTCTATGCTCTGGAAACAAAATCAATTACTTTTTTTTTGCATTTTGTTATGGTATTTTTTATTCACCATACTTAAATACTTCACAAATATTAAAAAAGTTCTTTTGCACCAATTATTTTAGGGGATATGTTAGTCCAATTTTATGTAGAGACCTGAGGCTCAAAAAGATTGAGATTGAGGCTGTTGACTGTTTTTGTGGAGGTTCACTTTTCATGTGTTTGGTATTAAACAGTACTTTGTTCTCAAATCACTGCTTCCTTTAACTTCAGCTGTGATTTGCAGTGTTCAAACATCTGCAAAAAAGACCTCAGATTTTAAGAAAATAAGGTACACAGTTCAAGGGACTTACCTGACATCACTTAAGAGTTGTGAAATTGTGTTCCAAAGACAAAGATACATACAAATACATACACCTATAATGCATAAACGTATACATTTATCAGATTTTCAGGGCATAAATCAGCTGCCTTAGCAACAGAAACCACCTTTAGAGCTTCACTTGCCTTATCATGACACACTAACTTCTGCTACAAATGAATGATGTTGCCCAACAGAGAGCTCTCTCCTCATCCACTTCCAGAGATATTGGTCAGGAACCCTAGAGAGTATTAGCAACTGGGAAGGAAAAAGAATTAAAAACAAAGATAAAAAAGACTGTGAATTGAACCACTATTGCTCCCTTTCTGACATGAAAGCAAAATTAGGCTTGCACTGAATAGAGAAAACATAACATTTTGTAATATTTGAACAATACAATAAAATTAACTTTGTTAAGGTATTGAGCTTCTATATACACTATTTAAAAACTACTGTGAAAACAACATTTTGAAAACATCATATTAACATTTCTATGTATACTGACCTGAATATTGAAACTTTAGCTCCACTATATCTTTACCATTTGAGTTAGGTGAGCTTCAGTTATCTGTAATATATTGCTGCCTTTTTAGCTGCTCCCCACAGAACATTCCTTCCAGCCCTTTCACCAGCTTTTTTACCCTCCTCTGGGCACAATTCAAGGACGTTCACATGCTTCTGAAATTGTGGGGCCCAGAACTGCACATAGTGTTCAAGGTGAGGCTGCACCAACACTGAATTCAGTGGAATAATCAATCACCTCTTTTTACCAGCTGGTTATACTGTGTTTGATGCACTCCAAGATGCGGTTTGCCCTGTTGGCCACCAAGGCACACTGCTGATTCCTATTGAGCCTGCTGCCAACCAGCACCCCCAGATCCTTTTCTGCAGGGCTGCTCTCCAGACACTCCTCTCCCTATTTATACTTGTGCCCAGCATTACTCTGTCCTTGGTTCAAGGTCTGGCATTTGGACCTGTTAAATTTTATCCCATTAATCACTGCCCAATGCTCCTATCTATCTAGATCCCTCTGTAAAGCATCTTGTCCCTCAAGAGAGTCAACAGCACCTCCTAGTTTGGTATCACGAGCAAACTTGCTAATGGTGCATTCAACTTCTACATCCAGATCATTAATAAATATATTGAACAAAACTGGCTCTAGAACTGAACCCTGAGAAACACCGCTGGTGACGGGTCACCAGTCAAATATAGTCCCATTCACTGCCACCCTTTGACCTCTGCCCTTCAACCAGTCCTTCACCCAGCGCACCGTGAACCTGCTCATCCCACAGTTGAAGAACATGTCCAGGAGAATACTGTGAGAAACAGTATCAAAAGCCTTACTAAAATCCAGGAAAACTACATCCACCACCTTCCCTTCAGTTACTAGGTGGGTGACCTTATCATAGAAGGACATCAAATTAGTTAAATAGGACTTCCTCTTTGTGAACCCATGTTTACTGTTCCTGATGATTGCATTATTTTTTAAATGTCTTTCAACAGTACACAGTATAATCTTCCTCATAATTTTTCCAGGTTCTGAGATTAGGTTAACAGTTCTGTAGTTCAGCTTTCCCTCATGCCCTTTTTGTAAATCAGAATAATTTTTGGATAGCTCCCAATTAGCAGGAACCTCCTTAGACTCCCAAGACCTTTGGTAGATGATCAAGGGGGGTCCTGCCATAATGTATGTGAGCTCCTTAGCATTCTGGGATGAATTCCACCAGGCCCCATGGACTTCTGAACATTCAGCTGATACAGCTAGTTCCTTGCAATTTCAGTGTCTGCAAAAGGAAAGTAACTGTTCCCACCCTCATGGTCCTCTGACTCAGGGGACCAGCAGTCCAAAGTTTATCAATATTATTCAAAAATGAGGAAAAAAAAAATAATTTCTCTGCTTTTTCTTCATCCCTATTAGTCAGATGACCATCTTCAACAACTATTGGTCTAAATTTATTTATTTATGTTAGTAGGGGGACTTGATGTGTGTTTTATAGATGGGAGCCAATCACTTGAAATATTGTTCTTTCTTGTCTGTCATTTCAACTCTGATACAGTCAAATCCATAGCCAGACCTCTTTAACTGTTTCCAAAGGTATGATTATCTTGGTGGATGAAAGGGTAATTGGAGTGGCTTTCTTTTCTGCCAGAAATCCTACCCAGAACTACCAAGCTGTAAATAGGTACATGGTCATTTCAGCTAACGATTCAAAAAGACAGCCAAATACAGTTAGCTAAATCACTGACTTCTGAACTACTGACAGGATTACAGTTATGGCATAGCAGTTGCTATGTTAGCTCAATTTCTTATTTTGTCTTTGACCTTTATCTGGTACTCTGGAACTAAGAAAATAAAAGAAAATGTGTCTCAAGCCCTTGCCATAAGAGTATTCTCAGTCTGGGTATGTGATGAGGTTAGATAGTCAGTTGATATAAAATCTTATAGCTCCATTTACTTACTGAATCTTTGCTGATTTATGCAGCTGAAGACAAGGTATAATAATCTTGACAGGTAAGTATTATGTTACAAACTTTATGCAGTTAAGGTTGTTAATGAATACTTAACTACATGGATTGCATAAATAAAGGTACAAGTAGGCATATAGTAATATGCAACAGGAGGATATTTATTTTAAAGAAAATACTTACGTATTACACTATTTACCCTTGTACAATTGGTATAATCAGTGTATATTATATATCTTATTTCTGTAGTGGTTTTCATGAGATATCTAAGATTCAGTAGTGTACAATAATAGTGTATGAAGATTCTTTTTCTACTCACTTTCTTGCCCTTTTTTAGAAACTCAGACCTCTTTTAGATTCACCTCAAATGTTTGCTTCTAATACTGTTCTAGAACACAACAATTTACAGAGAATTGAAAAAGCAATTTTCTTTGGACAGCTAGCTATTCTCCCTAATTTTCACCTGCCAAACTCTTTTTCTATGAATGTTGACTCAATCAGATAAAATCCAGGCCTTAAAAGATGTTTGATTAGCTGCCTGGCTTACCTTTAGCTACTCACTTTGCATGTAAATTGTCTACATACCCACCACTCTTCCCTTTCCACTGACATAACTTTCCCCAGAGCTGCACTGAGCAATGTGGGCATGATCTAAGAAAAAAAGCACTTTTAGTTTATTGGATACAGATAACTTCTGTTTTATTAACTGAAAGAAGAAGGCACCAATAGTAAAAGCCATATATATATACACATTACTTATAATGTGCATCTTCATTTTTTTAATACTTTAGTTCAGTTCTTTCTAGCAGTTCATTTGAAATCACTACAATAATGACTGAAGAAAGGCCTTTACATATTTCTCCTGCTGCAACCCAAAATATTTTCCAGCAAATGAAAGCTCAGTGATATGTCCCTTATTTTATAAAAATCAGTTCCCATAGGCTTCAGGGTTTTGCCACCATTAGGTACACTGAATAGTCTCATTTTGTAAACAGTTCTCATGATCTCAGTGGAATGACTCAAACTAATCAAGTATTCTGTCTAAAATATTAGAATCAATGACTCACAAATTTTTACATGGAGTATAAAGGGAAACTGAGGAACTTAATACCTCTAGCATGTTGCCTTATGTTTATGGCGCTAAATGGAAAAAAATATCACCTGCTTATGCTCTGCTGGCAGCTGCTAGAAAATTCTGAAAAAGCTTTTAGGTTTCTAGGATGTGAGAGTGCTCTTAATGCCGTAACGATGAATGTGAACTTGTGTATGTATGAACATAATTGGACAACTTTTAGACTTTGAAAGCTAAGTTTCTATCAGACAAAAGCAGACTTAAAATGAACTAGATATACCTGAAGGACTTGAGAACCTAATAAACCAAAAATTGAATTAAATAAAGTTAGTAAAACCCATATTAAGCTTAAAGGTAATTATGCTCTCTCTGTCCAGGAGCTACTTGGAGCCTCAGGAATACTAGATAGGTATACATTTTCAAATTACTTTTTTTTAAAACTATTATCTGTACATTCAAAGCAATGCCTTACTGTTCCTCTGTGATTTTTGACCAAGTCAGTATATGTGTGGTCATACCCCCTACATCACTTCTGGTGCCCCGGTGAGTAACCACAATTTTTATCCTTAGAGTTAATTGGAAAGAAAAGAAAAAGTATGGTATGACTACCAGTGCTAGCCAACAAAAAAAAAAAAAGAATTTTCATAAGGGGATCTTAAAGACTCTATGGAGATTTCTTTTTTTACCTAATCAATAAATCACTCTGATTCTATGTATAGTATTCTGTACTGTAACATAGAAAAAAAACCCAACCCAACAGCAAAAATCTTGTGACAGAAAAACCTTACCAGGCTAACTATAACTAGAAATGCTAGGAACAACGCCTTTTGATAAGGGAAAAGCAAATCTTACAAATTCACCAAAATGTCAAATCAGGCTTTGGCAATTTTGATTTTTACTGATGACTTTTTAAGTTACATGCAATTCTTTTGACAAATACATTTGCCTTTAAGTGCTTGGTGCTTCTATTTATAATATGTTTTCCAGAAGCTCTTGTCTTCCTTGGTTTGCATAAAGTGTCTTTCCAGGTTTTTGAAAGGCGTTAAAAGAGATCTCTGCAAAAAGGTTTTTATTTCTGATTGTTCTGTGAACAAGTAACCAAGAACCTGAGACGAAGGATAGTAACTCAGGACACTGATACAAGTTTCCAGCATGATTTTTGATCATCACTGGCCGACATTAAAAAGAGAACGTATAAACCCCAAAACAAAACCAAAAAACCCACACAGGTAAGGCAAAATGGCTTTAACAGAACTTGAAACATGGGATTGGAAGGGACCCAGTAAACCATCAGTTCTTTTGTTGTAGGGAACTTATTTGATGAAATTCTTGTCACAATCTTATTTTAAACTCTAGCTTTCTGGCTTCACTTTATCACTACGGAGCGTTGTTAAAGAAACTCACTGATCTAAAGCTTGTAAGTCTAATTTCAAACTTAGATTTGTCACCTGCTAAATCTTTTTCCTTTCATTCCTGAATCTTGAATGAATCTTCAACATGTATTCCAGTTTTAATTTCACTTAGTTTATTTTTACTCATGCATGGTATTTCAGATGAGAGTAATCATATTACCTCTTCACTACCATTTCTCTAAGGTGAAAACGGAAGTTCTTTCAGATTTCTTTTTCTGACTACTTTTATTGGATTTCTCTGCAGCAGGTTCAGACTTCCTGGAATATGGGGGAGTAAAAATAGCCGTAGATTTACAGAGGCAGTTTCACCACTGTCTTGTATATATCATTAATATTACCACAGTTTGTCTCTGTATATTATAGTAACTTCACACCAGGATTAAATTTGCCATTTCATGGCAGCAATACACTGACAATCATCTAGTTCTTTCCTCTCTCTCTCTCTCTCATTGCTGCCTCATCTCTTCTTTTTGTCATCTCACAGTATGGGCCTACATATTTTATAGAGAAATCTCTGACCGGCTGGTCCTTACTCTATCTTCTCATTTCTGATTCTTGATACCTTACAGTCATCCAGTTGCTCCTCTGAAGGTATGTCACTTCTCCTTCATGTTGATGACTTCTAGTCTCACATAATCAATGCATTTCATTAAAATTTTCCCTTTTACTGTTTCTGGTCATAACTGAAAATACTTAATAATGTGCTCCAAAACTCATGCTTGAAAAACAAACTGATAGCTCTCACCTAAACCTGCAATTTTCCTTCTTTTATTTCTTCTTTACCTACTACTCTATACCTTTTTTTTACCTAATTCCTAGTTTCTTAAACATAGTCATTTGATTGAAGAAGTAGCAGCATCAAAAGCTTTAATGAAAGCCAAATGCATTGAATTTAGTTCATCATCATGATTAATGCACATTAATTGGTTTGGTTAGCTACAGATATTTATCTGTTTAATGCTGTGAATTGCTCAATTTACGCTGAAGTAACACTGCCATGAAATAGAGGTTTTAATCTTAATCAATCCAAAACACATTTAGATCTTCTTCCTTAAGATTTAATGGTCAGATTTTATATTAATCTCTCTAAAACAAATATCCAAAATTGTGAATTACCTTTTTTTTTTAAAAAAAAAAAAGTAAAGTATTGATTTTAAAAAAAAAAAGACTCTTTGATACCATTTTCCACTTGTTCCTGTGTGGAACATGTTCTCCTGCATCAATGATCTTCAATAAGAACATGAGAATTTATCTGACCAAATAGAGGCTTTTCCCCCATATAGATGTCTGAAATTTGGATCGTTAATTAAATTCCCTTGATAAGAAGAGGAAGAATACATTTACAAAGCTGAATTTGTCTTTTCTTAAACTAGACATTTTAAATAGCCAGCTAAAATTGTCTTCTAAATACAGCCTTCCCTGACAGTAAAAATGTTTGCAGTATTGGCAGCTTTGTTGGAGGAAGGTAGCTAAGTTTGGTAACATACAGTGAGCATGTGTAAGTGTATTTCATGGCATCAAATTACTTCAGTATCAACTCCATATTATCTTTAGCTATATGTATTTTGGCTCCTTGTACAGTGAGTTGTTAGAAAAATGCTGCTGCTTTCATATTGTTTTAATTACTGCTAGAACACTTTGAATAAATTGGATTTAGGTACTGTTAGGTCATTCTACTGTTTATTACACAATTTAGTCTTACCTTTTTGTTTATCAATATAGTTTTTTATTACAAGCCAATTAAAATTTTCCTCAACCTAAAGTCAGCGGGGGGGGGTAAGGGAAAGGATCAAAACTACCAGTTCCACCTAAATCAAACCATTATTTAAAAAAGCTTCTTTCTTTTATGCTAGAAGTTGAAGACAAGTTCCAAAAGTTTACAATTGACTGTCAAAAATAAACTATGTGTGTGTGAGTGCCTAGCACTTTGCCTAGCATGCTAAATAAATAATTTTTGGGTTTAGTGGGTTTCTTTTTGTTGGTTTGTTGGTTATTTTTTCCCCTTAGGGGCCATCTAAATCGGTACATTGCATTATGCCATAGATAAAATTATGGCATTTGTGCCTCTAGCAATATTTTTCAGTAGGGATAACATGACAGTGGTGGTTTATTTCCTTATTTTTTTCATTCCATCATTATGTTCATTTCATCATTACTTGCTTTGGAAACTATATAGATATTATTGGAATAAGGGGGAAAAAGATTCATCTTACCATGAATTAAAGCATCAGTGTTTTGCCCTCCTCAATTTTCAGGACTCCTATTACAATCTTTTCTTTCTTTTTACCTTTCACAAGATAATTTTGTTGATTAAGTATACAAAAGGCTGAGGTTTGTTTTTAGAAGGCTGCTTTAAGAATTAATTGCAAGCAAGATGTCCAAAGCCTGGTGAAGTCAACAAAATACCAGAAATTCTTAAGAGCCTGGGGTAGGTCTCTAAGACTGGGAATGAAAATAGATTTT
>VWZL01002397.1:77421-95742 GCA_013396915.1 Stercorarius parasiticus
TTTTTTTCTTTTTTTCTTTTTTTTTTTCCTTTTTTCTTTTTTTTTTCCTTTTCTTCTGTTTTTTGGGCATTTGTTGTTTTTGGGTTTTGGTGTGGGCTTTTTTGTTTGTTTGTTTTGTTGGGTTTTTTTAAGGGAATAGTCTAACTATTAGAAATATATTTCCTATTGCACACAGTAACGGATGGTTTAAAACAACTTTATTTGTGCCATTTTACCAGGAGACCTAATTTATTTTTTTACAAAGTTTTGTCCAGGATAGAGTTAAATTTCCTCATAGCGGCTTGTATGGTGCTATGTTTTGGATTTGTGATGAAAATGTTGTTGATAACATAGGTATGATTTAGTTATTGCTGGGCAGTCCTTGCACAGTGTCAAGGCCTTTCCTGCTTCTCACACTGCCCTGCCAGCAAGTAGGCTGGAGGGAACACAGCTGGGATAGCTGACCTCCACTGACCAAAGGGATATCCCATGCCATATAACATTGTGCTCATTAACAGAAGCTGGGGAAAGAAGGAAGGGATGTTTGGAGTGATGGTGTTTGTCTTCACAAGTAAATGTTGTGCATGATGGAGCCCAGCTTTCCTGGAGACAGCTGAATTTCTGCCTGCCGATGGGAAGCAGTGAATTAATTCATTATTTTGCTTTGTTTGGGCATGAGGTTTTTGATATACCAATTAAACTTTCTTTATCTTAACCCACAAGTTTTTGCACTTTTACCCTTCTAATTCTCTCCCCCATTCCACCAGGGGAGAGTGAGTGAGCGGCTGGGTGGTGCTGGGCTGCCCACCAGAATTAAACCATGACAAGTAATAAAATATGTAATATGAATTTAAATTAGTTTGAATTTGTCATCTTTATTCAACCTTGGAACTAAAGACTGTATTTGAAAGCAAATTTTGTGACAATAAAGTATTCCAAAATTAGGATATGTAATGCAGTACAAGATGTTATTTCTCACCAGCACTTTCTTGCTGAGTGAAATATCTAGGTGCTTCCTCCGGTTGTGTATTTGTCTTACAATCCTATTTTTTTTTCAGCAGGGTTCTCTTTCCACTGCAGACATTGAACAGATTGTTACTCCTCATTGGCAGAAGATAGCAAGATATTAGGAGACTGCTCCTGATAAGAATCCTGCAGGTAGCACTAGTCAGTGCCATGGAGTACTCAGAAGAAACAGAGGAAAAAAGTGTCTGAAGCTTAATATGTCTAAACCAGGGAAATACAATTTTCCACCATTCCCATCATGGGACATTAAATGTATTTTTGTCTTTATTGAACCTTTTAAAATTCTACAGTAAAATAAAGTAATTGTATTTTCCGTTTATGCATCAGCTAAATAGGATAGTATTAATAACAGTAGAATTCCATTAACAGTCATATGTTTATGCTTAAGAGCTGAGAAAAGTTTATGAACCAAAACTAACATACACTTTGATTTGTGCCAACTGAGATTGTGATTGATATACCCAAGTTATGAAGTTGGTTTTAAGGTTTTTAACAATAGAGAGTGTAAGAGAGAAAATTTAGATAGTAATCTGCATTTAAATTTTTCAATGTCTCTCCCCCTTGAGTACTGAGAGAGATGAACCTGAGGTCTCTAGAATTTCCCAGCAAAAAGTATTGCCTGGACAGACGGGACAGGCTGGATCAATGGGCAGAGGCCAGTGGTATGAGGTTCACAAAGGCCAAGTGCCACGTCCTGCACTTGGATCATAACAACCCCATGCAGCACTAAAGGCCTGTGGAAGAGTGTCTGGAAGGCTGCCTGGCAGAAAAGGACTGATTGGGGGTGTTGGTTGACTGCTGGCTGAATAGGAGCCATCAGTGTGCCCAGGTAGCCAAGAAGGCCAACAGTGTCTTCACCTGTATCAGCAACAGTGTGTCCAGCAGGACTAGGGAAGTGATTATCTCCCTGTACTCAGCAGTGCTGAGGCCCCACCTCGAATACTGTGTTCAGTTTTGGGCCCCTCACTACAGGAAAGAAATTGAGATTCTGGAGTGAGTTCAGAGAAGGGCAACAAAGCTGGTGAGGGGTCTGGAGAACAAGTCTTATCAGGAGCAGCTGAGGGACCTGGGATTGTTTAGCCTGGAGAAAAGGAGGCCGAGGGGAGACATTATTGCTCTCTACAGCTACCTGAAAGAATGTTGTAGCGAGGTGGGGGTTGGTCTCTTCTCCCAGGTAACAGGCAATAGGACAAGAGGAAATGGCCTCAAGTTGTGCCAGGGAAGGTTTAGATAAGTTATTAGGAAAAATTTTTGCACTGGAAGTGTTGTCAAGCACTGGAACAGGCTGCCCGGGGAAGTGGTTGAGTCACCGTCCCTGGAGGTATTTAAAAGACAGGTAGATTTGGTGCTTAGCGACATGGTTTAGTGATGGCTCTGTGAGTGTTAGGTTGATAGTTGGACTCAATGATGTGAAAGGTCCCTTCCAACCTAGACAATTCTATGATTCTATGATTCTAATATCAGGAACATATATCATAAGGAACAGAACATTTATCCCTCCGTAGAGCTTTGTAGGGTTCTGATCCAATCACTACACTCATTTAAGAGTTTCAGTCACAAAAAATTATTTAAAGAGTTGTAGGATTGTCTAAAGGAGAATTAGTATAAGTTTATGTGAAGACATGTTAACCATCTTGGAAAAAAAATGTACATTGGTGCTTTTGATGTTCATTTTTAAATAGAGCAAAATATTTCCTGGATATTAGCTTGTAATATTAATATTAATGGTAATGAGACTCTGTTCTAGAGCTGAGAAGTATGTCACAGAAAGACTTGTGTAACCCAAGATTCATACTCATGTCTTTAAGTCAAAATCTGTTGGCCGCCTACCACAGTACTTCTATTGGTATCAAGCAGAGTTATTTCTCATTGACAGATTAATTGTGATTAATGATCTCGTATTGCTAACTAGGAGTTCTTCTGCTAAAGAGTCGGACAGATGAAAGTATGATTTTTCTTCACCTTCACTAATAAGATTATAAAGAAATAAGAAAAAAATGTAGCTTTGAAAACAGAAAATGTTAGTGATATAATATTCTCCCCAAATATTATGATTTAATAGATACTACTCCAAAAATAATGAATTAAGAGATTCAGAATATTTTCCCCAGAGAAAGTGCCAAATTCCGTATTTATATGGGGCACTGTAATTTGTTTGATGTACCTGAAGACTGAATTGTCATAAATGTTTTGGCACTTATGTATTTGAGAGGCAGCTCTCTCTGAGTAGTCAAATTGAGTTTTCCTTTCTGAAAGGATAGGAGTTTGATGCAGAATCAAAGGTTTTCATCCTCAGAACACACAGATACAACAGAATATGTGGAAAAGGAAGGGGACATCACCTAGTATACACTTACCTGAGATAACTCCTCAGGGAGTCTTGTCAGCACAGGGGGATTAAGTCACCCTGGAAGATAACTCTAGGTGAAAGTGGGATGACACATGTTTTGAAAGTGTCTGAGAGTCATCTTATTTTAAGGCAAGTGTCTTACATAAAACAGATTCATTCTGCTGTCAGAGTGCATGCTTCTGTCCTTTAGCCATAAAGACAGCCTCTGAGCGATTGACCAAAATCCAAGTGTCTACATCAAAAAATCCTAACAATAGTTGAAACAAATCTTCGAAGACTAAAGTTTTTAATACCTGTAACTCACACAGTGGGAAAAACCTGTTATGTTAATTTTATAGAACTCCTTCAAACTGATAAAAGAATGCAGAAAATATGTACACTTCAAAAAAACTTAAATTCTCACCACCTAATTATTAAATATTTCTAATGATGGTGGTAGTGCATTTTTCAAGGCCAGTTCGTTATTTTTGATTTCAGGGAAGTGTTGCAGAATGTTAGGAAAATTAACAATTGATGGTCATGTGGTGTTTCTACTACCAAACAAAGATTTAGACAAAGCTGGAGCAGATACAAGAGGGCTATGCTAAAGAGACTTCTGTATATTTTATATATCCTCTGAATGACAACTTGGTCCAAGGACAAAAGATTTATCAAAGGCGTGGGTGAAAAGGTGAGATATTAATTATATATTTTACTCTATTTTATTGCAATCTAATAGATGGTAGGTGGTGTTCTGTCATACTGTCTTTATACCCAATTTCTCTTTACACACGCTTGCAGTCCCTTAACAAGCGATCCTTATAAGCATAATATAAGCATATCCTTATTAAGGATACCATATTAAATTAACAAGTTTTTCCACCTTACAGACTTAGATTGTGCTGCTAATGTTTGATAGTTTTAAGATGAAGACCTAGTGTTTTTATCTATCTTTTTTGACTGCCAAGGCTTCAAACAGAAGACTTGAAGGTGGCAGCATGATTGCAACAGCTCGTATCAAAAAATTGTTACATCAAGAGCAAATACACTGCTTGTTTTCTGCCTTGTATGTGGTGAATAATTACATTAAATCAATCTCAACTGTCCATCAAAGTCAAATTTATTAAAACACAGCACTGCAACTGAACACTTTTTGAAATCAATATGACTGATGGCTAACAGCATGAGCTTTGCACTTAGATTTACATTTTGAAAGACTGACCTTTTCCACCATCTTTGATTTTTCTTTAATGGCCCCCCTTCCAAATCTTAGAAAGTAAGAATGAATAGCTTCTTATCATTATAGAAGCAATACAAACACTATGCTGTTTCTTCCAGAATTATGTAAACCACAAATGAAAGATGAAACAGAAAACAGCAGAAATAAACTCCCCATTTCTCAACCTGTCAACTACATAAAAAAGGCCCATTAAAGCAGGATAAGTGACACACAGAAAGGCAGCTGCTGCTACAGGAAAACCTTATTGCAAAAATGCAGTAAGTCAGAGACATTTCATTTTTACTAATTTAAAAATACATCCAGAAAGCACACCAGATCAATCAAACTGACTCTCTAAGCCATGACTTCCAAGAAGCAGTACCTTGTTGGGTCCAAAATGCCATAAGATTGTTTGACTAGGAGCTAACTTTCCTTCACCTTCTAAATATTTAAAAGAAGGAATATTTTCAGGGCTTGGAAAAGAATAGCATTTAAAAAACTAAAAATCCTTCTGTCTTTCTTTTTTTTTAACATTTTGAAATATCATCCAATCAATGCAGGACTGTGTGATTTTTGGAGACCTGAAGAAATGAATGATCAGGTCACCTATGCCTCTTCATTAAGCATGGGGAAAAGGGAATTGGGAACAACTCACTTAGGGAAGATAAAAAGTTAAAATCTCCATGATTAAGAAAGAGATACAAGTGTAGACCTTGTAATGATATAGCTATAGAGCATTATATTTTCTTTAGCTGTGTAACCACTTTCAGCAATTTTTGCCCCAAGATATTTGTTCCTGCTTCTGCAGTACAGTTGACAACAATTCCTATTGGGATACTGTAGCTGTTAAATGTACACCTAATTAAATCACTTTAGATACAGAAAACAACTGTGTAAAAATTATTAGCACAACTAGATTACTACAATATCACTAAGGAAATTATTGAAGATATGCTGATTGAGTTTTTTAAATTGAAAAGAAAGTAATTTTTCTTACTGTTATCTTGGAGTTTATTTTCCATTTAACAGAAAATTTATTAATATTCTCAAAGCTTACTGACAAAATATTTAGTTAAGGTTTTAATTTATTCAACTAGGAAACCAACATGCATGAAATAAGGAGTAGTTTGTTTCACGTTGTTTAAACATTATGATGTTCTGGCTCTGAAGCAGCTAAACTGGGGAGTATAAAGAGAAATATACAAATAATCCCACATTTATTAAATCACAATGGGAATCTTGTAAGTATAATTTATATGACATTAAGCAAAAAACATTTGTCCTTTCTTTCATTATATAGTTTTGTTTCATAAAAAATATTAGCTAGTAAGTATAAACAACAACAAAAAAGTTAAGCTAAGAATATAATCAGAAATAACAGTAACTTTGTCAGTATTTTCATTCAGAAAACCCTACTGCAAATAATTAATATTAAGGGAAAGAAAAAATATTTGAACCTAAGTTACCAGCTAAAAAAATTCCACTTTCATAAGCATTTTGCAACCTTGCAAATGGCTCTAGGTGGTCTTATGCAAGCAAGGGGGTTAGACCAGATGACCTCTAGAGGTCCCTTCCAACCCCAGCAATCCTGTGACTCTGTGATTCCGTGATTCCGGTGAATCTAGATCTCGTCTTCCTTATATAGATGAAATGTTTTTTTCAAATTGGCTATGGCTATCCACTGAGGTAAAAGAAACAATGCCATTTGATCTGGGTACGTATTACATCATACACCAAGGAAAATTATATTCATAGATTTTACAAGAGTAATTCAGGAGCAGGCAGTGAGTCAAGATATAGTTGAGCAATTCTGAATATAGAAAAAATTCAAATGCTGCTCAGAGCTAATTTACAAATAAAAGGCAAGGATTATATATACCAAGTATATTAGACACTGTGAACAGTTTGCCCAGTTCCTTCTACAAGTGAGTCTCAGATGATAATTAAAAATGTTTCAAGAAGAGCATAATATGTCTCCTGGAGCATGTCTCCATGCAAAATAGCATCTCCGCTAAAATAAATTTTTTAACTTTCAAATGTGGCAACTGCACTTCTTTTGTCAAAGGAGGGAAAAAGAGCTTCTACATATCATATAGATACAAAATGCTACATTTTGTCATATGACTGAGTAGCATATAACACAGAACAGCAAATAACAATTTATTCTTATCCAACTGCTGAAAGTAATTTATTATTATGATTATTATTTTTATTGTTGTTATTATTTCATAGTACTCTTCTAGCTGCTTTATACAAAATATGAAAGGAGATGTGGTGCTTCCCCTGGATACTTAAACTTCAGAGGTTAAGACAACTATTTGTCATTAGTAAAATTTGAGCCTTTGCTATTAAAGCTCGAAGAGATGCTGAGGGAAGCCATAATGTTCCCTTCAACTTTCTACTGCTCTGGAGAAGGAGTTGAATTGCTACAAATGTCCATCTGTTGCAATGTACTTTTATCCCTGCAATGGCTGTCATAGGGCTGGCAAAATCACCATGTTCTTCATCAAATCCTATATAGCTCTGGGAGGTGGGATATAGCCAGTTTGCAGAGCCTGCCATGTCGATGCAGTGGAATCAGCGGTACAACACTCTAAGAAAAGACTAAAGGGCAGCTACTGCTCTCCTGACCCACTTTAATGACACTTGCTTTCACCAGTTCCCATAATGGCAGTGGTCTGTCCTTAAATGATAGTGGAAACGATAGTAATATGAACAAGTGTCAAGGAGTAGAGATGCAGGTAAACGGCTTGTCATCACAGCTGTAAATGCAAATGGACAAACAACTTAAAGGCTGCTTTTACAATGTGGAGTTTCAGTGCAATTTTGCTACATTTTAGCTTGTATATTAGGGCCAGGGTTACGAAGGGGAGCTGATGGTGACTTAGCATTCAGGAGTTTTCTGAATGAGGCAACTACAGTTCAATAAACAGGACTACTGATAAAGCATCTGAATTCAGTATAGTGGGCACATAGAAGTGGGGGACAAAATAGACATGGGAAAACAACTTTCAGTGCAGTGGAAGGAGTGTGTTGGAAAAGGGAATGGATACACATCATAAAAAACTGAAAGCCAAACAGAAATTTTCAGTAGTTGGTTGTTTTTTTTATCTCTCAGTGCACATTTTCTTCTCCTACTTGGCCTTTATGATCCTAGATTTCTGTTTTGAGAGGCTTTTTCTCATATGTTTCCAGAGATATAGCTTTAGCAGAAAATCTCCTGATGCTTAGGACCACTGGTCACTCCAAATATATTGGTACATAAGTCCTGCCTTCTAAATTATTTAGACACCTAGTTCATTCATTTTGATAACAGTTAGGCATCCAAGCATTCAAGTTTGTGTGTTTAGACAAATACTATTTCAACAATAGGTTTTAGCATTTATCGTAGGTTTTACTAGGATAAATGTTCCCATACAAGGATTTTTATTACTGTAGTTGTAATGGTTAAAAAAATTGCACTAGCCGACGTATTATAGAAGTAAAATCTTGTAAGTGCAGACCAAACCTTTGCCTATAAGAAACTAAGATGGAAGATTATGTCTCCCTTGAAAGTACTGTGTAAATTTACAGCAGTAGATAAATGATGCAATTGGAAAAGTATTTTTTTTTATAGATTGCTCTGTGAGTAATGCAGGCTGGCTGTGAAATGAGTGTTTTTAGAGGGTGAGAAGCTCATAAAGGGAGACGGTGGAACTATAGACCATTAATATTAGCAAGAATGCATCCAGTACAGTGCAAATGAGTTATGAGTGACCTAGCAAGGCTTTAATCAGGCTGATATAATAGCATAGATTTTGTGTAAAAGTAGGAACATGGTTTTGGACTTACTGACTTCTTTTTATTTCTTTTTTATTATTTTTCCATCTGGGTTACCCTTCTATCAAAATGAATTAAAGCAAAGGAAAAGAAGAAACAAAGACAATATGTTAGGGTCCAAGTGTGAGCAATGAACTGAACAAAGAAAATGCGTCGAAATTTGGCTTCTCAGAAGATTCAGGGACTTTACCCATCAGAAATGAATGCTCAGAAAGGGTGTCACTCTCTATGATACTACTGATCCATAGAGCAGAAAAAAATTGAAGGGTAATTTGAAGACAGTCCGCCACCACTTTTCAGAGAAGGAGCCAGACGAACTGCCAGTTTTGACCTTCTGTCTAAAAGCAAAGCCTCCAGCATTATAGCAGTCTTAATATCCTCGTATCATTAGTAAGAGAAGAATTGAGGGAAGTGTGAATGTTCATATAGGGAATGTTATCATACTTTTTAAACAAAATTAAATGTTCACAAATGTTAACTGCCTGCAGGTTTGGATGGTTAAAGAAAAACATAAATATGGTCTCCATTTTACTATTTAGGCTGCAGTGTTGATCCTATGAAGATAACTCTGACAAATTTTTTGCAGATCTATTGCATCAAGAAGAGGAATTACCTGCCTTCAGTAACAACACTGGCTGTTCCATAAGAAATTTTTTCACAGAGGGCATAGTTTTGCTCTAAGAGGAAATTATTAATATTGTTATTGTTGTTTTTATTATTGTTATTGCTATTATTAACTTGTATATGAATGTCTGATACTCTGCCCTCAATAAGTTTTTGCTCGAGTCAAAAAAGGAGAAAGTCTGGGATTAGTGGTGATTTGTTATCGCTGTGGGAATACTCCATAAAGAAAAGATGACTTTTTATTAGTATATATCTATGGGGTGTCTTGCATACCACTACATGATGTTTAAGAATATGCTTCTCTGCACTGTGTGGCATTTAAGCATAATTATTGGGTTTTGCTATAGTAAGGAAAAATCTTGCTATAAGCAGCAGGTAAGTTATCAAGTGCAAGTTTTACATTCAGATCTCAGTATGGATGATTGTAGAAAAAAAAAAAGAATGAGTTTGAACATAAGTCAGATAAAACTTGCAAACCTATAAAAGGTGAAAAGACATAAACTGTCCCCTACTCCCACCCTTGCCCTGTGATGGGGGTTTAGGGACAGATTCCACCTATTCACTGGTCACTCTTCTGCATCTCCATCTTCCTTCAAGATGAGGTCTCTTTTGTTTGCAATCTCTGTGTAATGTCACAGCTAGTTTTTGAATCGACCTGCAACACATGCTTCCAGAATCAAGGTTTTCCTTTACAAACTGAATGTATATATGAAAGGAATTGCATCCTTTCATTTTCTCAGAGAAAAAGTGTTTAGAGGATGCCTGTAAGTGTTTGTGTCACTGAACAGAAGATAACAAACATTCAGTCAAAAGGCTTTCTGTGGAGGCTGCTTGGCAGAATCTGACTGTCAGAAATTGAAAAGAGGCCAAGCTCATGTACAATGGTTTTGTCCTAGTAAAGGCTTTCTCAACCAGTAAGAATGCAGTACTCCATTCAACAGCTATCACTACACCTCTCCTCTTTGTAATGTGAGTTCTCAAAAAGCCTGACGAAGTTGCTATTGTGAAAAGGATTTGGTTTATTTTCATTTTTCAAAATCGGATGCCTCATAATTTCATTGGTTGTTCCAAACTAACTTTCATGTGGTATGTTATTAGTATTTCCCCATGACTCAGTGTCACACGACCTTACTCCAAACCTTCATAGTGAATGTCGTGGTTTAACACTGGCCAGCAGCTCAGCACCGCCCAGCCACCCATTCACTTCCCTCCAGTGGGATGGGGGAGAGAATTGGAAGGGTAAAAGTGAGGAAACTTGTGGGTCAGGATAAAGACAGTTTAATAAGTAAAGCAAAAGCTGCATACTACATGCTGGTATGAAATTCCACAAGGCCAAGTGCCAGGTCCTGCACTTAGATCATAACAACCCCATGCAGCACTACAGGCTTGGGGAAGAGCGGCTGGAAAGCTGCCTGGCAGAAAAGAACCTGGGAGTGTTGGTTGACTGCCGGCTGACTGAATATGAGCCAGCAGTGTGCCCAGGTAGCCAAGAAGGCCAACATCATCCTGTACTCAGCACTGCTGAGGCCCCACCTCGAATACTGTGTTCAGTTTTGGGCCCCTCACTACAGGAAAGAAATTGAGATTCTGGAGTGAGTTCAGAGAAGGGCAACAAAGCTGGTGAGGGGTCTGGAGAACAAGTCTTATCAGGAGCAGCTGAGGGACCTGGGATTGTTTAGCCTGGAGAAAAGGAGGCCGAGGGGAGACATTATTGCTCTCTACAGCTACCTGAAAGAATGTTGTAGCGAGGTGGGGGTTGGTCTCTTCTCCCAGGTAACAGGCAATAGGACAAGAGGAAATGGCCTCAAGTTGTGCCAGGGAAGGTTTAGATAAGTTATTAGGAAAAATTTTTGCACTGGAAGTGTTGTCAAGCACTGGAACAGGCTGCCCGGGGAAGTGGTTGAGTCACCGTCCCTGGAGGTATTTAAAAGACAGGTAGATTTGGTGCTTAGCGACATGGTTTAGTGATGGCTCTGTGAGTGTTAGGTTGATAGTTGGACTCAATGATGTGAAAGATCCCTTCCAACCTAGGCAATTCTATGATTCTATGGTTGTATAATTCTCTACGCAAGCAAAGTAAAATAGGGAATTTATTCACGATTTGCCCTTGTCAGGCAGATGTTCAGCCATCTCCAGGAAAGCAGAGCTCCATCACGCATAACGGTTACTTGGGAAGACAGAACCAATAACCCCAAATGTCCCCCCTTCCTCCTTCTTCCCTCAGGATTTATTGCTGAGTATGACATCGTATGGCATGGCATATCCCTTTGGAGAGCTCGTGTGGGCTGTCTCAGCTGTGTCCCCTCCCAACTTCTTGTGCACCCCCAGCCTACTCACTGATGGGGTGTTGTGAGAAGCAGAAAAAAACCTAATGCTGTGCAAGCACTGCTCAGTAATAGCTAAAACTTCCCTGTGTTATCGACACTGTTTTGGTCACAAATCCAAAACATATCATCATACAAGCTACTGCAAAGAAAATTAACTGTCCCAGCCCAAACCAATATGGTCAGTTCTAGATTTGAGTATCTTTATATTGTTACTGTTCACAGCTTCATAGCTGTGTAGTTTGTCCATTTTTCAGATAAAAACAGTATGTCAAACAGTATCTCTCCCTTAGTATAGCTGTCTCTGCAATACCAGGGATAACTTCTTTTTCGTGATAAGAGAGGATTATTAAAGCTATTTTTTAGTCAGGGAAGGTCCTTATGTGGCTGGTAGTCAGCCTTATTTCATGGCAGCTTGGATCTTGAGGAGAAATTCCTATCCACTTAGAGCTCTGACCACATCTTTGTGAAGTCCTACAACACTGAAGTTGTTCAGTAATATCTTTATTCATCTACACATCCCGGTATTTACTTAATTTAGATAAAGAACATTACTGAAGCTGCAATAATAAAAGATGTGCATTGTACTGGACTGTAAAAAACTTTAAGTAGGCTTACAGTGTATTCTTGGGTCTACATATACAGTGCAGCTCCTTTTGCCAATAATGACATTTTGACAACACAGCAACAAACATAGCTTTTCATAACTCAACATGTGGTAGGAAGTGATATACATTTACAATCAAAAAGTCAAAGCAAAATAGATAGTTCTAATTCTTAGCATCATGTGCTGACCTGCACATAAGTATTCATACACCCGTAAACAAAGTGGCTTGGAAAAATTCAGCTGCTAGAAAACAGCCTCCTTTTTATAGGAAGTGGCATATGTTGTTGTTGATGTTGTAGTTATGTAAACCAGTAATATAAATAACTGTCTTTTGGGGACCTAGGATATTATCACTATCTGTCCCACTTAACCTTTTCCTTTTTTCAGAGTAGTTGATTTCACAAAAGGATTACTAGACTGACATTGAAACTTTTCTGTGTGCATAAATGAGTTGCATAAAATTGCAGCCTCAATAAATATGAATATGAATTTGGGGGCTAGAATTGAAAAATATGTACGTTAAGTCTTCAATATTGTAAAAACAATCAATTTTTGATGCCTCCCTCTAAGGGGAGTGAGACTGTCAACATGATTATGTACAAAAAACTTGGTTAGAGTTCTAATTTCCATGGAGGGGAATTTTTTCAGGATTTGTCACCTTTGAAAATTCTTCCAAAAAATTTTAATAAGTTAATTTTTGTGCAGAGTTGCTTATTCCAATGTCTGGTGTCTATATTTATAATTACTTTGAGATGTTTTTCCACAACTGAACCCATGGAGATGCAGTTTTGTCAATTTGCATCAGAATGCTTTTTTGATAACCTCAGAAGGCAACTAAAAATGTCCTACAGTCTTCTTTAGCAGAATTGCACTCATTCTGATAATGAATCTACAAATACACAAAAATATATCTCGAATGTAACTATTTTAAGTTGTAATACATGGGAGTGGAAAAAAAAATTTGAAGGAAATTGTTGCTAAAAAAGAGGTAAAAAATACACTAAGAGAAACTGCATATTCAATTTTCATAATAAATTACAAATAAAAGAGGGAAAAAACTTGAAAAAGTCTATTATAATGTGCTGTAAGCATAGTTTTCAGAGCAACCATAATTGGCACTATTGCATCACTTTTTAAATAGCTCATGTTGACTAATATTTCCTGTGTGAACCATGAAAATGCAATTATTTGAGTTCTGTAAGGAAACTAGTTTCAAATAGATATATGCCAAATACTGCACACAATGTTACTCAGAAATATTGTTTTATTCTGAAAAACTAGGAGAAAAAAAAAAAAAGCAGTGGAGATGATAGTATCGTCTGCTGGGAACTCATCCTCCAACTGTTTGGTTTGTTTTTTTGTTTTTTTTTTAAAGTTTGTGCTATAAACACTGAACCTCAAACTACCTACAGTAAATTTTTAATTAAGATCGTTTAACAGATTTTGGTTGGAAGATTCTTATGTTCTTACTAATAGAAACAGTGTTCAACAATAAAGATTTCACAAGTGTCACATAAGTTACTCTATATTTTTTTTCTTCTTCTACTTCGTTACATATTTTCTCTCAATATTGCATTTCAGGTATCATACTTACAAGTATATGCCTGCACTAAATTAGTGTTTATATATGCCTTATATATGCTTTTATATAAATTCAGGTACCATACTTACAAGTATATGCCTGATATATGTCAAGGAAAGGATGATAAGAACACTAACATAAATTTGATGAATGTGTCTCTTATCTACTGCATACATGTAAATATCATAAATGCAATTTCAACAAATGCAAAATTCAAAGGCTTAAAGGCATTTCTATCCCATTTGAAAAGACAACGTGTTTACTATGTCGTATTCAAAATTATATAGCTACTTTTGAAATCTTATAGCCTTCCTTTTCATTAATATCAATGACTGCAAGGCGATATTATTCTTTGTATTTGCTGAGGTTCCTATGATAGTTCATGGAATCTGCACTTAATAATTCCGTAGTATCTATTCTGTAGTGCTTCTGAGCCAAATCAACTGTTCCTGTGCCATCCTGAAAGTTTCAATATGGCTAGCACATTATGCTTTATCAAGGGAAGGTCAATTTAATCTAAAAATAACTATTTCATTTACATTTATATAGCTCTATTCAAATCAGATGACTTCTAATGAAAAATTCAGAATTCAATGAATAACAATTTTTCCTGTAGAATATTTTGCAGAAAGGAAATATTTTCAATTATTTGCTTTTAGTTTTTAAATAGTCTACTTCACTCTTTTCTTTCTTTGCTTTCTTCAGTAAGTATAATACAGTAAGTCAGGAAAAAAACCAAACCAACATATTCAGGTTTCCCTAATAACATCTTTCTAATGAATTCTCTATGTGTGACCCACTCACCTATGCTGGAAAAGTTTCAATGGGCTCTTTGAAATGCATAATTAAACACCTGTTATTATTTGCAGGACAAGTGCAAAAAGTGCTACAACAGTAATATTCCTACTGTTATGCTTATCCAATGAGATGGGAAATTGAAGAATCTATTTACAAGTATAAGATGTTTCTATAATATATTCCATAATAACAAAGAGAATCTCCTACTCAAATAAATTGAATTTAATTTTATCAGGCAAAAAAAGTAAGGGAGTAATCTTGCCTTCGTAAGATTGTAACGCACTTGGAAAACTGACTTCAAGAGTTCTCACGATATTTTTAGCATGCTGAGAAAACTCAGTTAATACTTAACTGAAGTTATTCTGCGTGCATAAATCAAACATGTATTGACAAGAGGATTTGATTATAAGAATTAATTTTAAAAAAGATCAGATAGGAGTCTTAAATTAAATGCTTTTTCATTTTAAATTATAGGAATATTTTTTAAAAATAATTGTGGGTCAGACCATACTTTTTGAATTAGTTAAGGAATTTAACTTTGTTTTAAATTTAAATTACATTAGTTAAAGAAACTGCTAAATTATTTATAGCAGTAAATGTGTTGCAATTATGTAGAGAATTTTGATAACATTTTAGTGTACACTGGAACACTAAAACAATTTTAAAGTAAAATAATGTAAAAATTATTAACTATGTCAATATTTGCTGTTTGAATAGATCACACTCTAAACTACAGTAAGTATATAACACTCTAATATTTAACCAAGTTAAATATTCTTTTACTTTTTAAAGTAGAGAGAGATTTCTAGTTGTCTGTGCTTCTTTTTAACTAGAGTGATATAAGTCGAAATTTTATTGGCCTGTACCAACTTCTATTATTCCAATTGATTTAGATTCTAACATGTCTAGACAAGAGTCTAAGTAGTCCTTAACCACATAGGCAGGCTTTGGTGATACATTCTGAATGTAAACAACATTTGGGGATGTTTCCGCCACAGCTGAATTTTGGCTGGTATGTAGCAATGTCCCTGAATCGTTCCCTTGTAAAATAGAGGGAAATTTTTGACCATCAGCCATAAGTTGGTGAGGTTGTACTTAGACCAGAGCAGTTAAGAATTTAACTTGGGTATTATAACACTTAAAAGTTAGGCTCTTGGCCCAAAATACCCAAGATAGATAGATAGGTTCCCTATAAAGCCAATCAAAAGATGCTGGCATCTGGAGTACTTCCAGGGTGTGATACAGAATCACTGTGTTTTAACCATCTCTCTCCTTTAATTACGGAGGAAGGTTAGTGACCCTGTAATGTAGTTTCGTGAGGGACAGGCCAAGAGGAAGGCGACAAGGCAGGGGAACATCTGAACACATGTCTGACTCCAGTCAGCATCTCCCTCACCGTGAGCCCCTTGGTACCCATGAAGGGCACACTTGGGGCACAGAGAAATTTCTGTATGCACAGCCCAGAGATGGAGCACCATCTCAAAGAGTGGGAGTCATAGTATTTTAGGTCACCCTCGGGTGCTAAGGAGTCTGAGTCCTATTCTCTCTAAAGAAGAACCCAAATCCTAAACTGAGTGTATTGTGTGTAATGCCTTTTGCACGCCCCTTGTTGTATCTTGAGACTGTTGCACAGAAGAGGGGACAGAAAGGGATCAAGCAAAAGGCAGGAGTTACAAATCAAGTACTTACTAGTTTCACCAAAAAAAAAAAATCCTCCAAACCCCCAAGATTTGCAATATCACACCTAAACACAAATTGAATTAGAAAATGGAATAATAATGCAAATGATAAAACTATAAAAACCTACTGCAATTAATTTAAAGTGATGCATATAGACTATTCAAAATACCACTGCTGGTTCTGAGTGTCTTTGTATGGCAAGCACCTACTTAGGGCAAAGTGCTTGTAGTACAGCTGCGAGCCCACTTCTTTGCAACCCGGCATAAGGCATCTGCAGTTACAAGTCACATACGTATTAAAATTCCCTTCAAGAACAAGATCACATTATGTTATCAGATTCTACTATGCAAACTGATTAAATAAGGCCACTTTTACTTAAAGTTCACCTCAATCTTTGTACCTTGAGCGTATTTAATCAAATATTTAGACTCTTTCCTCTTTCAGGCACACTGCATGAAATAGATCCACATATGTTGTCTCCTAGGCAGAATTTTTGGTCTAAGTAGTGGCAAAGAAAAAAGGTAAGCATTTAGAAATACATATAATCTGACTTTTTCCTTCCATTTCGGGATCATCATAAAGTCATGACACATATTCTATAGCCAATAGGGGGCTCGAAGAAAAAAAAACACATAAGACTGTATTAAAGAAGAAGCCCTAATTATTTGAAAGACACATTTGTTTTTATTATGAAACAAGGATAGGGCTGTAGGAGCCACAGATGAACAAAATTATAGATGTTATACAATTATTACAACACACCACATAGGCATAAACTCCTCTTTTTGTCTTGTCCCTTGCCCTGCTGTAATATGAGCAATAGTGTGTGTTTTCACGTAAGTATATTCTTAACAGGAGTGTAGACTCCAGAAAAAAAATATTTGTAGAAAGTTGTTTGTATAACTGTTTTCTTTTAAATTCTGTTTATACCCAAAAGCAATGTGATTGAGAACTTAGTGTTTTGTATGGCATTATTCGAAGTGCTATTAATTTAAACAATTTCATTTATACAGAACCACAGAAATTAAAAATACTTAGTTTCAAGAAATATGCAAAATGGATTGAAAGAGCAGTAATACGGTGATGGTAATATGTGCAAAATATATAATCTTCAGTGTGTTGCAGCAATTTTGACAAAGATGGCATAAAATATGCAATTACAAACCCATTAATTATATTTAAGGAAATGTAATTTTAATTAGATGTCTATTAGCATTTCCAAAAATCATTCTCATATATCTATATTCTGAATCTGCACATTTAGCCCATTTTTTGAAGATCAAGTTTGCAGACTGTTTACATGTTTGGTAGGAAACTCAAATATATGAGTAACCTGATTCAAAATTTCTCCAGGTTTTGCAATCAGCATAAAAATGCTTAGTGTCAAGCTTTTGGTTATGCTTTCTCAGTAAATTACATGCACTCTTCTGGAATGTATGAATAGTTCAGGTCTTAGTAAAGATAAACTGTAGCTGGGCTAGTGGTGAATCGATGTGGTTGAAAATAAAAAAAGTATTTGGACTTCTAAGTTTAACCCCTTCTCCAGCTTGTAGTCTAAATAATCTCCTAGATAAATAAATGTAATGACTTAAAAGGAGTAATATCCTTCCTACACCTTTCAATAAATTAATACTAAGGTGTTTGAATGCTTCCGGTAAAGCAAATCTAAATCTATCGGCTTAGCAAATACAACCTGAAACACAAACAGCTTACCTGACATTCAAACATTGATAGATGACTTAAAAATAAAAATTTATGCTTGTAGCCCTAAATTCTGAGATACGAAGCAAAAAGCCAAATATTCCCACTTTATCTTTTTTAACTTCATTTTGACTTGGAATGCATGCTTCATACAGCAATATTTGGGCAAGCAGCTGTACAGAATCCGAGATAAAACAATAATAATGAAAAGTAGTTCATGTTTACAAATGCTTCCTATTCCTATTCAGTAGTGCTGAAATATATATAAAATACAAAGCTGTATAGTCAAGAAACAATTCAAGTGTCAAGAAAAAAAAAAGGGTTAAGAAAATAATGATGTTTTTGCAAAAAAATCCCTAGAATTTCCATGGATGCAACTGATTAGGAAGTATATAAATAAAGCAACAGGTACCTCAAGCATGAATTAAATTACGAGAGAAATAAAAGAAAAATAAATGGGAATAAATCAAGCATATTACTGGAAGTAAAAACAACAGATGGCAGATGAATTCAAGATAGGTACAGGATACAGGCCAACAAATGGAAAGTTTAGTAGCAGTAACCTGCATATCCACAAGGAAAGAAAGAAGAATGCTCATGTTAACAGTAGTCATAGATACAGCAATTTGTTTT
>VWZL01002397.1:95787-173807 GCA_013396915.1 Stercorarius parasiticus
GATAATTTCTAATCAGAAGCAGACAGCTTCTGATATTGATTCTGGTGTTAGCAACACTTTGGAATGTCCTGTAGATCCCATAAAACTGGAAAACATTCCAAAATGTATCAAAAGTTAAAGACTAACTGACCATAACAACTAACGAGCCATCATAGAACCACTATAATTAAAATATATCATGTGTTAAACATAAAAGATATAAATTCTGGTGATGATTTTATTGCAGCAATTCTTTTGGGTTTACAGCAATAAGAACGAAAAATTAACCCTCTTTTCTAATTTATGTATATATATTCATAAATATATATATAAAAATATATTTAAGGTAAGCGGGAAGATAGGTTTTTAGGTTTGAAGAAAGTATCTTCCAACAAAGTTTAGAAGGTCTGCAGGGTCATTAAGGGTAAGAAGATGATTGACATCAAACAGTATGGATTTATAACCAGCAAATGGACCTCTATGATAAGAGGACTGTCTCCATGGATACGGTAAGTGTAGGGGATATTGTTTACCCTGTTTATAGCAAGGCCTTCAGCATAATCTCTTGTAGATCCTGTACAGCCAAAATGATGAGATATGATTTGGATAGGCAGACTCCAAGGTGGGTGGAAAATTGGCTGAACTGTTGGGCTCCAATTTTTATGATCAGCAGGACAAAGTCCTGGTGATGGACAGTTACTTAGTAGTGATATTCCTTGGGTTTGATATGGAAGACAAAATAGCTCTACATTTTTATTAACTACACAAAATGTTGGATAGAGTTCACTCACAGCAAGTCTGCAGGTGATACAGGATTAGGGGAAGTAGTTGATACTTCATTTTATAGGGGGACCTTGAAAGACCGGAGAAATTAACATAAATATTATGAAGTTCAACAAAGTTTCCATCATATACAGCAGGTGGGACAGGATAACCCCATGTAATGGTGCAAGTTGGGGTTGACTATCCAGAAAGAAGCTTTGCAGAAAAGGACCTCGGGGTCCTGGTGCACAAGTCGAACTTTGTGAGGCAGGAGTATGCCATTGTGGCAAAGTCCGATCACATATTGAGTGATTTTAGCAAAAGTGATGTCAACAGAACAAGCAAAGCTCTTTAGCCTGTAGTCTCAGACAATGGCTGTTTAAGAAACAGAAGTGATATCATCTGCCTTTAGATGGTGCACCACAGTTTTCACATAAATATTCAATATAAATTCTTCCCATCTATTGACTTCATCTGTGGTTCTGAAAACAATGAGAGAAACTCCAGAATCACATTTTGCCAATATACTGACTATATCTGTTGTGAGCACCATTCTCCAGGAAACTGGAGACATTTGCTTTTTACATTACTACTAACAATTTTGAATTTTGGAAGAGATGTTTTTCTTAATGGAAATGAGAGAATGTTCTCCCAGTCTAAGCCTGAGGTTAACAGAATGGCCAGAGAAACACTCTCTCTGATTTCCTTTATGTGGGACTTTGTGTCTATTCATGTATAAAGTCCCATTAAGGTTTTGATTGAATCTATGAGTATGAATTGAAAGAAAACACATTTCAATGGAGAATAGCAGGTGAGTAAACAGAGCATATCAGTATATCTTTTTTCCTTTCTTGAATTAGAAAATTGTTAAATTCATTAATAGTTGCAAAAATGAATTTTTACAGAAAGAACTTAGCTTACCCTATATGCCAAAAATACTCTTAAGGAAAGATGACTTTGCTATTCTGTGAGTGGCATGTAGTGCAGCAGTAATTTGATGTGCAATTCTTGCCAGCAGTAACTTGTTCTTGACATGACATTCATAATGTCAGAAAACATAAACAAACAAAAAAAGAGAAAAAGAAAATAACTGTACTTAGATAGTTTCTATTGTTATTGTGACTAATCATTCATGGTACATTTGTTACCTGAAAGAGGTGAAGATCTTTGAACACTGGGAGATTTAAAGAGTACTTAGACATCCTTTAATTGAAAAGATTATACAAAAGCATCCGTAGAATGATGGATGTTTCACCCCAGAGAATTCATGACTTTGTCTGGGATATTTTTACAGCTCTGAAACAGCCATTTTGTCACCTTGCATTTTCTGGGATTCAGGAAGAATTTGAAGACTGTAGCGCTGTGCTAGCAAAATTTCAGCAACAGATATTTTTTCCAATTAGAAGTGCATACCTTCATTGCAATGTCGCAGCACATTTTTGTTCATCAAGAAAGAAAGTTTATCTATTTATTTATTTTTCATAATAACAATCTGAACTAATGCGTATGAAAGCCACACGTGCATGAAGTCACTAATGTGCAGGACGTCATGCATGTTCAAAAGAAGCATAAACTTAAGTATAGGCCTACAGCTTTTATTAATTTCAAAATATGGAGAAATATATGGACTCAAATTGTGTACTGCATATATGATCTTGGAGCAGAGTCACAGCAAAATGAATTATTGGACAATCTGCTGGGAGAGAGAGAGAGAGTGAGAGCAAGGGAGAAAGAGACAATTGCCCACCATTGTCCCCTTCATCCATTGAAGATAGCACCTTGCCACCAGTGCTGTGCATTGGCTAAGTTGATTTCACTTTTGCATTTACCTATCACCAAGGTAACATGTGAAACAGCTTAAAGCTTACTAAATTTGTTGTATATGTGCAGTATATCTCTATTTGAAACACTACATCACTTTCTGTCCTCTCTGGTTGTCTTTTGGTTCTGTAACACAATTTCTTGCTACTATTTGACTGTAGACCAAGCTCAAAGTAAGCAACATTTAAATACTGATCAGGGATAGACTTAAAATAATTACTTATTTTAGGCATTAGAAATGTGAAAATGATCTTGCTAATACAGAGAAAACTAAATTATTTTTAAACTTAAGAAATAAGAATTGATATTCTCAGAGTAAGCAGTAGACAATGTCTGAAGGAAATAAGCCTAAAATTATACAGAGACAATGCTTTCTCAACAGATACTAACTGCACAATTAACAATGGGAAGATTAAATAGTACTACAGGGTAATTATAAAACATGCTGAACTGCAATACAGAGGCCTCATTTCTGTTCAAAACTCAACACTAGAACTGACTGACACCAACTAGGAAAGCTTGATAAAAGAAGACACCTCTATGGGGTTACTGCGTTCCAGTCATCCATTTTGACATTATCATTTTCAGTCAATTTTTTGCTCCCGTTTAAAAAGATAGCAAGCAAATAACAATCATGGTGTTCTTAGAATCAAATTTTTTATCAAAACAAACAAAATGACTCTAGCATTTTCCTAATCTTTTTGATTACTGTTATCATGGATAACAGTATTGCTCATTTTCATTGTTATTAGCAATCTTATGTGGAACAGATTCACACTTTTTCTAATTCATTTATTTTAGTAAGTCATTTCGATAGTACTATCACTTATCTCTACGGACGAACATAGCTCATTTCTCAGGAGGCTTTTCCAATCATTGCTGTTGTTAATAGTATTTTGGGGTTTATTTGTCATCTAGTTTAGTAAACTTCTTTTTCTTTGGATACTCATTTTTCTTCCTTAGTTTTTTTATCAGGGACTCAACTGAATGTCAAGAAATAAAAGACAAAGAAACCAATGGTTTACCCATATGGCCTGCTTCTTTACAGATTAGATATGAACCACAGGGACTGCATTCAAAAACCTCTATAACAGAGAGGGTACAAAAGGTAAATATTTAATCAGGTGTCCTGTCCTTCCTCTTTGTCATCCATCCATTTATATAGAAAAGATTAATTAGTGTAACAGCAAAATTATCTAATCTGTAGTTCCTTAGGCCCTATAGGTGCTTCCTTTTGTAAGATTATTTGTAAATTTCTTTGAAACGTGAACAAATGAGCCACCTCTTTAGTTATTTGTGAGTAAATGTGCCTGACTTGGAATTTGCATTTATTTTTCAGCCTTCATTTTTCAAATGTATATTTTCAGTATTTTTGTAGAGGAAGTCCTCTTTTCTACTGCCTCCACATCTAGCTTTATTGGGTGTATTTTAGAATGTATTTTTATTCTCTTCTCTCTATTATATAACATTTTGAAAAACATTTTCATTTAGTATCATTGTTCTATCCTTAAAACTCAGCCCTGACACCTGTATCCTTATTTATTGTCTGCTAATTATAGTAGTTTTATTTCCCTTCCTCACCTTTCTATCAACTAATATATGCTTTGAGTGCTTTCTGCCAAAGGTCTACTTCAATCACCATAGAATCATAGAATGGTTTAGATTGGAAGGGATGTTAAAGACCATCTAGTTCCAACCCTCCTGCCCTGGGCAGGGACACTTCCAACTACACCAGGCTGCTCAAAGCCCCATCCAACTTTGCCTTGCACACTTCCAGGGATGGGGCATTCACAGCTTCTCTGGGCAACCTGTTCCAATACCTTACCACCCTCACAGTAAAGAATTTCTTCCTAATATCTAATCTAAATCTCCCCGCTTTCAGTTTAAAACTGTTATCCTTTGTCCTATCACTACACTCCCTGATAAAGAGTCCCTCCCCATCTTTCCAGTTCAGGCCCCTTTAAGTACTGGAAGGCTGCTATAAGGTCTTCCTGGAGCCTTCTCTTCTCCGGGTTGAACAACTCCAACTCTCTCAGTCTGTCTTCATAGGAGAGATGCTCCAGCCCTCTGATCATCTTCATGGCCCTCCTCTGGACCCGCTCCAACAGGTCAGTGTCCTTCTTCCGTTGGGGGCCCCAGAGCTGGACACAGTACTCCAGATGGGGTCTCATGACAGCGGAGTAGAGGGGCAGAATCACCTCCCTCGACCTGCTGGCCATGCTTCTTTTGATGCAGTCCAGGATGCAGTTGGCTTTCTGGATTGTGAGAGCACATTGATAGGTCATGTTGAGCTTCTCATCCACCAACACCCCCAAGTCCTTCTCCTCAGGGCTGCTCTCAAGCCCTTCTCTGCCTAGTCTGTATTTGTGCTTGGGATTGCCCTGACCCACATGTAGGACCTTGCACTTGGCCCTTTTGAACTTCCTGAGGTTCACATGGGCCCATCTCTCAAGCCTGTTCAGGTCCATCTGTATGGCATCCCTTACCTCCAGCGTGTCAACTGCACCACACAGCTTGGTGTCATTGGCAAACTTGCTGAGGATGCACTCGATCCCACTGTCCATGTCACCAACAAAGATATTAAACACCACCGGTCCCAGTATCAACCCTTGAGGAATGCCACTCGTCACTGGTCTTCACTTCGCCATCGAGCTGTTGACCACAACTCTTTGAGTGCGACCATCCAGCCAGTTCCTTATCCACCAAGTGGTCCATCCATCAAATCCATGTGTTTCCAATTTAGAGACAAAGATGTTGTGCGGGACAGCGTCAAACACTATGCATAAGTCCAGGTAGATGGTTCCAGTTGCTTTTCCCTTATCCACCAATGCTGTAACCCCATCATAGAAGGCCACCAAATTTATCAGGCTTAATTTGCCTTTGGTGAAGCCATGTTGGCTGTCACCAATCAGCTCCTTATTTTCCATGTGCTTTAGCATGGTTTCCAGGAGGCACTCCCATTCCAGCACTCCTGTCACAGGAGCCATTCCACGATGTCTCTGTGATGCCAATGAGATCATAGCGCTGCAGGCATGGACATGTCTTCTCTTGTTTGTTCCCCATGCTACGTGTGTTTGCATAGAGGCATTTAAGTTGGGCTCTCAATGAAGCCGACTTACTGGTTGGGGTTCCTGGAATTCCTTTGTGCTGCACTTCAGGTTCTCTCCTGCTGTCCTGTGATTCTTCTCCAGGCTCTGGGCATCTATTGCTGGCATTGGCATCAAGCTGGTAGGAGTGGGATGGACTGACGTTCCCCTCCCACAGCAAGGGAGACCTCTTCACGAGCTTGGCAAGCCTCTGACTGAAGATGCTCTTCCCCTTCTCTGCCAGATGAACCCCATCAGCCCCTAGTAGGCCTTGTTTCTCAAAGTGAGTGCCATCATCTAAGTAACCGAACCCCTGACTGTGGCACCAGCCCTGTAACCATTTGTTGACTTGACAGATTCAACTGGTCCTTTCAAAGCCCTTCCCTTTGACTGGGAAGACTGATGAAAAAACTACCTGTGCACCAGAGTCCTTTACCACTGCTCCCAGGGCTCTGTAATCCTTGATACTCCTCAGACTCCTTCTGTCAATATCACTGGTGCCCATGTGAAACAACAGCAGAAGATAATAGCGGACTGTACAAGGCTTGGTAGTCTCTTGGTGAGATCCCTCACACCAGACTCCAGTAAGCAGCACACCTCTCTAGGCAATGTGTCACGTTGGCAAATAGGTGCCTCTGTACCTTTCAGAAGAGAGTCACCTGCCACTATCACCTTCACTTTTTCTTAGTTGCGCTGGTTGTTAAATGGAGAGCAGATCAGGCTGCCTTACTCAGTTCCCGCATCTCTCCTGATGCAGGACCGTCTGCAGGACCTCCTCAGCCTGCAGAGTGGTGAAGTGGTCCTGCAAACGCACACCATACTTTGGGGGAAGTCTCTTCCTCCTGCTAGTCCTTGATATTGCAAGCTTCCATTCTTCTCTATCACTGCCCTTCCTCCATTCTGTGTGTGCTGATGGGGGAGTTTTTGGTTGGTTGTCTGTGGGCTGTGCATCCACTGCAGACTGCACTTGGAACCAGCTATCTAACTCCTTCTTGGCCTCCCTGATGCTACCAGCCTTCTCACTACCTCCTGCAGCCCAGCCACCTGCTGCAGGAGGTCCTCCACCTGGGAACACCTTTTGGAGGCAGGTCTGCAGCCTACCCCTGCCCCAGTAGAAAGGTCTAGGCACTTCCTGCAGTCTGAGGTCTGCATTGCATGTCTCCCACATCCATCTCGGTGAAGGTATTAGCCACTGCTAGGGTGGATGGTGCAGACACCCCAGCCAGAGCTGCAGCCTTTGCTCTCAGATGAGTGCCCACCATTTTGCCTTGAGGGTCAGGTAGGATGAGTTCCCTTGACCTGTGCCCTTAACCTATGCAGATGGTCACGGAATGGTGCCTAGTTGTTGGATTATGCTCCTTCAATTATCCCACTCAGCCAGTGGAATGCCCCTCCTTCAAAGAAGGACCCTCCCTGCATGCCATTCCACGCAGACTGCTCTGCAAACTGCCGCGCCAGGCCCTGGCTGGTGCCCCACACTTTGTTTGCCCACTCTGTTCGTGGTGTTCTTGGTCACTCGCACTCCCCAGGCTGCTTTTTATAAGAGGTGAGTGTGTGGGGGGGTGTGTTGATGTTGCCTTGGCAATGCCCAGGCCTCGTCATCATCTCTCATGAGAGCTGATGGCTCCTGGAGGGTCTCTCCTCTGCTCTGGCATTTTCCTACCTCAGGAAAACTGACTGTGCGCTGAGCTCTGCTGCTCCACTGTGGGTCAGCCCCGCTACGGAGCAGCTCCCCTTGGCAACTGACAGCTAGTTACCTTTACACCGAGTTTAAGTCTCCCGGTGTTGCTCTGGCAACACCCAAGATTCGACAGTGCCTCCTGTGAGAGCTGCTTCTGTTGCTAGTTAGTAAAAAAAGGTTTTGTTATACTGAAAATCATTCTCAAGGGCAAAATGTCTGACTCTTTTACCTTGAGAAGGTCAAAGCCAGATATAGGTTCCACTGGAGAAGTCCAATCCATCAAGCATGAAAAATGAACCCGATATAGCAAAAGTCATTTTTTACCTTGTCACAGTAAAAAAGTGGTGTGAGATAGTCACATGTCTATGTCATTGTGCCAAGNATGGTTTCCAGGAGGCACTCCCATTCCAGCACTCCTGTCACAGGAGCCATTCCACGATGTCTCTGTGATGCCAATGAGATCATAGCGCTGCAGGCATGGACATGTCTTCTCTTGTTTGTTCCCCATGCTACGTGTGTTTGCATAGAGGCATTTAAGTTGGGCTCTCAATGAAGCCGACTTACTGGTTGGGGTTCCTGGAATTCCTTTGTGCTGCACTTCAGGTTCTCTCCTGCTGTCCTGTGATTCTTCTCCAGGCTCTGGGCATCTATTGCTGGCATTGGCATCAAGCTGGTAGGAGTGGGATGGACTGACGTTCCCCTCCCACAGCAAGGGAGACCTCTTCACGAGCTTGGCAAGCCTCTGACTGAAGATGCTCTTCCCCTTCTCTGCCAGATGAACCCCATCAGCCCCTAGTAGGCCTTGTTTCTCAAAGTGAGTGCCATCATCTAAGTAACCGAACCCCTGACTGTGGCACCAGCCCTGTAACCATTTGTTGACTTGACAGATTCAACTGGTCCTTTCAAAGCCCTTCCCTTTGACTGGGAAGACTGATGAAAAAACTACCTGTGCACCAGAGTCCTTTACCACTGCTCCCAGGGCTCTGTAATCCTTGATACTCCTCAGACTCCTTCTGTCAATATCACTGGTGCCCATGTGAAACAACAGCAGAAGATAATAGCGGACTGTACAAGGCTTGGTAGTCTCTTGGTGAGATCCCTCACACCAGACTCCAGTAAGCAGCACACCTCTCTAGGCAATGTGTCACGTTGGCAAATAGGTGCCTCTGTACCTTTCAGAAGAGAGTCACCTGCCACTATCACCTTCACTTTTTCTTAGTTGCGCTGGTTGTTAAATGGAGAGCAGATCAGGCTGCCTTACTCAGTTCCCGCATCTCTCCTGATGCAGGACCGTCTGCAGGACCTCCTCAGCCTGCAGAGTGGTGAAGTGGTCCTGCAAACGCACACCATACTTTGGGGGAAGTCTCTTCCTCCTGCTAGTCCTTGATATTGCAAGCTTCCATTCTTCTCTATCACTGCCCTTCCTCCATTCTGTGTGTGCTGATGGGGGAGTTTTTGGTTGGTTGTCTGTGGGCTGTGCATCCACTGCAGACTGCACTTGGAACCAGCTATCTAACTCCTTCTTGGCCTCCCTGATGCTACCAGCCTTCTCACTACCTCCTGCAGCCCAGCCACCTGCTGCAGGAGGTCCTCCACCTGGGAACACCTTTTGGAGGCAGGTCTGCAGCCTACCCCTGCCCCAGTAGAAAGGTCTAGGCACTTCCTGCAGTCTGAGGTCTGCATTGCATGTCTCCCACATCCATCTCGGTGAAGGTATTAGCCACTGCTAGGGTGGATGGTGCAGACACCCCAGCCAGAGCTGCAGCCTTTGCTCTCAGATGAGTGCCCACCATTTTGCCTTGAGGGTCAGGTAGGATGAGTTCCCTTGACCTGTGCCCTTAACCTATGCAGATGGTCACGGAATGGTGCCCAGTTGTTGGATTATGCTCCTTCAATTATCCCACTCAGCCAGTGGAATGCCCCTCCTTCAAAGAAGGACCCTCCCTGCATGCCATTCCACGCAGACTGCTCTGCAAACTGCCGCGCCAGGCCCTGGCTGGTGCCCCACACTTTGTTTGTCCACTCTGTTCATGGTGTTCTTGGTCACTCGCACTCCCCAGGCTGCTTTTTATAAGAGGTGAGTGTGTGGGGGGGTGTGTTGATGTTGCCTTGGCAATGCCCAGGCCTCGTCATCATCTCTCATGAGAGCTGATGGCTCCTGGAGGGTCTCTCCTCTGCTCTGGCATTTTCCTACCTCAGGAAAACTGACTGTGCGCTGAGCTCTGCTGCTCCACTGTGGGTCAGCCCCGCTACGGAGCAGCTCCCCTTGGCAACTGACAGCTAGTTACCTTTACACCGAGTTTAAGTCTCCCGGTGTTGCTCTGGCAACACCCAAGATTCGACAGTGCCTCCTGTGAGAGCTGCTTCTGTTGCTAGTTAGTAAAAAAAGGTTTTGTTATACTGAAAATCATTCTCAAGGGCAAAATGTCTGACTCTTTTACCTTGAGAAGGTCAAAGCCAGATATAGGTTCCACTGGAGAAGTCCAATCCATCAAGCATGAAAAATGAACCCGATATAGCAAAAGTCATTTTTTACCTTGTCACAGTAAAAAAGTGGTGTGAGATAGTCACATGTCTATGTCATTGTGCCAAGGAGAATAACAACACAAAGCAATTCGTCAGTACTGGAGGGTGTGTCCACTTCCATATCAATAAGCTAACTATGATGTCTTTTATTTAACCAAAGACATATACGATGACTTAATGTTTCCTGCAAATAGCTGTCTAGAAACAACCAAAGATATTGATTAATCGTGTTAGGACGTCATACTTCGTAGCTCAATGCTCTTAAAATGCAGTTCCTCAACCGTTGACTTATTTCATTATGAACATAATTAGAGATAGCACCAATTCTTCTTCGGGATACAGAAATACCCAGTACCCTTCTTTCCCCCTTGAAGTTGGAAAGAAGCACTATACAGATCATCTAGAACAGTGTGAGTAGGACAGTATAGGAACAGCACAGAGGGTTTTATTTTGTTTTGTTTTTCAAGAAATCACTGTAAAGACAGAACATAAACTGAAGAAAAAACCCCCAAACCTATGTTTCAGGTTAATTTGAACCGAGGTTGTAAATTTACATAGTTTTTCACTTAGATCAGTGGGAATCTATAGAGTGCCTATGTCCATCAGGTAGGAACCAGTACTACCTACAGAAATATAGCTTGACTTGTGATATCACCTGGCAGACTTTGCCACTGTTGTTAGAAAGCATTCACAAAGCTGCTGGAGTGCTGGCTCAGACTTAAAACTAATGAGACCTAGCTCAACATGAAGTCCCTGAGGCATCAAACTAGCGATTTCAAGTTTCATAATAGTCATTGCAATGCTTTGCTTTGCTTTGCTTTGCTCATGGAAAGCCTTACATAGTATCTGCTACTACCCAGAAAAGATGAAGATGAAAGTTTGGGGTTTTTTTTTGATTTAAAAGTATCCTGTCATTGGTGATTCTATGAAACAGATGATAGAGTAGAGACAAGGCGATTGTAGATGTATAGTGTTAGAAGATTTAGAAAATAAGGTCAATGCTTTTTTCAGAACTTTTAAACTTCTTAGATGTATTACTTATATTTATATATAAAGAGATTCATATCTTTGATTCCAAACACTTTTATAGGTGTGGAATACAGAGGTGTTTCATTCCAGGCATATAGAAAACCCAATATTAAATACTGCAAATTTAATTGTATGATAACATACCAGGTCAAAATTGGAGACAATCTCTGAAACTAATAATTCACAGTTTGTTCTGAGTTGAGAGTATGCTTAAAATGAAAATCAGACAAATTCAAAGCTATGAACTAAACTTTTTATTTTCTTAGAATATAAATAATACCAAAATATGCTTTTAGGAGTAAATGAGCCTTTTTTGAAAACAAACAGACAAACAAAAAAATGCTCTTAAAAGCATGCTAACATGACATAGTCTGAATGTCACAAATAGAATATTAAGTTTTGATTAAAAAAGAAAAAAAAGTTTAGAAATGTAGGAAGATGGAAACAAAGGAAAGTAAGAAAATTTATGAAGACAAAGTGAGAACACAAGAAATAAGCCTGTAGAACTAGATTAGGGCTGTGTATCCAGTCTTCATTTAGTGGCAAACCTTTTTTTTTTTTCACTTTTCTTGCTAGTACAGAACATATAGTTCCTTTTAGATGAAAAGGAACTTAGCTAATTTAAGGAATTAGCTAATTAGGAAATCTGGCTAATTTAATATTGTTTTTCTTTTAACGGGATCACTTTTCAAGGTAAAAATTGAAAAAATACAACTGTTTAAAATATTTATGGATGCGAACAGACTGTAAGGAGGACAGTATGGAGGACTATATTTCTCCTCCTCCACGCAGCTTTACTTCTTCGATGTTTTGAGTAAATTTAACACGTACTTCATCTGCAAAAGCATTATTTAACTACATCACCACTGATGATGGCACATTTATTATTATTTTAAGTATTACTGCTTTGATTATTGTCATTTCTTCTTTTCAGCCTTTTGAAGACAACATAGTATAGAAACAAGAAACCAGACACTACAAACTACCAAAAGGCAAAACTCTGTCTTCAGTTCTAGCAAGACAGAGATAGAAATTGGATGTCAGAAAATATGGCCATGTATTACTGCAAACATAATCTGAAGACAACAAAGCAGCACCCTCTTTCCTGAGGAAGAAAGTGGCATTCTTAAATCTTAGTTGTTTGTGAGGATGCATTTCGCTGAAATAACAGAGCTTGGTTTTCAGTCTCCTATTTTGCTCACATAAGTGTCTAGTAGAAAGAAACTTCCCTCCCTCACCCATTATTCTGCTTCTTCTATGAAGAGTTTTAATCTGGAGACACTTAATAGAATTAAAACCATGGAAACATACAGGATTGCTTTCCAGAAAAAGTCTTTAATTTTTTCTAAGGAAATAGAAAACTTAAAAGAAAAAAAATTACGAACAACACCCATCTCCCCCCCTCCATATATGGCATTTAAATAACAAATCACATTTTTAATTTAAAAACTTATGAAGTAAAAATTTACTTTTTTTAAATGAAATAGAGTTCTGTGTCAAAATAGGCAACCTCTTTTTTCTGTGTGATGGCTACATTTAAGATATGATTCAGATCATAGAGATACTTGGCTACACACCTATTTTAGGCATATATGTATATGTGAGCTATGTAAATCAGCCCCCATTACAGCCTGTGGAGGGAGATCTGTGGTACTGTTCAGTTGCTAATCACATAATTACTATGACTTGGGATACCCTGAAATATCTAGCAAAGGAGTGAACTGCAGCTGGAAAACCACTAGGAGGGCCAGGAACGCATGCATAGCAAGGAAACTCACAGAGGGTAGGTGCAGAGTCATATCTGGCTTCTGATTTACCTGGCAACTAGTGAGTGCCTATGATCAGGATGGTCAATAAGAGGCCAGGTAGACAATATGACCTTACCTGTGGGAGGTGTGATCTGACAGTGTCACTGCGGTTAGATGATGTGAAGTGCCGGAAGGTATACATGGGCTTCACTTAATGAGGAATGATAAGCAAGAGTTTGGAAGGATCTTCACGGAGGACTTGCTGAGGTAAGACCTATCATCCAATGCCCACAGGTGAGTCCAGAATGACAAAGGTTATCTGAGGACAGTAAGAAAACAAAAGCTCCCTGCAGAAGAGAAACTGAAACTTGTAGCGATAGGACGAGGGGCAATGGTTTTAAACTAGAGCAGAGTAGGTTTAGATTAGACATTAGGAAGAAGTTCTTTGCAGTGAGGGTGGTGAGACACTGGAACAGGTTGCCCAGAGAGGTGGTAGAGGCCCCATCCCTGGAGACATTCAAGGCCAGGCTTGATGAGGCTCTGGGCAACCTGATCTAGTTAAAGATGTCCCTGCTTACTGCAGGGGGGTTGGACTAGATGTCCTTTGAAGACCTTCCAACCCAACACATTCTATGATTCTATGAAATCTGCTGACAGTAGGGGAAAGACTTTAGTAGCTGTAATGTCTCACTTGGAAAATAAGTTTAAGGCCCAGTAAATGGAGCTGGTGCTATGGAGACTGAGGAATGAGTGTCAGTGACTGTTGACTCCTCCCTGTACGAGAAAGAACTACCTATCTTCCAGTCAGACAAAATAGAAGAGATAATAATGATGAACTATGTCTTGAGAGGTTCAAACTGGATATGAAAAAAAACCAAACAAACAACAAAAAGCAACAACTAACATAGGATACCCAGAGAAGCTGTCTGCTCTCATCCAGTTTTGGCAATAGCTGTGCTTTGAGGGTAATGTTGGACTTGATGACCTCCAGAGGTCCAATCAACATTTCTACGAATCTGTGATATTCTACTAGGCCTTCAGGTGCTACTCCGTAGCTGTGCAAGTCTCCTTGAAGTTCTGTGTCATACCTGCCAGGCCCACAGGATGCTTCAGATACCTTGTGGCATCCCAAATCATGCTATATGCTTCTGTTTTTTAAAAAAAGTAGTCCTCAGTGTCCTAAACTAATATTAGGGATAAATCTGGTAAGCTAATTATCTGACTGTTTTTATGGCAATCTGCATGTCAACATCTCCACATAGTTAAAAACTATGAAACATTTAACTTTTAAGGGCCACAAAGGGAGGGGAACCCTACTGCAGGGACAGCCTTACACTCCACCACTTTGTCACAGAAGCAGCCATGACGCTGGCATTGATTTTCAGCTCTCAAATCCTTTAATGCTTTCTGCTTATATATTGCACTTTGAATTTTATTACAACATTTTGTGACAGTTGATGAGTTAGTGTAGGTGTAGAATGGTAAATCTATGTTAAGGAATTAATAAGCTCTTGCTTAATTAATTAAAAAAATTAAAATTAATAAAGCGATAATGTTTTTAAATGAAAATGCCTTAAAGATGTGCTGGTGTTGTGCTTTAACCCGGGTCAGCAGCTAAGCACCACACAGCTGCTTGCTCACCCCCAACCCAGAGGGATGGGGGAGAGAATCTGAAGGGTAAAAATGTGAAACTTCAAGGGTTGAAATAAAGACAGTTTAATAAGGAAAAAAAACCCAACACACACAAAAATAAAACCAAAAACCCAACCCGAAAAAACCCAAAGAAAAACAAGCTAAAGAAAAACAAGTGCAACCCCAGTCAAACTCCCCCCATATTTAAAGAACATATTTCATATATAATTATAATTAATACATAGCATGTATAAGTNATTTGCATGTAATTCACTGTATTTCTAAAATTTCTAAAACATGTTGATATACAGATGTTCTTAATCTTTACTTTTCCTCTGAAGTATGAGGAAGAGCGAAGAGACGATCTGACAAGATTTTCTGTTTTTGTACATGCTACTGTCTTAGTATGTTTCTATTTAACTTGCCTAAATTTTGCCCATTTATATCAGTTCAAAGGGAGAATTCTGTAAAATGGGCAACTCTTAGGAATGTTTGTGACTGATTCTTTTCTGAAGTAAGACCTTCTACAATGCAGGCTATCCTATAAACAGAAAGAAATAGTAGTAGAAACAAAAATCAATATAACAACAAAATGCCGATAAAACTCCTTGATATTTCAGTAGCACAATCCAGCACTTGAACATGGCAATGTCCAGAGAACACTATGTGAATGTGTGCACTAAAATATACCCTTTAATTACATTAACTAATTTTCAGCATCACTGCTTTAGTGAGTGCACAGACTAATAGCAATACAGATATCTCAAGCTAACATTCAGAATTAACATTCAAGCAATTCAGAATTATCTGTGGAAAGCATGGCTTAAGTTACTTGGGTGACAAGCCCACACACAAGAATCTGTTCTGTAGATATCTTACTCTGGTCAGAAGAATCACACAGTCTCCATTTAGTTTAGCGTAATGGGGAATTTGCACTTGGAGGCATTCTGCTCAGGATATGCATTTTAGGGTACACTTTGTACACTGGCAGAAAATTCTTTATTTCACTATAAAAGACAGGTAAATAATTTCTAGATTCTTATGGGTTTAATTGGATTTTCCCTAGCTGCCTGCTAAATTAATAATTTAAATGCAAGCTTAATTTTTTAAAAGTATTTTAGAAACACATTTAATTTTATTCTGGTTTCACAAATAATAGTTTTTCATTAAAATGTAGCAAAAAAGTAGTAAAAAGCCCATTAAATTGTCATTTCTTGCCTTTGTAATGTATCTGTTAACATTCCAATTACCAGAACATTTGTACATAAATCATAGCTGTCTCCTCTATTAAAAGCTCAATCCTAGAGATAGCATGTCAGTCTGAAATTTCACAGTTAAAAAGTTGTTCCCCCAAAGCTAATTTAGTCTTTTTGTGCATATTGGTTTGAACTGGCTGAATTAAACCCAAAAATAATTAAAAGCTTTATTTAATTTTCTACAATCAATATTTACATATCTGAATAGAAGGCAGTTTATAAACCAGGACAGCTAACAGCTTCCTTGGTTATTGCTGCTATATCTTAATGTATTCGAAATGAGGTCAATGAGCTCAATTTTCCCTACAGTTCAAAATGTGTGCACACAGCATTTGATTAGATGGAGGTTGCAAATGTCCTCCAGACAAAGGCAAGAGAAACTGGATGCTCCACTAAGCCCTACAGGCAGAATAGTGCTACAAGATAGAGCTAGGTAGACCACCTTTTTTGGGCCAGACTGATGGCCCTAGAATAAAAGGGCCATATAAAGAAAATATATAGCAAAGTATTCTAGAATATGTTTCTTATCAGCTCCTAAGGATACACAAACACAAATTTTATAGACGTAGCCTATGGGGCTACTGAATGTTCCATAACAATACATTAAGATATATATTTGAAATAAAAAAATGTC
Source organism: Stercorarius parasiticus (assembly GCA_013396915.1). Classification (NCBI taxonomy): domain Eukaryota; kingdom Metazoa; phylum Chordata; class Aves; order Charadriiformes; family Stercorariidae; genus Stercorarius; species Stercorarius parasiticus. The sequence goes on from VWZL01002397.1 coordinate 111,942, forward strand.
AGACGACAAAAAAATTGGTATGTTTAAGCACAAACTGCAAGTACTTGTGCTTCAGAGCAACCAAAATGAATATAAGTACACTTAAGTGGCACCTTGTCAGAATCTGCCTAATAAGCTTTATATAAATCTGCCTTTGTTTCACACCATTAAATCGCATAAAGTCAGCTTGATTGTCTGGAAAACAAGGAAATTAATATTTTGCTAAGAATTTTATTAATAATTTCCAGGTACAACCACCAGCGTCTTTTCCCTGTTTTCTGGAGAGGAAAACATCCAGTAATACCACCTGAAAGGTCAGAAAAGAGGGAAGAGGTGACTTTCAATGCAGAGGTATAACCAGGAAATAGCTGAGCCAGATTCCAGAGAAGAATGCAGTAAAAGAACATGATATATCAGTGTCAAATATATGAATCTTAGCTTATTCATCCTCAGATGCATTACATATAGAAGCAAATCATGAATGTGAAGATTATGAAAGATAAAATTCATCTCAAAGGGTGAACTAAGTGTATGACTATTAAATCGTACTGAAAATGACTTTTTTTTTTCTATATGTCACATTCCTTTTGTCATAGTCTCTTTTTCTTAGCATAGAGATTTATTTTGGTTTTTTTCCACAAAGTAAGAGAATACATACAACCCATATTCCAATGGGTAATATGTTGTCTAAAGCATGAATTAAGAATTCTATAAATCTGATTTCTTAATATGTTTCTCAAATTGTTATTTTCCTGGTCACTAATTATTTTTGCACTACCTTGTTTTAGCTTGTGGTGGTATTTGTTCATTTATTTTCAAAACTCTTTTTTATACACAGAGATTTACTATCTGTATGAATCATGACAGCTGGATCTATGTTTTTTTCTTAGAGGACCACGAGGAACACTTACTTATTATTTGTGAATTTAGACTGTCTCAGGAATCTTCACTTCTCCATACTGCCTCTAATATACTTGAATCCTTGAGTGATGATGATATGAAGCAAGCAAATGTGTTTCTTTCAAACATCTGTATGTGTGTGTGCGTGCGCACCTGTATGCATGTGTGGTTAATGAAAACAAACCTTTTTTTCCACTCCAGCCAGTCAATTCTTTTGCTTTGTCTCTTAATTGTTTCCCCCATCTGCTGTTTACACCACTTGAGCATCAGTAATTTATGTGGAGATATGAAATCTCATGCAACTAAAAATTACGTTAGTAATCCAAAATAAAATTCAGCACGATTCAATAATCTGTAAAATAAACAATTTGAAAAATGTTTTTAAATATATTTTCTCACTTTTCCTCATGGGGAAACATGTTTAATAATGTACAGAATATACACAAGCTGTTTTTAAGCAAGAAATACACTGAAAAATATATTGCAACATAAACCATCCTTCTTTTTAGGGACTCAGATTCATTCAGTTCCAGATTGGTTCAGTTAAGATTAAGAAAACACCAAAGAATTGATATACAAAAGTTTTTATTTCATAGAATCATAGAATATTTTGGGTTGGAAGGGATTTTTAAAGTGATCCAGTCCATCCCCCCTGCAATGAGCAGAGATATCTTCAACCAAATCCGTTTCTTCAGAACCCCATCCAGCCTGACCTTGAATGTTTCCAGGAATGGGGCATCTACAACCTCTTTGTGCAACCTCTTCCAGTGTTACACAACTCTCACTGTAAAAATTTTAGTTTAAAACTGTTTACCACTTGTCCTACCACAACAGGCCCTGATAAAAAGTGTGCTCATCTTTCTTATAAGTCCCCTGTAAGTACTGAAAGGACACAATAAGGTCTCCCTGGAGCCTTCTCTTCTCCAGGCTGAACAACCCCAGCTCTCTCAGCCTTTCCTCATAAGAGAAGTGTTCCAGCCTTCTGATGATTTTTATGGCCCTCCTTCGGACCTGTTCCAACCGGTCCATGTATTACTTGTGCTGGGGGCTCCAGAGCTGGACACAGTACTCCAGGCTGGGTCTCACCAGAGCAGAGTAGAGGGAAAGAATCACCTCCCTTGGCCTGCTGGCCACGTATCTTTTCATGCAGCCCAGGATACAGTTGGCCTTCAGGGATGTGAGAGCACATTGTCATCTCACGTCCAGCTTTTCATCCACCAGTACTCCCAAGTCCTTGTCCTCAAGGCTGCTCTCAATCCCTTCATCTCCCAGCCTGTATTGATGCCAGGGGTTGCCCCTACCCAGGTGCAGGACCTTGGGCTTGGCCTTGCTTAACCTCACGAGTTTCACATGGGCCCACTTCTTGGGCTTGTCCAGGTCCCTCTGGATGGCATCCCATTCCCCAGGCATGTCAACTGTACCACTCAGCTTGGTGTTGTCTGCAAACTTGCTGAGGGTGCACTTGATTATTTCATGACAAAAATGTTTGAACTCAATATTGTGATATAAAACATGGCTAAAATTTGGTCTTACTTCATATGTATAGAAATTGCACATATTCTATACATTGGCACATGATCTTAGGTGTGTACGTGTTGATATACACAATAATGTAGTCACAGTCACGTGTGTATTGTAAGTAATCCTGCACCTTGAACAAGGATACTGGCATCATCAGCAAATGGAAATAGGACCAAATGATTATACTAGGATTTAAAATTGCTATGTCATTACCTATACATGTTTACATTAATAACTCTGAAACTACCATCATGCAAATATTTATTATACATTTGCATAGCATATGGTAAGATGCAGTTATAATTAAAAAGAACATAAGCAGTTACATGGAAGCAAATTATACAACATCATCACAAGATGATGCCATCATGCCCATTTTTTTCCTGTTTTCAAAATATCATAATTAAATTCCTTACTTAAGATTGTTTACATATATATTACAGTCAGCATCTCAAATTTTTTTGCATAGAAAGCTCTTTGAGCTGTTCACTTACATTGTCAGTAATTACATAAAATCTAAGTGGTTTAATTCTTGTCATAATCATGGGGAAAAAAAACACAAACAAATCAAAACAAACAAAACCCCACCCCCCCCAAAAAAAAACCAAGCAACCAAACCAAACAACCAAACAAAAAAACACAGAACATCAAATGCATTTCTGAATCTTTCAGGAAAGAGAAGCTTGTAAGCTTATGTCTGAGTTTGAGTTTTTAATCACTATAATTTATATCCCAAAGTATCACAATAAAATCTACACCATAACGACCATAAGAAAAATGTCCTTAGTTTTCCATTCACTTTCCTAATATATTCAATACTGATATAATAGAATGTCTAGAGAGAGGAAGAAGAGTCACAACTAGTTCCATTAAGTGGGAAGAGATGAGATAAGGCATGGTAATGGTGAAACATCACCTACCAGCGAAGGTAAACAATATAAAGTATAAAGGGTGGTATTTCAAAACAATGCAAAACAACATCTATCCTATTTAAGGAATATGGAGAACAACTGTCTCCACCAAATCCACACAAACACCATATAAAGAGTAAGTTTTACCTTCTTTCTGTCCTGGGGAAACATAGTTATGCAATTGCTTCTTATACTGCTTAAGTTGCAAGGGTCAAGTCTAGTATTATAGGATGAATAATAGATGAGTACCTCTAAAATATTAAATGAATACAAATGTTTAGAGCAATGTAATTTTATTTGTTAAAAGAATGTATGTAAGGGGCATACAGGTGTTTATATACCATACACGTTGGCAAATCTCTTGCTAGTAGAGCAAAGATGGTTTTGTCATAACTTCCAGAAGAAAAATGTCCCTGCCAAATGAAGATAAAACAAAATTTTAAAAATCGGTTTTTAGGTACCAAAAAAAAAAAACCAATAAAACTCTCTTTGTCTCTTTGGAACTTACCTTTCCAAGTTCCTTCAACTTAGCTGACAACCACTGTGGAATGGAATTCAAGGTTCATTTCACAGGTTTTTCTACTGCCTGCAAAATTTGCCAGCCTATTTACGTACTAAATTTAAGATCTAAAGAATGTTTTATATATATTTGCATCCAGATAAAACAATTATGAATTTATTAGTACAATAATATCAAATTACAGATTTTTTGTTGGAGAAAAATATGGCTTCTAAAAGCTCAAGATACTTGCATTGGCACAAAATAAGTGGGGAATTCATGAATAATCAAAGGCATGTTTTGACAGAAAAATGACAGCAACACCCCTTTCAGAAGGACCATATCTTTCTTCACACTTCAAGCAGAGTTTGTTTTTAACTCATAATTTTGTTTTTATAGAATATATGCAAAATCATCTGAATGCCTAAAAAGTAGGCAGAAATATAAATCCAAAGTGAAATTCAGAGCGACTACTAGTGATTCAAATCTCTATTTGACAAATGTCAAAAGATAACTTTTTCAAAGTCTTAAGTATTCTTATCAGGCTCATGAGACTGTTGTAGAATTTAAATCATAGTCTTTATAGAACTTTACTCTCAAATATTTCAAAAATCTACATGTCATTTCTCCCATTATGCTGGTGATGCTAGTGACTTAGTGCATACTTACTAATATTGTTTAGGCTCTTCTATATCACCCATGGTCTTTCAGCTATAGTTTCACAAGATGGGGTTGGTTGAGATCTATTTTGATATCTGTCTTGTTGAGATCTATTCACAAGATGAAGCTGCTTTACAGAGCTTTACATTGTCCAAAGAGAAGGGTCTCACCCTTTCCTTTATCATCTTTCCCTTGCTTAAACTTGGCTCCATAATCCCACTGTGTCCCTGGAGTCATTCCTGGCTCTCATGAGATACCACTGCAAGCTGATTTAGTTGCAATCCTTGCAGAACACTGATGTGGCAGAAAAAACAGAAAGACAGTTTTCATGGGTTAGTGATGTGCATTTCCTCATGCAATGAAGTCGCATAATGGAGAACACAGATCTCCATGGAAAAAAAAAAAAAAAAATTAGAAAGAAGTAAAACCTGGAAAGGTAGGAAGAAAAGCAAGGAGAGTTAACTTAATTTCTTATTTTGGAAGTGCCAAGCCATCTGATCAGCTGAGCTCTTCACGGAACTGCAGCCTCTTCACTATTCCTCCAAGCAAGACTTAGCATCTGAAACAGATGCTGTACCTTATATTCTCACTCCATATTTTTCAGAAGTTTTTCAAACAATTACTTGTCATTACAGAGTAGAAAATCACATGATGATTACAACTAATAGTTCACAGAGTTGGGAGCACATCATCTAACTTATGTTAGAAGTCTACATTAGGACAAGACGACCCCCATTTCTCTGCCTTAACTACAGAAGTATAAGGTTTCTGTCTCATATGTATGCATTTCCAGCATGGAAAACGACACTTGGCTGTATAAATCAAGTACATTGTTTCCCTGCACTCACAGAGATGGAGGCTTGAAGGCAATTAGATTACCAACCCTGACCTTTCTATATGTCATAATAAGGACCTATGTTCTTCACATTTTCACTGTGACAAAAGCTGCCAGGATTACTTATGAAGCATTGATGGTCCTTCTTTGTTCTGGTTCTTTTTTTTTCTCCTCCCCCACTCTTCTCAAATGCACAGAAAGTGCTAGTCATCTTTTCCTTGAGGAGGATTTAGTTTATGTTTGAAGAAAAGAACTAGCTGGAGCAGCAAAAATATCTTCTGTTTCATTTCTACTTTTAGCTTTGTATCAGGCCAAATACAAACCTTCAAAGGCATTATATTCATTTCCTACTTTTAAAACTTTTTGCAGCTTGTATTTTTCACACAATGAAAAAAACCACAAATAATTTTTCTTACCATTCAGTTAAGCAGGTGGCACCTAGGTAATCATAGGCATCTCCATAGGTGCAGATACTTCAGCATCTAGAAAAATACAAGGAGAAGAACTGTTAGCATATGATTAAGCATCCATAAGAATCAGTAGAAAGTCATATTCTTTAATCAGGAACATAGCTCATTTTAGAAAGATTCTAAAAATGCAAAGTGGTGCAGGTGCAGGATATTGGGTATTTTTAGAATCTGCCAAAGGGAGAGAACATTTGAAATTATGAATTTACATAGGGACACTGAGAATCAAACAAACAAAAAGTTATTAGTCATGGTTTTGGAAGAACATGAAGTTTGCATATACAGTAGATTTATATAATTCATCAGCTTTGATTCTAAACCCATTTCTTTTCCAGACACTTTTTATCTCTTTTATGGTTTTCAGATACAATGCAATGTGTAAACATATTTACCATATAATGATCTGAAGATAAAGTTTAAAAACTTATAAATAAATAGAATATTTAATGCTAAGACATAAAAGTGACAATCACATATTTCAACAAGTACTTGAGAAAAATAAATTCAATGACATATTAATGAATTAATTTGGCTCATCTTGGATTTTAATATTTAAATTCCCTCACATCATTTGCTTCTGATTAAAAAAAAAAAATCATGGAAAGGGGACAAAAAAGAAAAGGGAACAGGAAAACAAGGAACTGTTTTATCCTACTTCCTGGGTTAACTCTATCTCTGTTTTTTTCTTGCAGTTAAGGGCAGGCAACTATTTAAACTAGAGTCCCTTTCCAGAACTGAGTGACTTTGCTTGTATCTCCTAACCGGTTCCCTTTCTAGTCTTTGTAAGGATAATGTCAGAACTGAAGGTCCTTATTTTAGACTCTTGCCAGGACCATCTTTTTGCCGTAATTTAGTGCCAGAACTTTTCATAAGATATTCCTTGAGGGTAATAGCTCCAGTTTTGTATTGCAGAGTACTGACATCAGGAGCTACCATTAATTAAATTAAACCATTAAATGTTTGCTGGGTCTAAATGCAGCAGGTCCTTGGAAAAATCAAGTTTTATTACGTGAAAAAGCCAGCAGCACAAATAAATGAAGATTAATATTATTCATAAAGCATCTCTGTCTCCTGTTTTTCATAACTCTCTGGGCCTAAACTGGCTGAGAATGGATCATAAAGCAAAGAGGGTGGAGAAAATTGCAAGGACTGTCATAGAACTGGGATGTAGTAAATGAAAGTTGTGAGAAATATGAAGATAGACTAAAACAACTGTGTGTATGTGGAAAAAGTTGCACAGTCTAATGCTAAATTAAAGTGAAATCTTTAAAAGACCCCTTAAGATTTCTGATGCTAAGAAATAAAGAAAAGAAAATGTCTTCAACCCTTTTGAAACTCCGTCACTGTATTCAATAAAGCTTCCTTCCTACTTCCAAGTAATCAGTTTTGCAACTTTCATGAAAGCTGTGAAACTTAAAGCATTTTGAGTAAAAGGTCTGGGTACAGGGAAGTGGCTATGAGGTATTAAAATCTATAGGAAGAGACACTGAAAATCAATTGACATAACTGACAGGAACTTGACAGTAAAAACCATCAAAGACTGTATGTTGTATCCAAGATATCATTAGACCAACCTCCCCACTCTGAAAATCCAAACCTGATTTTGATATGCATACAAGGGGTAATTCCTGTTTGTATGGCATTCATCAAACTATTTTTAAACAACACTGTAAAATTTTGAATATTAATGTACACAATGGTAATGGAAGGAAGAAGGAATCTATCGATTCACCACCAGTGTCTTTCCAATTTTTAGCTACTGTATTCCCAGGGGAAGCAAAATGTTACACACATCCTTTATATCGTCCTGTATCATTTACCCTATATTTGTAGCCTATCAAGATCTGATTTAATTTATAAAATAGGATGATGATAATGATGAAGAAATATCCCCATTCCAGCCAACCTTTTCCTCGTGCTTGAATCTTCAGTGCAGTTGTAATGATTAATATGTGACAATGCCACCCTTCCAACAGCAACAGCTTGTGCTTTTGTAAACAAAGGATTTTGAATTAATTCAAGGTGCAAGCAGATGGAGAAGTTGGCTCAGGAGGCAGAAAGCAGCTTTTTGATCAAAATGAAATGGAGTACTCTTTTTCTTGACAGTCCTGTATCCCTAAAATGAAGGTTCTTAAAAGATTTCTCTTAATTGTCCATGATTCAGCAAAAGAGTAAATTATGCACAGTTCACAGAATCACAGAATCACAGAATGGTTCAGGTTGGAAGGGACCTTAAAGATCATCTAGTTCCAACCCCCCTGCCATGGGCAGGGACACCTCGCACTAGACCAGACTGCTCAAAGCCCCATCCAGCCTGGCCTTGAACACTTCCAGAGATGGGGCATCGACAGCTTCAGTGGGCAACCTGTTCCAGTGCCTCACCACGCTTACAGTAAAGAATTTATTCCTGAAATTAAAAAGCCAAAAACAAACAAACAAACAAACAAACCCCCCCGCAACTGTTTTGTACATTTACATCTTAATTGTTTGCAGTTATGCAACAGTGAGCTATCAAATAACTTGCCTTCAGCAACTTAGATTCAGGATATTATGTCGTACTGAATTGTCATGATACATACATAAATAAAAAGATTTAGAAATAATAAGATAGTAATAAGGCGACTGAGAAAGTCTGATAACATTTTGCTATTTCCTGTAATTTGTTAAGATCTGCTCAATATACTGAATATCTGAACTCTGATTTTTTGATTTTTTTTTATTTTTTCTTAATCTTAAGAAACCATTGCATTCATTTCAGAAGCAAAATATTTACATGAAATATAATATACCTTCTACACCTAAAACTCCTAAAGTCTGGATCCTTGGAAGGCGATTCTCAATGAAATAATCAACTTCTGATTAATTAGAAATTAGAACTATAAAATGTATAGATTTGCATAGCATGTCTAAAGTGATGGTTTTACATACATTCATACACTAATAATTCATGTGGTACTCATTCAGTTGAATTTAGTTCATTAGTTTTGTTTAAAGCAAAGCACTCGCAAAAGAATGAATATGTTCTTGGTCTGTTTCTTAATAATATATAGCTTGTTCAAATTTCAATTTAGTTTAAGAGGAGACTATCTATTTTTCATCCCTAAGAGCGCTTTTTTTCCTTGTGAATCAAACTGATATGAAATTATTTAATTACCTTGAAATATTGTCTTTGTAAAAACTATCCTTTGTATTACTTTTGGCAATGGAATCCCAGAGCACAAAAAAAAATATAAATACCTGATTATAGATAAATAGCAGAAGTAGATAAAATAATAGGAAGAGTACCTGTTGGAGACTTTTCACAATCATAACCCCATTTTTAACAAATATACTATTATCTGCATGATCTAATAGCTGAATGCCTCTTTAAAAAAAATTTCAGCAACGTAGAATGTTATCCACTGTCATGTAATCAAATTCCTTATGTCATTCTGCATTGGCATCCAAAAATAGATGAAATCATTTTATCCATAGCTACTGAGTATTGCATATGGGGTTTTTTTGGATGATATGGGAAAGGTAGAGTATAAGAATTTACAACTAATCAAACCTTTTATTATTTAAACAGATGATTTTACACTCTGCCCAATTTCCCTGAAAACAAACAAACAAACAAACACTAGGTTGGAGGTATTTTAAAAACACTCTTTGAAGACAGACAAATTAAAAGGAAAAATGAGGGACTGACTTTGCATCAATTATTTAGACTATGCATTCACCAATAGCACATTTCCTTATACTTCACTTAAACAATCAAATAGCAATAGAAAAAGACACACGGACACAGGACAAGAGTGTGATTATTAACCTCTGGACAAGACTTTCTGATGCTTTTCCTCCTGAGCAGACCTATGAATGAGATGGATAGATGTCCTGGCTGGCAGCAATTGATGCACTGGATGGAGGGTTCTGCACTGTCCTGCAAGGAGGTTTGTCACAAGGGGGTGTTTCTACATTTCATAAAGAAAATGCTTTGCCACTAAAGGCCAAAAATGGTTTCTTTTACTTTTGAAAATAGTCTATTAACAATACTGACAAAATTTGTATATGTAAATTGGCCTTCTGTTACAGTATAGTGGTTTTTTTCTATTTTTAGTTTAGAACATACTCAGAATATGAACCATTCTTTTTCAGTAGCATGGGAAATAACATGGAAACTGTGAAAACACACAGTCTTTAAAAAATGCAATTGCTCAAAAAATAATCTCTTCAGCAATGCATTACTTTACATTAAATCACTGGAAACACTAAAATTTTGAACAATAAAAGAGAAATACAATCAAAGTGCTTTAGTGATGTTAGCCTAACAACGCATGATCTCCTTATGAGATAAATGATGCTTGATAGGTCTAGAATATTCTTCAGAAAAGCACAGAAAAAGAGGCAAGTAAAAATATTCTTTTACATTTTCTTTGCACCATATCTTGGTAGCCTATTTCTCACATTTAATTATCTGCCATTTTGAAAACTCTCTGTCAGTTAGTTCTTAAACTGTACTGAACTCCTACTGAAGTAAAGGTAGAAAAGAACCATAGCATATCAAATAACCACCTCCCTTTCTTCTTTGCACTTGCTGCAAAGAAATAGGAGGAAATGACAGAAAAAAAAATCAAAAATAATATAAAACCTTTTTTTATTCCCTCATGTCAGAATAAATGCTACTAAAATCAGAAAAAAAAATCTTTGGCTAGAAATCTCTGTTACTGCAGAATAAAGGAGGACCTGCCCAAAAGAAGGGGATAAGCAGTGAGTATGAAGCACTTCCTCCTACCAGCTGTTGGAAATGGAGATGAATACAACCACTCTGTTGGTGGTAAGCACCTGAGTTTGCACGTGACTTGGCTGCATGCCTTTCCTGTTGACTCTTACAACACGTGTGTTGTAAGGAAGAGCACAATTATCAAATGAGCTGTTTGAAAGTATTATTTTGAGTGTTTATTCAGAAATGACAGCACTAGTAAACAGAGGGCCACATACCTCAGGAGAGAGAGGAGACATAATCTTGTATAACTGTGGTTGAGGGTAAGGTAAGTGAAGGAAAGAATATATGATAAAAATAATACTAAGAGGTTTAGACAGTAATATTTAGTTGAACAGGAATGTGCTTTAAATCTTTTAGACAGTGCCTCAACCAAAACCTTTTGGAGATCTGACAGAAACACTTCATTTGATTTTTGAAGAGTTTTTGTTTAGGCCCATAGAGTCTCTCTGTGAATCTTTGCCTACCTTTTGAACTAACAACAACTGTAGCAATATGTAACGCAATATAATTTAGACCTACTTTCATTAGGCAAGGGTTGAAGAAAATAAAACTATTTGTTCAGTTATTACAACCTACTAAGATTTGCAGGCATGGAAATAAAATAAATTAAGTTGAATTGTAAGCCTATTATTTGGGATGAGTAACATTTCATTTTGTTTGTGGCATAAGGTTTCAGCAGGAATTGATGGAGAGCATGTTAATCACAGCAGGCACACAAGACTCTGGCCCAGTATAGATATCAGAGGGTTCCATAATGTCCTGGCAAAGAGTTTGGCAGTGGCTATGCAACATAAAGCTGCATTTATTCTAATTAGATAATAGAATAGAGAATAGATTAAATTAAAGCAACAGTTTTGTTTTTGTTTAATTTAGGTTCTGGCTTAAAGAGTAAAAGCTGGAAAATTTGCAGTTGAAATTGAATCACAGAATGGTAGGGGTTGGAAGGGACCTTCAGAGATCATCTAGTCCAACTCCACTGCCAAAGCAAGTTTACCTAGAGCAGGTTGGACAGGAACACATCCAGGTGGGTTTTGAATATCTCCAGAGAAGGAGACTCTACAGCCTCTCTGGGCAGCCTATTCCAGTGCTCTGGCACCCTCAAAGTAAAGAAGTTTTTTCTCATGTTGAGATGGAACTTCCTGTGTTCCAGCTTGTGCCCGTTGCCTCTTCTTCTGGGCAGCACTGAAAAGAGTCTGGCCTCATCCTCTTGACACCTGCCTTTTCAATATTTGTAAGCATTGATAAGTTCCCTTCTCAGTCTTCTCTTCTCCAGGCTAAATAGACGCGGGTGTCTCAGCCTTTCCTCATAAGAGAGGTGCTCCAGCCCCTTGATCATGTTTGTAGCCCTCTGCTGGACTCTCTCCAGTAGTTCCTTGTCTTTTTTGAACTGGGGAGCCCAGAACTGGACACAGTACTCCAGATGTGGCCTCACTAGGGCAGTGTAGAGGGGGAGGATAAACTTCCTGGACCTGCTGGCCATGCTCTTTTTAATGCAAGGAGACCATTGGCCTTCTTGGCCACAAGGGGACATTACTGGCTCATGGTCAACTTGTTGTCCACCAGGACTCCCAGGTCCTTCTCTAAAGAGCTGCTTTCTAGCACGTCAACCCCTAACCTGTACTGGTGCATGGGGTTATTCCTCCCTAGGTGCAGGACCCTACTCTTGCCCTTGTTGAACTTCATTAGGTTCCTCTCTGACCAACTCTCTAGCCTGTCTGTGTCTCCCTGAATGGCAGTGTGTCAGCCAGTCCTCCCAGTTTTGTGTCATCAGCAAACTTGCTGAGGGTACGTCTGCCCCCTCATCCAGATTGTTGATGAGTACGTTGAACAAGACTGGACCCAGTACTGACCCCTGAAGAATACCACTAGTTCCAGGCCTCCAGTTACTAGCCTCTGCACTGCTGATGCTCTGTCATTCAGCCAGTTGTCCCTCCAACTCACTGTCCACTCATCTAACACACACTTCCTCAGCTTACCTATGAGGATGTTATGAGAGACAGTGTCAAAAGCCTTGCTGAAGTCAAAGTAGGCAAAGTCTGCTGCTCTCTCCACATCTACCCAGCCAGTCATGCCACCACAGAAGGCTATCAGATCGGTCAAGCATGATTTCCCCTTGGTGAATCCATGTTGACCACTCCTGATAACCTTCTTTTCCTCCAGATGCTTAGAGAAGACATCCAGAATGAGCTGTTCCATTACGTTGCCAGGGATGGAGGTGAGGCTGACTGGCCCGTAGTTTCCTGGGTCCTCCTTCTTGCCCATTTTGAAGACTGGTGTGACATTGGCTTTCCTCCAGTCCTCAGACACCTCTCCTGTTCTCCATGACCTTTCAAAGACGATGGAAAGCATCTTTGCAATAACATCTGCCAGCTGCCTCAGCACTCGTGGGTGCATCCTATCAGGGCCCATGGATTTGTGGATGTCAAGTTTGCCTAAATGACCTCTAACCCAATCCTCCTCAATCGTGAGAAACTCCAGACTTAGCCCAGAATACAGTATCAGTATTTAATACATACTATATAAATACAGCATTTTCATACTAACCTGTGGGCATTTTATGATTTCAAAGCCTTAAATCAAGGAAGCATTCAGTGGATAACTGCATGTAAGTTCAAGAATTCAGAATTAAATGAAGAAATGATAAAGCTACAGAACGGTGGGTCTCCATGGAAATTCATTGTCTGCATTGAGATCCCCTGGTGATCTCAAGTCCCACCCCTCTCATAAGAGCAGCAGTGACTAGGAGGTTAGAACAGATTTCTACAAACTGTGTATCTCTCACTGGTGGTATACAAAGGAAATATTGAGAAGCATTTCATACATCTTTGTGAAAGAATAAAAAGAAGTAAAGCCCAGGTGAAAACAGATAAACTGGATGCTCAGGGGTTTGAAATTTTGTTCAATGACCTTTAATACTGACAAATGTGGAGAATAATGCCAATTAATACCTTTCAGTAGAAAAGATATTTGCAAGACTATTGAGAGATATTTGCAAGCATTCCTTCATAATAAATGTCACATTCAATAATTATGTTCCAAACTACCTCGTACTGTTTTATGGTTTTGTGTTTATTTTTTTTACAGTAGATTTTGGTACATCTATTTACTGCCCAATAAATGATTTAGCTGGTTATAAAAGAAACCCCATCTGTATGAAAGGTGAAGTTCTGAAATATACCTAACTACATATATATACGCACACGCTTATATATAATATTTTTTAAAAAGGAAGATACACTTTCAGAATTTAAAGAATTATTCATGTAAAACCAGAATAATCCCCCTTTTTTTATAAATTTAGAATTTTTATATTTAAAATTGATATCTGATAGAAGTTACATGTTGGAAAAAATAAAATCCTTTTCTGAAAATGCTTTGACATGCAGAAAAATACCTTCATTATATTTGTTTTGACTACTGCATCAGATGAGATTATCATATAGTAATTTCTGTACTGAGACTTTGGACTATAAGATAGTCTAGCACTCAAAGGTAGTCTTATGTCTATTGATAGTCTATTTTTTCCCTATAAAGTACATATCAAAAAGAAAAATATCTGTGTTGCATAGCTTTATCTTTTTTATTTGTTTGTTTGTTTTCATCTAGGAATTATATTAAACACCTTCTATGGTTTTGTGGTCAGCAAACATGCTAACAACTTGCAACATGCTATCACCAGTGTCTATTTTAAAGCAATTTTGCCTCTCAAAGTCATTCACAAGCAATTTACTTGAGACAGGCAAACATAATCATTAACACTCTGAAGCCACTCTGACCTAGGTCAGACCCGGTAAAAACAGCTGCTTCTTAATGACGTCCAATTTCCTTGTAAATCCTGTTCAGAGAAATTCATAAATCATAAGTGGCTATCAGGCCATGGCAAACCTCCCTTTCAAATGATAGTCCTATAGAGATTATTTGAAAGCATATTATACAACCATCTGAAGGCTTAGGTGTTGCCAACTGGAGCATTAAAAGCTCATTTATACCTGTTTACAGCTAGCTGCTGTCAAAGGCTCACAAGATGGGAAGTAGAAATATAATGTACCCATAATTTTTTCGAGTCACCTTTGACTCTCACTGTTCAAATGAAACAAAAAACCTGCTGCCTCTAAACCACAGGGAAACACTCTAGGAGAGGAATTCAGGGGTTTACTAGTGACAGTTAAGATACTCTGGGGTATCCTGCCTGGCTCTGATCCGCTGCTCCAGAAAAATGCCGGTGTCCCACTGTCCTGTGTCTCACCCACCAGCCCTAGGCTTGTCTTGCATCATCCAAATTGGCAGTAGTCAAATATGTTTAGGTATTTCCATTGGTCTTTTATTGTATCTTGAGGGTAAACTTGTTTATTTTGTTTACTACTAATCCATAGATATGGTGTGTGTCTAGAATATTATCCATGAACAAAAAAATCTAGCTTTTCCTCTGTTCAGTGAACGCAGAGTTTGCATTTACAGTAAACCAAGAATTTAAATAGGGGAGTAATACTACACAAAAATATTACATATCAACTAGCACCAAACTGCTTGCTGTCTTAGGATAGGTACCTGAAGAAAGGTTAGGAAAAACCAAGTACCTCAGAAGACTGTATAACTTCTGCATTCTCCTGCATGCTTACTCAACAGCTCCTAAAAAACCCCATATAACTACACATTATTCTTAGGTCTCTACCAACTGGGATAAGAATGATCCTAAGCGCAGGAGCAGGCTGTCCCTATGTGGCAAAGGACGAGTCTGTGGGGAAGAAGACTGGCCTGGCTAAAAAGAGAGCTTTGGCTGGAACTCATGGGAAAAAAGGGAGCTTAGGACCTTTGAAAGAAGAGGCAGGCAACTCAGGAGGACTGCAAGGATATTGTGAGGTTATGCAGGAAGAAAATTAGAAGGGCTAAAGCCCAACTAGAATTTAATTTGGCTACTGCAGTAAAAGACGATAGAAAAATTTTCTATGAATATATTAACAACAAAAGGAGAGATAAGAAGAATCTCCATTTCTTATTGGATCCTGGGGGAAACATAGTTACAAAGGATGAGGAAAAGGCTGAGATACTTAATGCCTTCTTTGCCTCAGTCTTTAATAATAAGACCAATTGTTCTTGGTTTACCCACCCCCTGAGATGGAAGACAGGGACAGGGAGGACAATGAAGCCCCCATAATCCAACGGTTAGTGATCTGCTGCACCACTTAGACACACAAAAGTCTATTGGACTGGATGGGATCCACCCAAGGATACTGAGGAAGCTGGTTGTATTGCTCACCAAGCTACCTTCAATGATATATCACCAGACCTGGCTAACCAAGGAGATCCTCGTTGATTGGAGGCTGTGACGCCCATTTACAAGAAGGGCCAGAAGGAGGATCCAGGGAACTACAGGCCTGACAGTCTGACCCCAGTGCTGGGGAAGGTTATGGAGCAGATCATCTTGAGTGCCATTACACAGCACATACAGGACAATCAGGCAATACTTATCAATGATCTGGATGAGGGACTTGAGTACACCCTCAGTAAACTTGCAGATAACACTAAGTTGGGTGTGAGTGTTGATCTGCTTGAGGGTAGGAACGCTCTACAGAGGGATCTGGACAGGCTGGATCGATGGGCCAAGGCCAATGGTATGAGGTTCAACAAGGCCAAGTGCCAGGTCCTGCATTTCGGTCACAACAACCCCAAGCAATGCTACAGGCTTGGGGAAGAGGGGCTGGAAAGCTGCCTGGTGGAAAAGGACCTTGGGGTGTTGGTTGACTGGCAGCTGAATATGAGCCAGCAGTGTGCCCAGGTGGCCAAGAAGGCTAACAGTGCTCTGGCTTGTGTTAGAAATAGTATGGCCAGCCTGACTAGGGAAGTGATCATCCCCCTATACTTGGCACTGGTGAGACCCCACAAATACTGTGTTCAGTTTTGGGGCCCTCACTACAGGAAAGATATCGAGGTGATGGAGTGTGTCCGAAGAAGGGTAGCAAAGCTGGTGAAGGGTCTAGAGCACAAGTCTTATGAGGAGGGACCGAGGGAACTGGGATTGTTTAGCCTGGAGAAAAGGAGGCTGAAGGGAGACCCTGTCACTCTCTACAACTACCTGAAAGGAGATTGCAGAGAGGTAGGGGCTGGTCTCATTTCCCAAGAAACAAGCAATAGGATGAGATGAAACAGCCTCAAGTTGCACCAGAGGAGATTTAGACTGGATATTAGGAAAAATATCTTCACAGAAAGCGTTGTCAAGCATTAGAACAGGCTGCCCAGGGAAGTAGTTGAGTCACTATCCCTGGAGGTATTTAAAAGACAGGTAGACGTGGTGCTTAGGGATATGGTTTAGTGGTGGAGTTGGCAGTGTTAGGTTGGTGGTTGGACTCGATGATCTTAAAGGTCTTTTCCAACCTAAATATTTCTAAAAGTTGTGTGGATTCTGTCAGTGTTGTTGACTCCACAGGAGAAAACACATCAAAAGAGAAGAAAACCAGACCCTTATATAAATTTATTTGAAATGTCTAAGCTTTTAAATATGAAAAAATTTTTCAGATTTCATCAGCAAAGATTTATATGAGGCTGCAATGCTTGATGTTGATGTGTTTGGTATTAAACTATATGTGCAGTAATGCTTTTGGATACAGCACCACGTTTATATACTGCAGTGAAATACATCACAATTCAATGTTATTCTGCAGTCTTTGTATATATTTCTCTTCTGGTCTTAGCCAAGAAAACCCATTAACCTCAATGTCAGCAGACTTTTAAAAAGCAGAATAATAGTCCTCAGCTTTATTTCTGTATACAACAGAGACCATACAAATTGTTTAAACATTTTACGTCAGTCTATATTTCTATCTGATCTAGATGAGTCTTCTGTTAGAATACTACTCAATAAAGAAGAAAAGTATAAAAAAGTGGTTTGAGCTACTAAAACTGTACTTGCTAGTATTCCATGTAAACTTTTAGGAAATCATTGGAGGTAACAGATTTTAGAGGATGCAGAGGGAGTTTGTTTGGCTAGTTCAGTAGTGCAGATCATTATACTAATTACAGTACAGTACCACCAGGCTAATTACATGTTAGTAATTAACATACCTATTGTTAAAGATAGGGGTTGTGTTTTCAGCATGCTTTTTTTTTTTTTCATAAATGAGAAGATAAGTGCTTCAGGATTGATTTTGGGGTTTGTTTTCTTCAATGTTAAATCTCACTTTTAGAAGTTTATTACTTTTGAACTAAGCAGTCCTTACTCAGAATATAAATTAAAATATGTAAGTCTTTCATCTTGACATTAATGTGAATGGCTAGGCTGATATACCTCATGCTACTCACAAAATTGAACTCATAACAGCTAGTCAGCAGATTAATGGAGGCTGCCATTAAAACAAAAAAACAATAAAAAACCCCTGTTATCTGTGGATCAGATCAGTTATTTACTAGACTACAATGTAAAGCATTTTAAAACGTATAAACTGAAATAGGCTCCAGAAAAGCTAAGATTACATAACTCATATGAAGATGGTGGATACTTAATTCAGAATTTAACATTAAAATATTGCTGAGCTTTGAAGAATAAAAAACTTTGGACAGATTACAATATGTTTTGATTAAATAATAGTCAAAGATGTTTCACTGTTTCTTCGCATCACTGACATCTTTTCCTCCTTAGCAACTTAGCTGATTGGTGCAGCTGGTTCACTTGAGGGAAGGGGTGCTACCCAGCGGGGCCTTGACAGCCTTGAGGAGTGGGACCATGTGAACCTCATGAAGTTCAATGAGACCAAGTTCAAGGTCCTGCTCCTGGGTCCAGGCAATCCCCAATATCAACAGAGACTGAAGGATGAGTGGGTTCAGAGCAGCCCTGAAGAGAAGAACTTGAGGATATTGGTGGCTGACAAACTGTACGTGAGACAACAATGTGTGTGTGCAGCCCAGAAGGCCTTTCACATCCTGGGCTGCATCAAAAGAAATGTGGCCAGCAGGTCAAGAGAGGTGATTCTCCCCTTCTACTCTGCTCTGGTAAGACCCCACCTGGAGCAGTTCATCCAGCTCTGGAGTCCCCAGCACAAGAAGTATATGGACCTGTCAGAGCAGGTTCAGAGGGGGTCTGCAAAAACAGAGGGATGAAGCAGCTCCCCTGTGAGGACAGGCTGAGAGAACTGGGGTTGTTCAGCCTGGAGAAAAGAAAGCTCCGGGGAGACCTTGTTGCAGCCTTTCAATATATAAAGGAGAGACTTTTTACAAAGGCCTGTAGTGATAGGAAAAGGGGCAATGGTTTTAACCTGAAAGAGAGTAGACTTAGATTGGACGTAATGAAGACATTTTTTACAATGAGGATGGTGAGACACTGGTACAGATTACCCCGAGAAGTTGTGGATGCCCCATTATTGGAAATGAAGTGTTCAGGGTCAGGCTGGATGCGGTTTTGAGCAACCTGATCTAATGAAAGCTGTTTCTCGTCACGGCAATGGGGTTGGACTTGATGACCTTTAAAGGTCCCTTCCAATCCAAACCATTCTATGATTCTACAACTTATCTGATAAAGTTCACACAAAAAAGTTCATAGGATGATTATGAGTAATCAGAAACTTAACCTATAAAGCCTGCAATGTATCTGTCACATTTTGAAGTCTCAGATAACCTTGGGCATGTGGAATGGCACCGGCCATCAGTGACTACACAAGTGAATAACTGAAATGTAGGCACCTGTGTTATAAACCTTAATTTATGTATCTCAGTCTGAAGATAAATATCTATTAAAAAACTGGCAGTGTTAGCAATGAATATAAGCCAGATCAGTAAATGCAACCATTATTAAGGTGAGGTATTCTGTTAATAATTTCTGAAACTGCAGAAAATGCCATTCTTGTTTCATTACTATATCAACCTGTTATTTTAATATAGTCTTTAAAACTTCTTAATCCTTTAGTTCCTTCTTCATGAGCAGTTTTCTTCCCTTCCTATTGTCATTTCCCATTTGGCATGACTAACTCAACATTTTTTTTCTTTTTTTTTCCTGCTATTTAGTTTATTTCTTCCTAATTAGGCCTAGAAGACAGAAGGCTCAGAAAAATAACATATTATTGTCTGTTGTCTGGTTTTATTTGGTTGGCCTCTCTTCTTTTGCCTCATCTATTTAGCTTATAAGTTACTCACAGCAGTAACAAAATCTTATTCCACCTACACAGTGAGCAAAAATTTTGCTCGGTTCTCAGGTACTCTATTATTTAGCTATTATTAGTAAAAATAGTATATAAAAGTATTTAGAATTATTTACTGTACTATGTAATATTAACAGATGTTTGTGGTAATACTTTGTAAAAATAAAACATATTTTAGTTGCTATTTTAGTCAAGGTATTTTATAGTTGCTCATTTTATGTTAAATATGTGATCATAAGTGCATTCTGTATGCTGATTCTAAGCAATATGCAGAGGAGAAAAGTAAAACATTATAAAATATATTGACCAGAACTGCAATGACAATTGTTTTAGTTTTCTTATTTATATTGAATTCTAGGGCATCTACTGCTTCTGATTTATGAACAATAAGTCATACAAGAGGTAAATTACATCAAAACAGTTACCTGGCTAATTTATTTCTGAAATTTTAAGCAAGTATTGACAATGGCAGTGAGTTATCAGTCCAATAAAAGCCTTTCTTTTTCAAGGAAGATATCTCTTTTTCCCTTCCCCTACTCAGAGAAGAACCCATTAAAAAAATCATTTCTATATTCTTTCAGTTTGTGCATATTATATTCTATGATAGTGATGAGATTTTTCACCTTGTTCAATTACTCTTTTATTACTTCAGTGCAATCCATAAAGTAGCTTTTGTTACTTATCTGCCATCTCTTTCACCAATCAGTTTGGTAGGTTCAGCTTTTCTGATTACGGAATTTCTAAGTTCAGAAGCTTTGAAGAAAAATTTTCGATTGACAGAGGATCAAAAAAATTAAGTGACAGTAAAGCACCTAGCTATCACAGTAGGTGCTTATTTTCAAAATCCAGACCTTCAAAAATACTCTTAATATCCTAGGATTCTGGTAGATATCTAAGGTTAAGTTCCCAAAGTTGCATGTGTAAAGACCCTTAAGTTCACCTGCTGTATCATGACCTTATTAAACAGCTAAGACTGGCAGAGCCTTAAGTCCCGTTCAAATTTACCATATAAATATTTTTTTTTCCTAGGTTGCCTCAAACTTGATCATATTGGTGCAATGAACAAGAGTTGCTTGGGTGCAGTGGTAGCTTTGACTGCTGAAGCTAGCAGTAACCCTGAGAAAATACATGTGGAAGAACAAGGTAAGTGGGCTGATACAAAATTTTGATCCTAAAGGAAAATTAACAAGAAAAACAAACAACTACCCTCGCATCCAGAACATAATTTAACGAGTAGACCACCCTCTTGCAACACCGAGGTATGGGGGCAAAACACTTTCTTATTCTGTGTTTCATCAAGGTATCAAGGATAATGTCCAATTAGGAACTTGACAGAACATTTATTCATACTGCCCAAGGGACAAAATGTAAGATATTATGCTTTAATGAAAACATAAAATGCTTAAAGGATATAGGTAATGTCAGAGTGGATGATAATTTTATGCACCACACAGGAGAAAGGAAAAGGGATAACACAATGTAAACCAAAAAGGCATAAGAGCAGTTCAGGTTGAGTGCACACAGTGAGAGGGAACACGCTTTCACAGAAAGAATAATAGGCTTTCACAATGGTCCTGCTGAGCAAGAAGATGATTTAAAGATACTGAAGTCACTTAGGAACAGAGACACTACTTACCTTGCAATTTGGCTTTTCTGAAGATCCCCTGCCAAATCCTGAGTCCCATAGAGTGAAAAATTTGGAAGTTGTCAGGCCTTTGGTGCTCCACCAAGCGTTGATGGGAACTCATATCAACCTCCAAGTACAGCTGTCAGGTTTATGGAGTAGAGGAAAATGAAACAGCAAAGCTAAAACACAGTTTTCAATTCTAACTTTAACCATAGGTCAATACACAAGTACTATGCCAGCATGATATCTTCCAAACCAGCACAGATTCTTCTTTAACGATACTTTCATTATTGATGATCATTTCAGGAGAGCTAAAGTTTAAAAGGCTGCTATAAATTAAAAAGCATAGCTGTCACAATTGCTGCATAAAGGCAGAGAACAAAACCGTTGTCAAAATTATTATGTGAAAATAAAATAGTTTACAAATTTATATAAATAAGCTGAAAAACACAACAACATCTCATTTTCTCTTTTTAGGTATATGATAGGTACAAAAACTACCTATAATGTGCATTCTGTGCAAATCCTTACATATGTATTAAAAAATCAACAACTTTGAAATGTATTCTGAATTTTCTAATTTCAGCACAAAAACATTCCTTTTGAAAGGCCATTCCTTACAATACTGCCTGGTAAATGCAAACAGTGTGATTAAATGAAATGTCTTGAGGCAAGCAGGCATCCAAATCAGGCCATTCTGCTTCTGCTAAATGACTCCTGTGGCATTCAGTTAGCTTTGTGTTTGAAACAGATTGTTTTGGTCTGGGAGGTGGAACCAGAGAATAGTTCAGACATTTTCTTTCAGTGATAAAGGTGCCAAGCAAAGAAAGTCAATGAATGGCAGTAAGAATTGTACATGGTTTTGCGCATAAGGTTTTGTACACTCTAAGCTGAAACACCAGTGACTTCGTGCTTTGTATAAGCACCCTTATTGAGAGTGGATTTGGGGCTTAGCAGAAATCCTGGAAGGTTATTAAGATAGAGATCAGCTGCTGCCTGGAATACAGAATCCTGAAAAAATCTACATCATCATCTTGATTTTGTAGCATCTGGCACACATCAGTAATGCCTTGAGCACTGTCATTCTGTGAATTGAGTACTCTGTGTAAGAAAAACAGCCCTTAAGAAATAAATATTCATTGTGTCAGAATGATGAGGAATATGAAATAATCATAGGAAAAGAATCAATATACAAATGTATGCAGCTAATTTTGTTCACTTTAATTAAATTGCAATAATCTTTGGGATTACCTGAAGGTAAGACTGATAAATCCTAAGAAATACAGGAATAACAGTTCCCCATCGGCTCACTTTTTAACATTTTCTCAGGTGTATTGAGGTATTTCCTTAAGTTCCTTGGGGCTGTACACAACAGTACCATGTTCTCTTTGATAACATACTTTGCTTGTGTGTCAAAGGCAATGTTTGGACTGTAGTTCCTTAAAGTAGCAGAAGAAACTGGGTATGTGTTTGCCGTGAACTGGTATTTCAGCTATGTTGGACAACTTGTTCTTGGCAGAGAATAGAACAAGCAAAATTAGGCACATCACTTTCCTGGCTTCTGGAAGTAGTTCTGGTGCTTGAAATTTGTGGGTTCCTGGGATCCTAGATTAGAACACTCTCATTATTTAATACTGGCAGCATATCCATAACTGCTTGCCAACCAGGACACTGCGTGCTGACCAGAATTCTCCCTAGGGGAGAAAAGCTAGGCAAATAATGAGAGGAATAGAACTTTTCCCCCCTCTCCCTCCTCTATTACCTGTTCAAATCGGTCAAACTGTACATGAATTTGTATTCAAGGCTAGTATTCTAGTCTTCTTCTAATCCTTTCCCTTTTTTTTTTTTAAAAGCATAAACAAAAAAAAAACCAAACCCAAGAGGTTCACATTTTTTATTTTTAATTAAAAATAAAGAAAATCAAACAAATGTAACAGTTTATTCAATCCTACATCCTGTCAAGAGAAGGCTTATTTTTTCTGGTAAAAATTAAAATATCTACACTGAAATCTTCCCCTGATTTATTTAAAAAATAAATAACCAAGGATATTACCCTCCACATCAGTTGCATTTATAGTTGTATTAACTGTATATACAGAAATTTTCTTCAGCTTTCAAGATCAGTAGATTGAAGAGCGTAACAGAAGTAATTCGAGTAATTGATATCAATATGGACTTCCTATGTATCCTGCCTGTGGTATCTCTGTGTTATCACTAATTTCATAACTTTTGAATGTTTTCCTGAGATCCTATTCTTACATGAGTATGATAAGCACTTGCTTTCGTATCTTTTCAGGGTGTGGCTGTTTTTATCTTATTTTAATATTTCCTCTTTCCTTTTTTTCTTCTCCTAGGATTCCAGAGAAACACTGGAAATGTAATAAGCACTGAGGGATCTGGCTTAACAAAAGAAAAGAAACAGAAGTTGTTTACATTGCTAACGCTGTGCTTAGAAAAATGGTGGGTAAGGGAATCACAAGAACTTTTAAAAGATAATAGTCAGCAATACTGAGGAGGAAACTTATGCTTGCAGTCCTGGGCATGGCAGAAGCAACTTTTGGTGCTGGATTTCTCCAGCACTGCAACACTCTGGACAGACACATTCCTCTTCATGCAGTTATCTGTTTTCTTTCGTGAGTGGCAAATGAGTTTTTTTATTAACCTATCCGAAGGAAAGTAGTTCAGAGCAGCTGCCTTCAAATGACAAGATGCAGAATCCCAGAAGCCTGTAGACTAAGTATAATTTTAACAGTATTTTCCTGTTACTAACATGTTCATGAATCCAATTTTGTCAGTGATTTAACCTTTCCAGCCCACTGTACTTCTTAACAATCACAAAAAGACACCCACACATATATGACAACCTGGGCTTTACGGTAACTTGAGCCTCTCCTAAGTGCGATCAGAAGGTCTTGTGGGGTCATTGCTTGTTAGTGTGTTGAAATTGTTTTAGCTTCAATTGGAGTAAGAAAAGTAAGAGTGGAAGTGAATCATCAAAACCACCTTACTACCTCTCCTGCTGCTGTTGACACTGCAGCTTCTGTCGTTCAGGAGGCTGCAGAGGAGGCCGGGACAGGGAGATGGAGGAGGCAGTGGTCAGAAAGCAAGTGTTATTGTAATGACCCTGCAGAGGCACCTTTGAGGCCTTCCATAAGAAACCGTATTGCTTCAGCAATGAGGTTGTTTCAAGCACTTGACAGTCTTTCTTTTTATAGATTTCAATCTTACTATATTTTCAAAAAGTTTGTGAGAATTTTTACACTGAATAATTTCAGAAAATATTTTCTTACTATGTACTCATTAAAAGCATGGTTTCTGTTAGTTCTAGACTCTCCTTGAATTCAGCCTGTTTTTGCCAGTTAGCCCGATTTCCTTGGACACCAGCTTCCCTCTGTTTCTATGAGAATTTTTTAAAAGAAATCATTCCTAATGAGATCTGTTTTATATATATATATATTGTGTGTTTTTCACATGCATTTCTGTCATTAACCCCTCACTGATATTTGTAAAAGCCTTTTATTAAGCAATTCAGCTTAATTTCATGCAGATTGATTATTATACCAGTTGTTTTCCTAATTTCAAAATACTTCTCTCTGCAGACTAACCACTTTTTTTCCCCTTTTAAATGAAGGTCGATGAACATTGTCTTCTTTTTCAGGTCCTGTATTTTACTCTTCCTTTGGCTTGTCACTCTCCCCTGGTGCTTCTTTTTCTTGCTACAGTCCTTAGCAATTTTGCATAATAATTCTCCTGTCTCTACAGGGACTTTACTTGTATGAGGCTTACTGTGTTCAACATTATTTTAATCCTTCAAAAGGTTGAAAAACTCATTCAAAGGCCTGTCTTAAGAATGAAAACAGAGGAGGGAAAGGTGAACAGAAAAGCACAGGAAAAGAAAAATATAAAGCTACTCTCTTCTGATGTTGTTACTTCTTCTGGAGGAGATAATGGAGATGAAGTGGATAATGGAATGAGAATGGATAATGACTTTTGTCTCTGTTAGTAAATTCTTTATGCCCTCTGTGGCTCTTGATGCTTCCTGCCCAGGATCATGATATAGGGATGGGAGGAATAAAGTAACATCTAACAGATCTGCTGCTGAAATGGGCAGTGGAACAAAAAGTAGCTGCTGCTTGCTCCTTGCTACTTTCATTCTTCTTTGTTCTTTAATATAAGGAACAAATTCAGCCCTGTGGGAAGAAATGTTGGAATAAATGAGTGTGCATTAACTTCTAATTGTCATTGTTGGATCTCCTAAGTGCCTGGGACTCCACTGTGCTTAGCATTACATAGAGGTATAAAAAAAGATGGTTGCTGCCTCAAAGACATTTATAGTTAGGCAAGGAATGGGCAAAAGTGTATGAACTCATTTTAAGGTAAGTTGCTCTGTGCACAGTGTCTGGGTGTAATGAACTATCAGTAGTGGTCAGCACATGCTCCCCTCCTGAGTGCCACCCAGAAAGAGTTCAACATCATCACTAACATGTCTATACAGCATTGTCTTTGGCAGCAGAATTTCATCTCTGTTTTATCAGACCGATATTCCCAGCCCAGTTTTGCACCTGACTTCACCCTCATCTCCTGGGTAAATGTGTACAATGCAGTACTGTGTACTGCAGTAGAGTGGGGTAGACAGGCAGATAGATGGTATGGGTGAGCAGCAAGTGGACCTTCCATCCCTTCTCCCTGGCAGAGTCAGGGAATATGCTGCTGCTGCTCTCTGGCACAGCTATGGGCTGAGACAGGCCGAATGTGAAGAAGGAACAGAGTTTCCTCTTGTTTGTCTGTAGACTAGCTTTAATTCTGCAAACCACATTGTCTCTCAGCTGATTAGCCAGTTAATTAATTGTTGGTAATGTTGCAGTGACTGGTGGGAGAGTTTTGACCCAAAGTTAGCTCATTCTCAGCACGACGCTATGCTTTGGGTATTTAGCCCTACCTTGCTGACAGCTTAGTTATCTTTGCATCACGCTTCATCACACAGGGCACACATATGCTCCAGTTCTGTCTTCCCATATAAAAGGTGAATTTTTGTCTGATTTTCTTTCATGGAAGTGTCACATTTGCTATTTTCAACTAGGATTTCACTCAAAAAAGTTCAGACAATTTTAGACTGTTCTACACTGATGTCGTTTTCTGACAGTGACAAGTTTTCTGTGAAAAATGAGCTTCATGTTCTGCATTTTTCAATGAATATTAAATGTTGACATTCACCCTGGATCATAATATAACCTGAAAAACATGATGCTGCATCTACATTATTATTTTAATTTGGAATTGTAGTTTGGTTTTGGCTTAAATCCACCTGAGATTTCTATAGGCTCAATTTGCAGAGTGGTTTTGGTGCAAGCTATGTACATTCCTTTTTATAGAAAACTAACCATGTGATTCTATTCCAGCTGCATCCCAAAGGTGATTTAACCCCTAGTAAGGAACATACATATTTTTTTTCCCTCGTATCAGGTATTTGTACACATCAGTAAGATCTCCCTGAGTCTTCTCCAGGCTGAACAGCCCCAATTCTCTCAGCCTCTCGTCCTGTGTCAGATGTTCCAATCCCTTAATCATCCTTTAGCCCTTAGCTGGACTCACTTCAGTTGGTCCATGTCTTTTTTGTACTGGGGAGCCCGGAACTGGACACAGCATCCCAGATGTGTCTCCCTGGGAGTGAGCAGAGGGGAAGGATCAGTTCCCTCCACCTGATGGGAACGCTCTGCCTACCGTAGCCCAGGAGGCTGTTGGCTGCCTTTGCCAGGAAGGCACATTGATGGCTCATGTTCAACTTGTTGTCCACCAGGACCTTCTCTGCAGAGCTGCTTGCCAGCCAGTCTATCTCCAGCTTGTGCTGGAGCAAGAGGTTATTCCTCCCCAGGGGCAGGACCTGGCATTTTCTTTCACAGTCATTATTGAATCATTATTTCTGTCTATGTAAAATTCCCTGTAATTAGTGATGTTTTCAAGTAGCTTTTCTACCAGTCAGTCTTAAGTTTCCTCTTTACTAGATTCAAGGAGTTTTATTCATTCATAAAGCTACAAATGATAAAATTTATTGTACTGATTATTCAATATATGTTTTAGGTTCAATGTTTCCTAAACAGAAATTATCAATATCTATTGATTTAATTGTAAATTTTCTGTGCAGCAATACCACAACACTTTTATGGAATTTGGATAAGTAAATCCTTTAGGTTTAAAAACAAAAGCACATCCTTTTTTCCTCTGTAGAGCCTTTTATAGATTACACTCTATGTTTTACACACATTTTAGAGCATATTTCCTAGGATTATTGTTATCCCTTAAAATATACAGCATGGCTTCCTCATTTTTACCCTTTCTTTCATACTTTCCGTAAAATAACATATATACATACCTAACAGTTTTATTGTGCAGTTTACAAGCCTGGCACCTTGAGACAGTAAATTATCACGTTGTTCAAACATGTATTCAGCTTTTCCTTTTCTTCATAGTTCGAGTGCAGGTGTTCTATAGTCTTCCTTTCCCCCAGTTTTTGTCATCCTTCCTCAGAGCTATCTAGGACTGCTCTTTTATTCCTCAGGGAAAGGTGGAATTGCTGGCAACAGTTTTTCTTTTCTTATCTTGACCTGGTGGCTGAGTGGCTTCTGTGATGTTGCCTGATGCCTTTCATCCCCACTCCTGCTGTGTGAGCAATGCTGAGCCTCGGCAGCAGCATCTCTCCCCAGTCAGTTGCTTCTGTTCTTTCAGCAGAGTGAGGATAATTACTTCACTGGGACACTGTCAGCTCCGACTGAAGTCAAGGGAGCTAATAGAATCTCAAATAGCTAATAGAAGCACAGCTTTGTTTCATGTGGGGTTAAATAAGATGAAGTTGGTTCAGTGTGATATCCATTTCAAACCACAGTACTACGACCAAACTCACTTCTGGGATTGAATTCTCATTTTATTTGGACTGTGTGTTCCTAAGGATGCATTTGTCTGATATTATTACAGTTTGATGTAACAAGTTATTTAGCCACATGTTTGCTGGAGGTTTATAATTATTGGTGACAATTTTTTTTTATTATTTCCTTTTTCTTTTTTTTTTGTCTTTACTCATTTACAGTTTGGACTGTTGTATATTTTTGACTGATCATGAATGAAATGCATTTACACCATCATATTTTTCTTCCCAAAATAAAATAAATATAGGAGCAAATAAACATTGATCTCCTATTTCATAAGAAAATAAAACTAAGTGAAATAAAAAAAAATCATATTTGTTTTTCCTATATCACATCATGTCATACTCAGACATAACAATTGACAAAGATCAAAAAATTAACCATTGGCACAGTCAAAAAACAAATGCAAGTTTCATTATTCTGATTATTTCTATTTCCAAGATATATTCTACCCTACTTACAGGAAATTATGGTTTTGCATTGCATTTTCCATTTGTATGGGAATAATGGATGCTATAAATAAGTTTTTTACTCAGTCATTAAATTAATTAAAAGTTAAAATATCTCCATAGATGCATAAGCAGGTGTAAATAATGTATATGCATCCATAAGAATGTATATAAAATACATACTCTATAAACTGACATACATAGGAGTATATGTATGTGTGTAAATTTGTTTATACACACACATGTACAGAGATTAAACATGAAAATTCTTCACTAAAATCCGCAGAGTTACAAAGCTATCAATGGAAGTAAAAATGGCTAAGGAATGGATTTGTGAGAGCAGCTAAATGCTATTTTCTTTTTACACTTTTCTAGCTGTAACCTGAGTTCAAGCTCTCTGTGTTCAAATATGTAGAAGAGAAAGAAAAAATACACAGAGAATTATTTACTAGCAGTAAAATATCTTGTGGGGATCATAATTCAGAAACAAATATAATCAGACCTTCTAAGGCATCCTCTTCTGTAGCAAAGTTCATAACTTCCATTTCCTCTTGAAAGCGTTAATGTGTGATGCTGCTTTGCTCCTGTCACCATGAATGATCTCTGAATGTTGACTCAGATTCATTTCACATGCAATTAGCTTCAGCTTTTCTAATCAAAGTGGACTGATGGACAAGGAAGCACACTGTCAGTAAAAGAGGTGCAACAGCACAAAAATGCTTCTTTGGTGTTAATATCTTTGGTGCCTCATTACATTTTGTCTTCTTAATTCTTCCTTTTGCCTCTAGGTCATTAAAAGATGTTTTTCTTTTGCTCTGTATAGGAATGATTTAAGAAAAATTCATAGCAAATTGTCTACTAGATAGCTATGGGAATCATTCCTAACAGTGAATTTTTGCAATTAAATAATTTATTTCCGTATGTGAAAAAAAAACAGTTTTCTTTCTCATTTCATTTTTTTCAAACCGCTAAGCTTCATTATCCTCTTATATGACAGATATTTTTTCATAGTAAATGTAAACCTGATGGTGTAACTGTTTAACACAGAGTAATGGCAAACTATAGATTACCACTAAAAGCTCAGATGTTTGATAATGAACAAAATACTTATGACCGTAAAGTTGTGAAGGATCAAAAAGTCTTTAGAATAGCTGATCTGATTTTAATGTTTTTGTTCTGCTTTGCACAGAAACACAGTGGTTGAGGTTAGAGGACACTTCTGGAGCTCATCAAGTCCAACCTGCCTGCCCAGAGCAGGATGGGTTACAGCAGGTTGCTCAAGACCATGTCCAGCCAGATCTTGCATATTTCTAAGGATGGAGAGTCCACAACCTCCACGGGCATCCCATTCCAGTCTATCTACATGAACTGGAAATAAATATTAGGAACACGCCAACAGAAGATTATTAATAGGAATAACATTCTGAATAGGAAGAAATTCATTAAGTATGGTGAAAAAGTCTTGTGAAATTGCAGTTCTGTCAGATTTTTTTTTCATTATTATTCTCATTCACTAGGTCTCTTGAAACAAATACCAGTTGCAGAATGAGATGAAATTAATAATCCTGATAATATTAAAATTTTAACATAATGTAAATATCATATTTATATGACATGGTCTGAGTGGTCTTAATGGTCTGAAGTTGCGGCAGGGGAGGTTTAGATTAGATATTAGGAAGAATTACGTTCCTGAAAGAGTGGTCAGGCACTGGAACAGCCTGCCCAGGGCGGTGGTTGAGTCACCATCCCTAGAGGTATTTAAGAAACGTCTAGATTTGGCACTTCAGGGCATGCTCTAGTGACAGAGATTGTAGGGTTTGTTTTGTTGGTTTTTTTTTTTTTTTTTGGATGTGTATGGTTGGACTCGATGATCTCAAAGGTCCTTTCCAACCATGAAGATTCTATGATTCTATGATTCTATGACAGCTTTCAAATTTATTTTCCCCCATTTTTTTCTCCATGTGAAGACTAGAGCTTTTGTTCAAATAAGTTGATCCAAACCCTGATATTTACATTGAATTCTAATTACTGTGAATAAAAATAGATTGAGAAGAAAAAGGCGCCTGGAAGCAATAAATTTTGGACTTCAATAGGGTAATATCTATAACTATACAAATTCTTATTTTGATGACCTGGAAAAAATGCTCCAAGATTGCACCTTTCATGTGCCAAGTTAAGACCAGAAGCAAAATATGACCAACAGCCTTTGAACTAGCCATTAAAAGTGGGAGTTTAGCTGTGAAACTCTGACACAACTAGTACTACACAATAAAATTGCTGTAGTGTATTTGTTGACTTTAATGTAAAGTGGCACTAAACTGGCAAAAAATGACCTTGTTCAGCAGGCAGCAGGTTTGATTTAATCTATGAGACAATGACAGAGAAGTGGATACAAACATTAGAAATGTTCATTTTAGTCCCTGTGAAAGCTGAATTTTACTGTAAAATCAGAAAGTACATACTAAACCACCTTGAGGAATGGGGGATGTTTCATCTGCTGGCTGCATTAAAACTTACTGTCCCCTTTTCACCCACTTTGCATCAGCCTGAACAGAAATATTCGGAGTCATTATCATGATCAATAATAGCAGGGAAAGTCAGTTCCTGTTAATATTTCCCTCATTATGCTTAGATTTCTTGTGCCTGAAAACAGTTCATTTTCCAATGACAAATCAGTTTGGCATGAATAGTTTCAGGGAATCTTAGCTTTACTGGCACACCTTCTTCTAATGGTAAATGCCTTCCTCTGAACAGTTTCTTTTTTTTCAGTTCACTCATTGACTGCCTTTGCCTTAACATTTTTTTTTCCTCTTCTAATTCCCTGGTACTTTTTTCTTTTGCTCCTAAAAGTATTTGGTTTTCTAAGCAAAAAATGAGATGTTTGTTATACTAACACCATTTTTGCACATGCTACAGCTCATATGACAAAGCTGTTGTAATTCTAACAGATTATATTTACTTAGATTCAAATAAAAAGAGGTAAATTTCTCATTGTGATGCCCCATATCATTTGACTAAAAATTAGATTCCTTGTTCTGGGCTAGAATACATAAAGCTGAGTAAGATACCTACATTGTCTATAGTTAGTGGTGAAAAATCAGTCTTTTGAAAATGGGTTCACTGCAAAACCCAATATGAAACAGGAATGCTGTAACTGTCAATAGAAAATGTTAAAACCACATGTGTGTGATATTCTTCTTAGTAATCATTTATGTAACAAATAGCATACCTATAGGTATCTTTTCTAGGTTAGATTGAAAAGCCCAAAGCATGTCATGAATCTAGCTGTATATTTATCCAATGCAGGCAACAGCAATCACATTTTTGAAAACCTCCTTTTTAACTGTTGGGCTACAGAATCATGTTACTTTTAAAAGGATCCATCTTGTTTATCTTGAGATGCACACACTGGACATAATTATGGTCCAGACATGAGTCAGTCATACTAAAATACCTTTGAAGCTAATGAAAATGGTATATCAGATATTGGTTCTTCTGATCTAGAAGTAGATGCATGAAGTAAATCAGGTTAATTCTCTCTTGAAGTCCACATTTTCCCCATTTCGTATAAGCACAGTCTAGGACAAGAGGTTTAGGTGCAGATCTAAGTTGAATCCTGCCCTTTCTGCCTGCAAATGTTTCTGATGCCAGAATCTTATACTGAAGAAACAAAGAAGAGTTTCAGATGTGGGGGGCAGGAAAACAACCCACCTGTGGTGATCAGTGATGTGATTATTTTTTTTTTTCAAGACATTAATTCATTTAAAGGAAGCAAAGAATTATAGAGGCTAATAATATGTATTTAGCAATGTATTGTCCTCAGAAATCCTCAAAGATATGGATACATAAGCTCAAGATCAGTGCATCCCTATGAGTAAGAAATCAAGCAAAGGAGGCAGGAGACCTGCATGGATGAACAAGGATCTTCTGGAAAAACTCAAATGGAAGAAGGAAGTTTACAGAATGGGGAAAAAGGGACTGGCCACTTGGGAGGAATATAGGAATGTGGTCAGACTATATAGGGATGCAATGAGAAAGGCTAACACCCGCTTGGAGTTAAATCTGGCAAGGGATGTCAAGGACAACAGGAAGGACTTCTTCAAGTACATCAGTAGCAAAAGGAAGATTAGGGAAAATGTGGGCCCACTGCTGAATGAGGTGGGTGCACTGGTGATGGAGGATGCAGAGAAGGAGGAGCTACTGAATGTCTTCTTTGCTTCAGTCTTTACTGCTTAGGACAGCCCACAGGAACCCTGGACCCTGGAGGTAAGAGAAAAAAGTCTGGCGAAAGGAAGACTTTCCCTTGATCGAGGAGGATAGGGTTAGAGATCATTTAGGCAAACTTGACATCCACAAATCCATGGGCCCTGATAGGATGCACCCATGAGTGCTGAGGCAGCTGGCAGATGTTATTGCAAAGATGCTTTCCATCGTCTTTGAAAGGTCATGGAGAACAGGAGAGGTGTCTGAGGACTGGAGGAAAGCCAATGTCACACCGGTCTTCAAAATGGGCAAGAAGGAGGACCCAGGAAACTACGGGCCAGTCAGCCTCACCTCCATCCCTGGCAACGTAATGGAACAGCTCATTCTGGATGTCTTCTCTAAGCATCTGGAGGAAAAGAAGGTTATCAGGAGTGGTCAACATGGATTCACC
Source organism: Stercorarius parasiticus (assembly GCA_013396915.1). Taxonomy (NCBI): domain Eukaryota; kingdom Metazoa; phylum Chordata; class Aves; order Charadriiformes; family Stercorariidae; genus Stercorarius; species Stercorarius parasiticus. The sequence goes on from VWZL01002397.1 coordinate 145,251, forward strand.
AAGGGGAAATCATGCTTGACCGATCTGATAGCCTTCTGTGGTGGCATGACTGGCTGGGTAGATGTGGAGAGAGCAGCAGACTTTGCCTACTTTGACTTCAGCAAGGCTTTTGACACTGTCTCTCATAACATCCTCATAGGTAAGCTGAGGAAGTGTGTGTTAGATGAGTGGACAGTGAGTTGGAGGGACAACTAGCTGAATGGCAGAGTTCTGAGGGCTGTCACTATCATGATAATTCTGTATTTGTTATATTACACTTATAATTTCAAAAGCCCTTCTAAAACAGTACTTCTATTCTTGCATAAAGATAAAGAGACAAAATTATGTTTATCTATACAGATAGATACTCCACTGTATTAGAACAGTATCATTGGCTCTCTTCTATATTCTGTATTACTGTGAGTATTAAATGTGAACACTAAAAAAGGCTTGTCTTTATTTTTAACTGACTAAAAGAGCTTTCTGGACAAAAATTCATTGCTGAAATACCAAAAAAAGACACATATTTAGTATGTGGTTTTTTAAGTACAATATTTGTGAGGAAGGAAGATGTAATCAAGAAATAGTTCTCTTTCACAGGCTGGCAGAGCAACTACAGCATCTTCTGACTTGATTAAAGGGGGTATTGTATCACTCCAATGAAATCTGGTTTTGGTAGAAATTGACCTCTCTCAAATACTAAAAATATTGGATTTATCTTTCATTGTTTTTAATGGTTTTATTGAAAAAAACCTCAAAGCTAACCAAAAAAAGAGGAGTTTTACAGAAAAGATCAAAAAAGCACAATGAAATAATGTGCTTTATTAAATAGTTAAAGAAGTTACTTAATTAGCAATATTAGAATAGAGTCCAAATGTGTCGAAGAATTTGAAGGAGTATGGACTATTCTTTCAACTTAATTTGATTTTAAACAGATAATTTAGTCTTGGTGTTTCTGTAGGTTGGGGTTTTTTGTTTGTGTTTTTTTGATATTTCAAGTAATTCAGACTATTTGAAATAGCAATTCAATATAAACCTCAGAAATTTAAGGCAAACACAGAAAAAAGATTTTTTTTTACCACTGTAAATCACTTTCATAAAAATGCAGTAAACATGATCAGTGGTTGGGATGAAACTGCATTCAACAGAGGAGCTGAAGTTAAAGGTTCCTTTTGGCCTCTTTGTGACTTAAATTGTAAAGGGCAACTTGTTCACCAATGTTATTTCCAGTTTTTTGAGGGAACTTTATCTTTAGGTATACCTTCTAACTCCCAACTGCATGACAGCAACGAGTAGTCAGCAGCTTGTGTCTGAAAGAAGAGCCAGTAAAGGAACGCATAGTTGTTTTACGTTGAATAAGCTAACTTCTGGTAGTTGCACTAAGGATATATCTCACACTCTGTTTAGGCCACAGAAAGAACTGGAATTTATGTGAGTAGAGGAATGCTGAACCAATTCTATACCGGTGACAAAACATTAAAAAAGTAGGATCGAAGATGTGGTTCAAATTGAAGTTGCATTTTAACAAGGAAGTACAAATAACTGTTGAATAGCAGTTTCGTAGTCTAAGCAGAGAAGATATGTACTTCTAGGAACATTATTTCCTGCTGAACATTCTTTATATTTACCTATATACATATGCAATCATGTATGTGTGTTTATATATGTACATATACACATATTTTGAAAAAATCCTGGTCAGCTTTTCACAAAATTATCATAGTGGACTTTTCAGACACCTGGTTAATTTACTGGCAAATCTGAAGAATACTTTCATGTTTTTTTCTTGGTCCCATGTACTCAATAGTCTGAGTAAGGTTGTACCCACAAATGAACAGAAATCATCACGTTTTATTTTCTAACACAGGAAATATACAATCATTTCATGTTTCCTCTTATTCCAAGATCATGACATTGCATTCTCTGCTGCTCTGAGCAATTTTTTATGTAGATATTTATATTCCTGAGCCGGTTTTCACAAGAGATTTTTTTCAAGCGTCACCCCACTGCTATGTGTTATTTACTTATCTTATTAAAATGTAAGAGGTATTACCACTAATATATCAAGTGTATATCTTTGTCACATAGTTGTATGTGTGTTATCAATAGTTTGCCAATATCTTTAGATCCTTCTAGAAAAGTTCTTCTAGAAAAGCATCTCATGGAAGAAGTGTTCTTTTTCATGGAAACTAAGGCATCAGTAATCAAAACACCTGTTATTTCATTTCTACCTAATATAAGACAAAAGTTCTCATTGTTTATTTTTACTTATTTTTATGAAGGGCATCTATGACATTTGTGTCGCGTTTTTATTGTATATTCCATGCACAGGACATATGCATACTGAACTCATGCATCGTTTTTGTTTATTAGCAAGGCATAAGATTTATCTTCATCACATTCCATGATGATTTGAATGGAAACAAGCTACTAAGTGAAGATGTACACTTCTTTCATTGTCAGATGTTAGTAATATCTTAGCATCCTTTGAAAACAGAAAAATGAGAAACCCTCCTTTTGATACAGATCCTGCTCAGAACATTCTGAAGTTTTTAATCTATATGGTGCAAGCATTACTGAATATTTTCTGAATTTACACACTGACTAATGCAAATCTGTTTAGTCTTTTCTATATAGATATTGAATGATTATGGAAATCTGAAGAGAGAAATCTACTGGGTCATATTTACAATAAGTAAAAATTGGCATAATTTTCCAGTTCCAAAAAACTATATAATTTTATCTACAAGAACTTAGTGAATGATCTTATTTAAAGCTACATATATGCATTATTGTCATATGCTAATCATTAGCCAAACACCAATTTCAAGGTCACAAGTCAGATTCACTATTTGGCACTTAGTGGTTTTCCTTTCAGTGTAGAAGGATGTATCTCACTTTAATGATCTGTCCAGTAATTTTCAATCAATAAATTATTAGTTATTTTGAAACATAAAACTTTGCTAATACTCTTAATCTATCTTTCATTCTTTCATCCTTCTGCCCCTCCTTCCTTCCTTCCTTGCTTCCTTCTTTCCTTTCTATCTTTCTTTCTTTGAAAGAAAGAAATATTTTGAAAGAGAAAGTATTTGAGAGAAAAAGAAGTATTTTGTGTCTTGGTGTTTATAGGTATGTTTGAAAAAGTTTTTTATAAGCCTTTCTGGACTAAATGTCTATCATCCAAGTGGTTGTGACTGCAGGACACTGGACTCAGACATTCCCGAGCTTCTACAATGCCATTTCGTAAACCCCATGTGTTGCCTGCTACCAGGTGTCTGGAGAGATTGAATAGTTTGTCTCTTTCAAATTACTAGTATATTCTTATTTTCAAAGGAAAAGCAAAATGGTTTTAAACATGTTGTCTAATCTTAGGGTAGAATCTTGTTCCCTTAATTCATATGCCTGACCTACAGAAATTTAGGGTATCTGGCCTTAGAGAAAACAGGGATTTTATGTAGCCTACCTCAGACAGTAGATGCATAATGGGAATTCAAGCTATTACTGTGTTAACCACTTCTAAGACCCTTGAAAATAAGAGACTGTGCATTCAAATTACATTATTTCTCATCCTTGGCTCTTTAGAGATAGACAGGAGTCATTAAGGTTTTCACAAACATTGCAGTGAGCTGTCTCTATTTTGCGGTACAGGGAACCAGCAGGAAAATGTTTAAATGCCTACAACCACTGGGAATTTAATGGTGCACATTTCTGCACAATAACAGATCAGGAACCTAGCAAACCTCCAGTGGAAGCCTTTGCTTTCAGCTTCTGGCTGACTTGAGAGGACTGACTCCACATCTCTCAGACAGTGCCATGGGAAAGTTACTCTTCTTTAAATCTGCTCCTGTAAATAAGGCTTCTGAGGCCATGAATTTGAAAGCCACTGAAGCCAGTTAAAGCAGAAGGATTGTATAAGATAAAATATATGCAGATTTCATGAAACATAGTCTAAAACACATGATTCTCATTGATGGCCTAACCAGGAAGGTAAAGGTAGAATATTACTTGTTTGCTACCTTTCTAACCCAAAGGCTTTTGCATTCCTAACTGCAATACCTTACCTTCAAATGAAAGATAAAGGAAGTTTTCTGCTTCTTTTTCTCCACTAACATTTTCTGCTGCAAATTAAGAAATTGATTATATCTTGCAGTGAGTGACCTACCTACGTGTAAAAGATGTGCAATGTTCCCTAAGAAATTTAGTACCTAATTTTGTAGTATTGAAGAGTTACAAACATGACATAGCTGCTCGTTTTCACAAAAGAGACCCTTCCAAACATTGGTAGTCAGCAGAAGTCAACTAACAACTAAGCTTCAAGCTAAGTAAAGACCTTAATGACATCTTCCAGAAATCCAGATTCTCATTTCTTTCTTCATACACTTTACAGATCAGAATGATCAGGTAAATAATGGTAATTTCAACACACTATGAAAAACTTGACAAACTTCATATATAACTAAAAATTCCATTATTATTGCTAGACACAAAATAATGATAAGAAACACTTTTTTTATTTTTTTCCCAAATAATTCCAGGAATCCTGAATGTGTCCTATCTGCAGCTGTGGTCAGGTTTCAGTGCTTTAATGGAAGACAGAAAAATAGTTATGTTGGTACGAATCCGGTTTTCCGTGCTTGCAAGGAGGAAATTAGAAGAAAAGTATCACTCTGGATTTGGTACAACTTTATTAAATCCAGAGAAATTTTTTTGTGGACTTCAGTTTAACATTTTTTAACATAAAAAAGTATAAAATATTCTTAGATGCTTTACGCTGCTTAGATGCTTTTACACTTTTCCAGAAAAAAAAAAAAAACAAAAAAACCCCAGTGATGTTCATGCAGGTATATATCTGCAAAAAAACCTGAATGCAAGACGGGGATAGAAAATCTCACAGGTGGACACTTAAATTGTTCCTAATCACAAGCATCAAGACGTGTAGAAGTGGATTACTGCTGTGTGGTATGAGAATGAGAACACTAGTTATTGAATCCTCCTTGTATTTCCAAGATTCACCTTGGCTGATTTTATTAAGTGTTCAGTGATACCAATTACACCCAGAGATCCACTTCAGTTAACAGCTGTTTTTTTCTCATGTTGTGAGAAGGCCCACCGGACTTGTCCCATATAGTTTTCTCTTCCATTCTTCCAAAAAGCAGATTGCTTAGTAGCAGGCATGATGATGATATAATAATGTAAACTTCTCACTAATGAATGACTCTTAGTCTTCCCTCCACCCTCCAGGTCGTTTCTTTGCTTTCTACTTTCTTCAGTTCCCTCATTTCCCTCCTTTCCTAACAGTCAATGGTGATTTCTGTCACAATGATTTCCAAATATGGTTGTCAAAGAATGCTCTGAAGTGATGACATTTGACCTTCTAACACAGATATCTCTACATTAAAAGTAAGATTCATTGTGTTTTGTTTTATCTTGCCTTATCTTTCTGGAGTTCTAAGCCACTTACATTTTTGTCTTCATTTTTACATATGCTAGTATACTTTCCAGTTTAAAGACTATAATATAATAAAAAAAAATATTAAAAAATAATGAATGAGATTTTTTCTGAGCATGTATTTGCTCTCCCTGTTGTTTCATTACCATAAAGAAGAGTGTGTTCTAGAATAAAATTACGAAAATACAAACAGATCAGTGAAATATTTCATACTGAAAATATTACTTTTATGGCTTTACTAGTTTGATTATACTCAGTGATGTAAAATAATAAGTCTAGTTAGAACTCCTAACAGTTCAGTGTAAATATAACTATAAAAATTAATTGAGAAATACACTTTAAAATTTTTGCAAAAAAAATACGGTACACACCAAAATAAAATTCTGGATTGTGTGATCCTAAATATAAATCTTTAAACAGTAGGACATTTTAACTAGTTTAACAAGTAAATAAGATGGATTGGAACAGCTCTGTTTCCAATAATATGCTTATGAATTTGCCTTTTACCTTAGGTCTACATCTTCATAACTGGGTAAATATTGACTGACTATGAATCCATCTATTGTTTGAAGAAAAGTAATCCACTCCTGTCTACATTGCCTTACGATTAAAATTTATGAAACAAACCTCTTTCAGGGTCATTTCATAAGAATTCCAGACTACAGAGCCACAACTGTGACGGAACAAAATGTTTTAAATTTATTTGTGTTTAGTTTGCAAGACATTTTCCTGCTAGTATATGTTCTATTAACTCCTTTGGCCATCTAAAAGCTACAGTGATTCCTTAGGAAGTAAAAGAGCACACAGAATCATATATTTTGTAAATTATTTTTCATCTATCTATAAAATCAGCCAGCCATACATCGAAAGATTGATCCCTTGTTATTTGTCTTCTTCAATTCCATTCTTAAGATTTTTGTTAAAGGGTTTTTTTTGCTTATTTATTGTTGTTTTTTTTTTTTAGAATGTGCCTTAATGACCAATGATTACAGGCACTAGTGTTGAAAAGCAGTAGAGTGCAAAAAAAGATATGAAAATCATCAATTTTTTGTGTATTATAGAATCCATTCCACTTAAACGTTCCTAAAATTCCTCTGAGAGAAAGCAAGTTTTTCACCATCTTATCTCTGACACAGGGCAGCTTTAAGACCTAGTATCTTATCTATTAATTTACTTACGGAAACATTTTTACTTCTTCATTAACCTGTAATGATATAACTTTCAAGATTCATAAAATACTTAACGGCAAAAAGATTTCAAGAAGAAGAAACATCCAAAATAAATTATCTGATATTCTTTTTAGTCTGTAATTAATAATTACTTCCATTGCAGTTTTCACACCATGAAACTCTGTTAGAACGGATCTCTGCATGTCTGTATGTATTACTGGATATTTTTTCTAGATATATGTTACTCTTTTTGCTCCATATACATCCTTTTCTTTCTGCATGAAAAGAACTTGTAGACCCTTCTTATTAATGCATTATTTACCTGATTATGTTCCAAAGTGCTTTTGTCTTTCTGTAGCTTTGTCTTTTACTCTGAAATTCATATTCTTCATAAATCTAAGCGTTGTATTCACATATTTGAAATATCTTTTATTTTCTGAGCAGCTCCCAAACACTCACCAACAGTCTTGCAAGTAATAATAATCAGACTGTAGCAGTTTTGTAATTAGGTTCTGGTAAAAACTGCTTACATTTTGTTCAACACTTCAGGAAAGACATGTTAACATGTTGTGATGACAAAATATTTCACACCTCCATTTGTATCAAAACCAGTAAATCTTAACTTAGTAACTTGAACACATCCTTCATTTCCAAGTATGGATGGCACAATGAGTACATAAGATATGACAATTCTTTTCAAAACCTTTTAGCCCACGCAAAAAATGAGAAATTGATTTTATATCACAGAAAATTAAATGCCCCAAAAGATTGTGTTTGTTTTATTGATGACTACTAAAAGACAGTAAAACTCAGTGTAAGATTAAGGTGTAGAAAAAGACAGGAGAACTGTTTTTAAAAACAGTAAATAAAATGAGTAAAATTATCTGAGGGAAACAAAACATTTTTTCCTGTACCTTTACTTTAAATGTGGAAAAAAAAAAAAAAGAAAACAAAACACAAGAAAACAAAACAAAACAAAACCTCATGGGGGAGAGAAGTAACAAAAGAGAAAATAAATTCTCTTTGAAGTTCAAATCATTTGACATAAAAAGCTTCTTCCATGCATTCTTTCTCCCGTCCTTTCAGGTGGTTAGTATTGCCTTAGTATCTGCTTCAGTAGGTACTTCAGTAGGTAGGATTCTAGTCCTCCATTCTACTGGTAGAAATCACTGTTTTCTATATGTGACAACTGTTATGCATTTAGCAGCACTGGAAAGGAGTAAAGAAAGTTGTCACCAACCACTTCGTTTCAATAATAAAATTTCTTTGAAATATTTTAATGCAATTTTTGGCTACATGAATGGGTGCAATCACACCAGCATATGTTGTTATTTTAGAAGACTACTATAGACATGAATACAGCAGTGAGGGACTGGGGTCCAGTTAAATTAGGTGCATTTGGAAAACATAAATATGTTTAAGCCAATAAGCAGGTGAAATATATCAGAAAAAGAAATAAAATTATAATGGACAAAATTATATATTGGTTCCAAAAAGCAAATAAACAGAACATTAAAATCTGCTATGAAGTTTTTCATTGTTATCTGAAAAATGTTCAGGGGGGGAAAAAAAAAAGCTTAACTTTTCATATGCATTCAGAAAAAGAAAACAAACAAAATAAACAATAACAAGATGAATACTGAATAGAAAGAGCAACTTTTCCTTCACTGCAAGTGAGAGCATGAGAGTGCAACTATCTGGATAATTGTCCATTGTTTATGGGTAATTCCAAATTTTGTGATACTTGCTGCACACAGAATTCATGGATTTAAAAATGTTGACAGACATGGTCTTGGAATAAAGAACTAGGGATTGGGGAATCTTGCAAAATTTATGGTTTTGAAAAACTAAAAAACAGCTTGTAAATCTGTCTATTTGAGTTTTCCCCTGTCTGCAGCTATGATGCAGCTTAGTTGGAGGGGGAAGAAACCAAACTGAAAACCAAACAAACGAAATGCATGAGAGATATTTGCTGTCTTTTGCATCAGATTGAAATCTTGTGAGCTCAGATAAGTCTTGCTTTTTCCACTTGCCTTACTTGTGCCACCACTGGAATAAAGAGGAGAAATCATTATGGTTTGTGTTGAACGAATTGCACAGTTCTGCTTTCCTTTTATTAGTCTGGATCTGTAGACACCACATTCATTAAATCCAGTGTTCAATTAAGATGATGAAAAGGATTCAGTGAGGAAATATCAATTTGTTATTACTGAAGGACCACTTGGTCCTTTGTGTTTGTGGTCCTAGGCTTTGTGAAAGAGCCAATCAACAGTACAGTTAGAAAATAACAGTTCAGCTCGTTTCATTCAGCTTTCACAAGAAAGTGCAAAAAGGAATCTTGAAACATGCTGGTTTTGTTCTCTTTATTCTTAAGCGATCCTACCTGTGAACTCCTAAATTAGCAAGGTGTAGTAATAAGTCTGAAGATGTAATGTTTAATATTCGGGTATTCCAAAATAAATATTTTTTATTTTCATGAATTTTGCAGACTGAACTATATGACTGCACAAGCTATTAACTATGAAGATAAATGCCCATTAATTGATACAACATCCAGAAACATTCAAGTAGGAAGCAATGTCCAGCTTTCTACTCAAAACAGGGTCAATGTTGAATTCAGACAAGGTTGCTCAGGGCTTTGTCCAGCTGAGTCTAGAAAATGTCTGAGGACAGACACTTCACAAGCTGTTTCTGCAGCCTATTCCAATGNTGCAGGGGGGGTGATTAAAAACAAACCCATCACCCAAGTCCCCCAGCACTTGCTTAAATAAAAATCCGGGGAAAAAAAAAATAGGAATAAAGGCCACACAAATTGCTACATGGAAACAGGTCTTAAGCAACTGTAAAAACAAACAGAACAAAAGAATGTTGTATTGGGTGTGTGTGGCAGGGTTTTGGTGGGGGGGGTGTTACAGCTGTTTTCTGTGAGAAGCTGCTGGAAGCTTCCCCTATGTCCATAGCCTCTCTAACTAAATATCTAAATAAAACCTATATAAAAAGTGAAATAAGTAGGAAAAAAAAAAAACATTCCCCAAAAGAAACTANATTAATTGATACAACATCCAGAAACATTCAAGTAGGAAGCAATGTCCAGCTTTCTACTCAAAACAGGGTCAATGTTGAATTCAGACAAGGTTGCTCAGGGCTTTGTCCAGCTGAGTCTAGAAAATGTCTGAGGACAGACACTTCACAAGCTGTTTCTGCAGCCTATTCCAATGGTTAATAAAACTGAATTCCCATACCACACCCTGCCCTTAACACCAATTTATTTCCTCTCCTTCCTCCACCACACACCACTGGCTCTGGATCCATCTCCTTAATGACCTCTTGTAGTCAGTGGGGGATAGCTGTTGGGTTCTTTCCCTAAACCATGTCTTCTCCAGCCCAGCTCTTCCAGCCTTTCCTTGCAGGGCAAGTTTTCCATTTCCAACCATGATTTAGCTGGGGGGGAGGAGGNCCATAGCCTCTCTAACTAAATATCTAAATAAAACCTATATAAAAAGTGAAATAAGTAGGAAAAAAAAAAAACATTCCCCAAAAGTAACTATTAGAGGGGGGAAAAGAAAGCCACACTGAGCAACCTTCAGTGACAAAAAAATCAATTGTCTAAATAAAAAAATGAAACCTTAAAAAGAAAAAAAAAATTAAACAAACAAACAAACAAACCCAACCCAACAAGCAAGTACTTGGGAGGAAAGAAAAGCTTCTGAAAAAAACTAAACAAAAACAAAAAATCCAGCCCTAAATTTGCATCTAAATAAATAATTAAAGAAATAAATAAGTACATAGATACATACTCATAAAAACACACTAACAAACTGCCAAAAGTAGGAACGTCACCAGTCCTCAAAAAATTCCACTGAAAAGGAGGAAAAGAAAAAAAAGGAAATATAAAAAAAGAAATACCCTTCCCCCAAAACCCATCTATGCATACATCCAAAAAACAAGGGAAGAAATAGAAGAAGCTACCACAAAAAGCCCCGTTCTCCAAATCGGAAAAATAAAAATGGTTAAAAAGAGCTGCCCAAAGTGTCTGCCTCCAAAATACCTATTATCTGTCTGTTTGCTGCGTTCTGCATAGCAGGGAGCTGACTAAAGGTGCTGGCAGAGAATGAAATACCAGTACTGAATCACATTTCTTATATAAGTGTACTTGCAGGTTTCTTACAACCCTAAAAGGATTCATGAGAGAGAAGATCATAAATCTCTTCAAAATGTCTTCCCTTGTTCCACAGCAAGGGAGTACAGCCTGACAGAGTGTTTTTAAAATGTGTCTGCTAGGAACTTGCTATGCTTCCGTAATAATTCCAACATCATCAAAACCTTCTCATTTAAATAAATCCTGACAGGGATTTATCTCACCTAATTTCATGGGGGTAATTCCCTTGCTTAAACTTTTGCTACCAGGGCCATTTTAGGCACTGTAGGTTCTGCCTACCTTCTAGTTGTTCCTCAACAAGAAAAAGGATTTCTGCTAGATTCTGTGTAATATCTGCCCATCAACATACAGACATCTCAGGGCAGGGGGTAGAGTTTGGAGGTCAGATGGAGGCAATATAGGATAATTTTACAAAAAATGGCCTTGGATTCTTATATTTTGGCAACTGAATCACGCCCAGAAGTCAATAGTGAGTCTACATTTACCTCTGAGAAAGTTAGCTTAGTATTTCATTAGAGGGAATGGAGAGAAACTTTGCATTTCAGGGCATGACTCATGAACTGTTTTGGACGTCTGCTTTATGAGATTCCACAGAGGTGCCTATTTCTCCACTGACTGCAAAGCAGTGACAAACTAAGACGTAGAAATCAGCTCTAGACATTCGAAGTAGGTAAGATTACTTTTTCAAGGGAACTACATGATCTCTATCTGGCAGTACTGCATGTATGCTGTACCACAATTGTTACACCTAAAAAAAACCAGGTAAATTCCAGTTCAATAAGTATCAAGGCAACTCCTACGCAGAAACTCTGTAGGTTGTGTTCATGACAACATGGTAGCTGCTTTTGCCAGCAGACGAGGAGACACAGAGAGAAATAATAAACAATTCTGATACATTTTTCCACCGTCTTTTCCAGAGAGTTCTGAAAATTATAGAAGTCTCTGTGACTTCTGTGCTATTCTGACTGTGTACTACTCTGACTAGTTTACCAAATTGGAGATTTTGTCACAGAGTACAGGGGCTATAATGAACTCATAATCAAACCAACAGATCATTCTTAAACTAAAAACTATACAGAGCAGCTTTTGAAGTGAATGGGATGGCTGCAACACTCTGATCTGCCTGCATTTTATCACAGAAAAATAATGATGTCAAAACCTGTGGTGAACCTTCTTTAAGAAACATCACTTATTCACAGGTCACACAGGCAGCAACCAAGTTTTAATGGATCTGTGAATATAAAAAGAGTACTCTGTAAGCAATGCATCATAATTTGTTGTAGACTTGGAAGACGCAATGAAGAGCCTGCCCTACATTCATGCCCTGTTTATTTGAAATCCACAGTTTAAAGCCACTGAAAACTTCAGGAACAGAGAAGCGAGCCAACATTTCTTCTTTCCTTGCTTATATCTGCAAAGTTGCTGACATTTATGCTGGCTGGCTACTCAAGTTTTAATCATCAGTGGATTTAAAAAGACCATAGATGCATCTTTTTCAGAAAACTTCAATAACTTTCCACTAGTAGTTTCCACAGGTATAAGCATGTGTAAGGCATTGCTTTCCTAAAAATTCACTATCAGGATATTTTTGGCAGAGTAAAAAAATAATATTTCTTCAAAACAGTAGTCTTCAGCACCTATATTTACAGTATGTCCCAGATATTTCAACTACTGTATTGCTATTTGTGTTTGAGCAACACTGGGATTTTATTCTTCCCTACATGAATTGTGAAAATGTAAGGGATATTGATTTCTGGCCAAAATTTTGACCTTTTCCTCATACATTTCTAGAATATTTTTTTTGCTGATAGCAGAGTCCATTTCAAAAAGAGTTTTTAAAGAAAAAAGAAAAACAAAACCAAAAAAACAAACACTAAACACAAAAAACCCCCAAACTAATAAACAAAAAAAAAGTTAATTATATACATTTTTTTAACTAGTTTTCTTAAGGGATTGCATTTTGCAGGCCTTTCAGTTCTTCTTTAGAAATTTTTTCCCAAAGAAAATTTGCCAAATATCTGTCACCTTTTTGGGACATATTTCAACCACATCCCCATCTCTCCCCCCACCCTCCCCATTAGATACGGCTTCTCATTAGAGGACAGAAACCCAAAGTATTATCTTCACTGAGTCACAATACATGCCTTCACTGAGTCAGCATAATGCAACTCCCTTTCTAGTCTAAGACAGAGAAGCACTCTATCTCATCCAAAGGAGATATTCTAGTGAAAGGGGAATCGAAGTTGTCTCAGACAGGAAGGGGAGAGATGTTATGGGGCAAAAGTTACACCAATGTCAAAAAGCAAGTTTCATGATTGTAGGACAACTTAATATTTTTCATAAATCAGCAATAACTATTTGTAATGTAAAGAAAATGTTCTGCTCACCTGGCCTTTACACAGAACAGTGGCAGACCTTTGTTGGATATGTTTCCCCAAGGGACTGTTGCTTTCACTATTTATTCCTTGCTAAGTTAAATCATTGGCATAAACCACCAATGGCCTTATTTTATTTTTTTTTCATTTCACCCCAGGCTAATATCTTTCATTATTAGTATTTTTTTTCATATTAGCTGTTATTACATAGGTTATGATCACCCACACCCAAAGTTTTATAAGGATTAAAGTTGTAATGTGCTTCTTTGTTTCTTTGCTATGCATGCCTAGAAACAGTAGCCTAATGCTTTTGGGTAAGCCTCACCTGTAACCATTACTTGTATTTTGTTTGTTTTCCCAACACATATCAGAATCACCTAGTGGGTTAGAGCTGGGCAGATGTAGTCAAGGTCTCACTTCTCTCAGCAGTGCTTCTGGGTGTTCTTCCCACAATGAAGTCTCAGGGTAGGACAAGAAAAGTACAAAAGCAACCCTTTTATACTGCTTTTGTTGTTAACCCCTTAGTTCCAGATAAAAGTGAAACACTCAGAAAACACATTTCCAGGTTATATAAAAGCTTAATTCCAGGTTTAGCAGTTGTGAAGAAATAATTTTGTGCATTTGCTTTGTTTTAATGCAAGCTAATTTGTCTTTGGTTATAAATAGCTCTTACAGGGTCACCAATATTCAATCTGCTCAATGTCAATTCTGAAAAGTGTTCTAAGGACCAAAGAAGGTCCTCATACATAATTGCCACCAAGAAGGAACATTTAGGTCTAGCAGATCTAGCAGATCTTCAAAACCTAGGGGGCAGGGGGTCTGTCTTGTTCATTGCATCATCAAAGTTCAGTAAGCACTCCACAACTATCACCAAAAAAGTCAGGTCTGATTACAGTGTTTATGGAATGCAGACTCAATTCAGCATCCAAATCTCATCACAAAGAAGCTGTAGAATCCAGGCAGCCTAGTTAAATCTCACTGGAAGTCCAGCTAAAAGAGACAGGTCATGGTTTGTGGAAAGCTCTAAGGATTGTGTTTTTTCTTGAGCTTCATACCTGGATCAATTTGGAATAGCTGATAAAAATTATGGAAAATACTTTCATATATTTTAGAGAATTAAATTGAAACAAAAAGTATATAATTATTACCTCAAGGCCCCTAAAAAGCAATTAATTCTCAGAGCTTGAAGGCTAAGACATTTATAGCTCTTGTAAAAAAACAAATAAACAAAACAAAAAGGTAGTAAAGTAATTGGCTAATCTTGGTAAAAGGCTCTAAATATTCAAAGCACTGTATAAATACTAATTCTTATTCCACCAAATGCTGAATGCGCACATTGTACTTTACTTCTACCTTATTTTATTTCCTGTAATAAACTACAATACTTGTTCTCAAAATCTGGCTTTTTAAGCTTTGAAGAAAGAGTAGAGCATTTGACCCCTGCTAGCAGACTGAGTTTTCTGGCCAAAATGACACACTGCTTTAATTTGCTAGGGCCAAATTATGATTTGTCATGCACACCATGTAGCTATACAACACGTGTCAAGGCAGAGCACATACAAGGCAAGCTTGTATTTCTTTCACTTAACTCACTGAAAAAGATTTCAGTTACATTACTTGTAGCCTACAGTACTATAAGTTTATTGAAGTTTTAAAACCACTTATTGAAAAATCAGTTCTGCCTTTAAAAAAAAGAAAGACAACAAAATTCTGGTAATTATGTCATTCTTGAATGATGATTTAAGTTTATAGATCAGCTATTATCAAGTTCTGTTGGTCAGCAACCTAATAATTACCTGTTCATATTAATTTTTGTTATGAAACTGGTCATGCTTATGAAGCAGGTGACTTGCTTAAGAGAAAATGATTTCTTTTAAAAGTTTCTCATGATCATGGAGAAAATTTCCAGATCTGTGTCACAACTTGACAAAAAACATCACAGTTCCACTAACTAAAGAGATCCACAACAATTCATTGCCCATATTTTTTTAATTAGAATTCTGTAAGAACATACAATACTTGGCAGAGGCAGGTTATGGGGATCCGGTGAGTTTTATTTTTAAAATAGATACCAAGAATATGTTAGAATATATTCAGTAAATGAGCTACTATTTGCAAAGATGTGTCCTAAAGCATTTTCATATATTATGAAGCAACTAGTAAATGAAGGATTCTCAGCAAATCATTAGCAAATTTGTTCAAGAAAGAGTTCCAAATCTGCCGTGTGTTCGAAGGCAGTGGAGGGATAATAACTCTGCACTGCAATTCTAGCAGTGGTACAGACGTTCAGCTAAGCTCAGTCTTTAATTTCAGGTATGTTATTATTGGTGTTATAATATGACCTGTATCTCAGAATTTTAGTTTTTCTCATACTGAGAAAAATCAATATGATTTATCAACACACACATTTTTCCTGTAAACCAGAAAGCAGTCTCTTAAGCCTCCTCTCGATAGTCAATCTCTGTCCTAAATTTACTACTAGAAAAGATCTAATTGCAGCCAAGGTTTTAAATCACTCGTAGCACCTAATATGGGTGCAATTCACATATGTTGAGATATCTTTCTTTTGTTGCTTGAGGTAACGTAATCTAATTACTATCGATGCAAAGCCTGTGAGATTTAAATCTTTCTCCTTAACCTCTCATCTTCTCTGAAGTGATCATTTTTATTCAATATTTTAGGGTTTTGTCAGCACTTGGAAATGTATTTTACTTTTCATTGTAGTAATGCTGTCTTTTTTTTCTGCCCCCCTCATTTTTGTTCTCTCACTCTTCCTCACTGTTTTTCACCTCTTCTTGTGTCTCATTAGATATATGGCATCTTCTGTAGGGGCAGAGACATTAAACCCAAAAGAAGGAACTGTGTGCTTTCAAAGTTATTTTAAATGTGCTTTTACAGAGAGAAGCTGCGAAGATGAACAGTCTTTCTCCCCAATAGAAACAGAGTTCCTCAGCCATGCTAGGTGACATTGACAAAAAATGCTATTTGCAGGAAAACTCCTGGCAGGAAGACAAATCTCCTCTTGTGATTCGTATCTTCAAAGAAACCAAATAAATCCAGCAAATCACAGGAGACACTAGGATATTAGCAATGCTATAGTCGCATGTAGTACAGGCAATTTAACATCAATTTATACTTTTAAAAATATAGATATTTGTATCTTATAGTAAAGAACATGGTAAAGTTAATTTTACACTTAGAATGTAAAAGAAAAGACATTTCCTTTTTGTGTGTGTGTTGAAACTACTCACCTAAGATAATAATACATTTCAAATCACATTCAAAGCAATTTCTTTTGCACGGATATTGTACGTAAGACAAAATACCATAACTTAACCTCTCAACTAAATTACCACTTCCCTGTACGAAAAGTACATGAAGTCTTCAGGTACCATAAGACAGAATTTTCCTAGATGCCTAAAAATTACTACCAAGTATCTTGTTGTCTCTTATTCTTCCCAGTGTTTTTCAGACGGCATGTGGGATCAATAAGGGGAAGGATACCTATAAGATTAGGAAAATAAAAATATAAAAAAAAAATCTGTTTGAATGCCAAGTGAAGAGATGGCCTGCAGGTTCTTCCAGAAGAATAACAGGACACCTGATCTCAGGCTCTGTTTCTGAGGTGAGGAGTACTTCTTCAGTAAGGAGCAGTAATTTGTTTTTTCAGCTGCACACGTACTTTGTAGCACCTCTCCAGCTGCTACGTTACTGTCCATCTGTATCTTTTACAGCCAAGAGAAATCCCTTTGGGTTTTTGTCCAGGTGTCAAGATGATCAATTGTCATTCAGCATTCATCTCACATAGCTGGAGATTAATCCAGAACTAAAAAGTTTTACAAGTCCTATAAGTAATAAGGACTAAAAATTCTGAAAACTTGTCTAAGGCAGTAAAGGCAATCTCTTATATTTTTTGTTAATATGTTTTACCTGTAGTGTAAACTCTCCGCTATGAAGCCCACATGAATACTTACTGGTCAAATCAGTTAAATGCTCTAGAGGAAGACCTAATGGACTGTTGGTCGTAACGGACATTTAGCATAAATTGTTCAATAGAAAACTTCATTTTTCCTGGAGAAGTCTGTTGTAACACAAGTGCTGTGAAAAGTATTCATAGTATATGACATTTCTTCTCTTTCATGTAGCATCATAAGATAATTCAGTTTGGAAGGAACCTCAGAAAGTCTCTAGCCCACCCAAAGCAGGGCCAGCTCTAGGACTGGATTAAGTTGCTCAGGGCTTTGTCCAGCTGAGTCTTGAAAAGCTCCGCGGATGGAGAACGCACAACCTTTCAAGGGCTGGGATGTTCCAGCGCTCCATTATCTTCACAGGGATATTTTTCCCCTTTATATCCAGGGAAGTAAACTGGTTTAATGCATGACTTGTCTCTCATTCTTTCACCATAAATCTCAGTAAAAAGACAAATCCATCTTAATGGCCCCTTTATAGATGTTGAGGAGCTGCTGTTTGGTAGTCCCAAAGCCGTCTCTTCTCCAGGCTGAGCAAGCCTAGCTCCATCAGCCTCTTATTGTGGGGCACATACTGGAGTTGCTCGATGGTTCCCAGCTGAGCTAATTAAAATTTATCAGCATCCATCTTGGATTGGTGGGCTCGGAACTGGATATTGCATTTCAGATGCATCTAACATGATATGTAAAGGGGAATGATCACTTCCATTGTTGTACTGTGTTCCTCTTGATAAGAACTAGGATGCTGTCACCTTATTTACTGCCAGGCCATGCTGCTGACACCTCCACCCCAAGGTTATTTTCGTCAGAGCTGCTCCCCAATCAGTCACACCTCAGCCAGTTCCAATACAAGGAGTTAACCCATCCCGAATTCAGAACTTTACATACGTTCTTACTGAATTTTCTAAAGTTTCTGTTGGCTCATTTCTCTAATTTGCCTGCATGTCACTGAAAATTAACTCTGACCTTTAGTGTGTAAGCAGTTTCTCCAAATATGTTGCTATCCACAGACTTACTCCGCATGCACTACGTTTCTTCCTCCAGATCATTGATAAAGATGTTACAGAAGTCGTCACAGGATAAGACTTCTGAGGAACTCCACTTGTAACTAGAGACTTCCAAGTGTTGCTAAAGTCAAGGCAAATGACATGATGACTCTCTCTTTATCTACAGATCCAGTCATTTCATCATGAAAGGCAGTCAGACATGTTAGGTGTGATTTAGCCTTGGTACATCCATGCTAATGCTTCCCAGTTACCTTCGCTTCATGTGCTCAGAAATGTGCTCCAAGAGGATTCTCTCCATAACTTTCTCAGGGACTGGGGACTGTAGCTTCCCAGGCTGACCTTCTTGTCCTTTTCTGAAGATAAGTACAACATTTGTCTACCTGCAGTTACCAGGAATCTACCCTGACAGCTGTGACCTTTCAAAGACAGAAAAAAACCCCTTTCAGTGATAGCAGCCAGCTTCCTCTGCAACTTCGGGTTCATCCTATTTGGCATACACATGTGTATACTATTCTCAAGGCAATTCATTCAGCTGCTTGATGGCAATTGTTCACCACTATGCTTTCTCAACATTTCAGTCAAGACGTGAAGATCATCTGACTGAAGTTTCTAACTGAGAATTACCTTTCATATAATTTAATTTAGTTGTGTCCCTCTGAACTACATCTGGGGATCATTTACTGAGGAAAATTTAGGTAAAAATGAGGCTATTAAATGGTAAAAAATAGCAACAATTAATATTAGTTATCTTCTTTGATATCCACAATTCCCAGTAAAAAGCACACTCCCACAGCTCTGAAATCAGTGAAGTTCTCAGATGATTTCAAAGGGAGCTGAATCTTACAGAGGCAGATACATCTGTGCTTTTAGACAGATTTAGGAATTCATCTAAACTCATTTTAGTTTCTATTTTAATAGAACATAATTTAGTTTCTATTTTCATTCAAAGTAAAAGCTATTATTTACAAAGGGAATGAGGAGAGGCATGGATCAAAGGCTATTAGAACAGATGGCTGCGTAAATAACAGAGGCATAACCATTTAAGTGTGAGATTATATATGCCAAATACTCATGAACCTTTCTAAGAAAACCACACAGATTATATCTTGAATTATTTTTTAACCAAAAATAGTTATAAAAAAATCTTACATCTTCTCCACCCATATATTTCATGTCCATGGATAGTGATGGCCATATCTTGAGCAATGAAGGAGTATAGTTAATAATATCATATTAAAATATCACAGTTATTATGTGTAAGTATTCTAAATTGTAGTTATACAAATTTAAGCTTTGGCAGTGCTGAAAATATATGAAACTTGGTCTTTCTATTTCACAGATTTATCAACCTGGTTTTCAAAAATCACAAAAAATATTCAGATTTTAAAACAAAACAGAGGTTTGAAATTTCTATTGGAACCAATAAGTTCCCCCTCGTTGGTAAAGAAATATATCGGTCCCTTATGAATCCTAATTATTCTAATATCTATATGTATATATAGATATACAGCTATCTGAATTTTGTATGAATCTGACAGTGGGTGACTTTTCCCTGGGTGGGTGACAGGGGACTCGTTCAGCAGGGACAGTAGCTAATATCTGCTAGAGTTGTTCTTTGGTTTTTTTTGCAGTGGTCCAGTCTTTTCATCTATTCCAAACCACACTTTAGGAAGTCAGCTCTTCCTAAGAACTTGTGATAGCAAAAAGGCTACAATTAGTTAATGAGGTTAGTAAGAAAACTGAAAGACTCAGCCACGCTTTTCTCACCTTTCTGTTTTTCCGGTGGGAGTTTATCACCTACTCTGATGGAACTAAATAAAAAAGGAAATCTCAGTCTGCAGTTCCATGAATACAGAACTTATTTTTGCATATACAAGCTAAGTAATACAGTGATGTAAAAGTCAAATTATGGCAAATGTTGACTATTTCATAATAGTTGTATTCATTACATTAGCAACCAAGATTCTATTTTTCCATACATTTTAAAGTGGAGGCATAGTCCTGTCCCGAAGAGGGAAAAACTGTATTTGACAAGACAGTTGTCTACAGGATATGGGAAAGGACTGTAAAACATGCCATTATGTTAATAACATACAGAGTTCATAAACTTATACTAGATGTTTTAAACATCTATGATGAAAGATAAGAATGTAAAGAAAATCATGCTTTCCCTGTTCTTAGTGGCTCAGTATAAAGAGGTTTGTATCAATATGTTGCAAAGATTTGGTACAGACACACAGGTGCTGGGCCCATTTACTTTAAGCTTTATATAAGAAATACTATAATAATAAAAGAGCTGGTGGTGCACAAGCCATTTTGGCTTAGAAAAGAATAGAGTTGTCTTTTCAGTGTTTTCAGGTTCAGCGATTCACAAACACCGCTATTCCAAGCACACTTGCAAGCTCGGCTGTGTGGACTGCTTGTGTGTCTTCTGTCTGTGATACCTCTTTTTGCTCTATATAAACATGCCTCGTATTCTAATGGCTAGAACAAGTCCCTGATTGTTAAAAACTCCTCAAAAGCAATCTTATCATTTGTTTTCAAATTTCTGTATGAAAGATACACTCTGCTGTGGTTAAAATGCATATGCATATATATATATATATATAAAAAAATACATTTTTTATTTTCTCGTATTGTATTCTGAAACAGGAATGGAAAAAATCAGTGAGGAATTCCATCCCATATGTTGCTAACTTCAGGTATAAATTGATGTAGAAATAATTCTACAGCATATAGGTACCTGAGACACAAATTTTAGAATAAATGTATTACACTGGCACATTTATACAACCACATATATATGTGTGTGTGAAATGTTTATATAATGTATATATAATCTAAGTATACATATATGTATGCACATGCATACGTATTTTGCCTCTTCCTCCCATTTTCTCCTTTTTAACTCTCTAGACGGATGAAGAAACATGCATGTCTAGCAGGTGTTGTCCCTGCCCATGGTGATCTTTATGGTCCCTTCCAACCCAAACCTTTCTATGATTCTATGTTCTATTTAATTGCTGGGCAACTGAACATTATGAATTACTATTTACTTACTCTTGGTCTAGAAGGATATTCTCTGATTTCAGTAACTAACCAAAGGGTCTGACTCCAACTAAGCTCTCCACAGGCTGCGATGAGCAAAAGCCAAATTCAACTGCAGTTTATGGAGATGAAGGAAAGAAAAAAACAACTTCTAAGTTATTTCTGCCTAATTTGGCTGGTGTCTTCCTTGTGGTGTATATCAGATCTGAGGGGAGAGAGAGCAAAGTAAAATCATTCCTCAGGCAACTCGGATGGGTTGTTTTTACTCTGACTGATCAATCCCTGTTGCTGAAGGGAGCAGGGAAAATGGGATTATAATCAAATAACCTTGTTCTTTATAAATAAAAGTGTTAATTAGCATTTTAATTGCAGGACTTGTGCACTGTGAGTTGTATGTCATGTTGTTCTCAGCAGCACAGAACTGTTTTATTTTGAAGTGCCCAATAAGTTAACATTAAATTTAATAACTTACTCTTCTCATTATGCTTATTAGTATATGAAAAAATGAACAAGATATGGATAGCTCAGGGCAAAACACATTCTCCCCTCTTGTGGAACAGCAAGTTTTTTCTACGTTTCACATACGTATTGTGAGAATAAGCAACTATTTCAACCTTTAGATGAAACTCAGCATTGTCTTTCTGTACCTGACAGTCCTGTGCTTTTCCAGAGAGGATCTAATTCATGTCTCAAAGACCTTCTCTCAGAAGTCTAACTCTCATCAAACACAGTCAAAAGAGATTCAGTTCAATGTACTTATACTTTTACTCATACATCTAGACATGGTCTTCCAGGTGAGGATCTCCACTGAGAAATTATTACAAACAGGACTCCTTAGCGCAAATCAACCACAAAGGGTGGTTTTGTTTTATTTTGGTGTTTGATTTTTTTCCCCCCTCAGCTTCTGAGATATTAGAATAGAAATACAAATACTATAGACAAAAGGGACAGAAAGCCTTCTCACAGCAACCAAGGTCATGCTGCTGAAAGGGGGTTGTGGTCACTTACAGTAAAATATCTAATTATCTGCAAGTTAAAAATGAAAGTTATTATAAAAGAAAACATTTCTAAATCCATTTGCCTTAGTAGGCTTTGATGTATAAGTAAGGTTCCTGTCTCCATTCATTGAGATATATCTCAGTCTTACCCTGAGAGGCACATATTTCAAGTAATGTAGCAGCACTCCCTTCCCACAAACATATTAGGTTACAGTCAAATGAATCTATACAACTGGTGAATGATGAAGATAAACAAAGGTAAACCTTGTCCTACTGTGATTGCAGTGAACTTCACTGTACTGACCCCATACTAACAGCTTTGGTATGAGGTTGTGAAAGAGAAGTAATTGGAATTCATGGGGATTCTTAGACCATTGAATGGTTCAGTAACCTTGGCATTAATTTATAAATTGCTTTTGCTTTCAAAATACCATGCACAGAAGATAGACTACTCAAATAGCTTAGGGAATACAGCTGCTTTCACCACCACTCTTCATTTAAAAAGATCTGACCTTGCTGTGTTGAGGACCTGACATTAATGTTAGTGAAGACCTATCTGAGAAAGGACAACAAGGATAAAACCTGTTATTTAATTGTGAGCTGACAGATGTGGTAATTTATTTTCTCAGGAAATAAATTTCTATTAGGCTATAGCAACCTTTTCATTCAACCCCTTTACACTGTAGAATAAGAAAATAATTTTTTATTAGAATGTTAAAAGAAAAGATATCTCACAGTTACTTACATGTTGCAGCCAGAAATATTAGAAAAAGAAACTTGTATGGAAAAGCATTTATTCTAGCACAGAAGAGTTTCAAAAAGACATCAAGGAAGAAGTCAATCCATGTGAGACCAACTGCAGATACAGAATCTCTGGAAGCTTTGTTTTCTTAACAAAATACCTCTGTCCAAAACACAGAAGAACATAATTTAGGGAGTAAAAGTAGAACGGAGATATAGGCTGGAAAAAAACTCTGCAGGTCATCTGGCCAACCTTGTATGAAACACAACTGGATTCAGTCTTAGATATGGGTACTCAAGGACTTGTCTACTCAAGATTTGTATTGCAAGATTTCCATAGGTCCCTTCTAGACTAGGGCTTCCCTGTACTTTTCTGTGGTTCTATGAAAAAAGTAATTTTCTGTGTCTTTTATCACTGTGTTATCCATTCTACTGAGTTTTGGTCTAGTTTCTTTAGTCGTCTTTTTCTGCCAATATGTTCACAGGTGCCATTCTTGCAGTCTGTCACATTCCATATCAAACCTAACTCCACCCCTGTATACCTGAGTAAAGTTTCTATGTTCCTCTCAGGTGGCACATCCAAGATTCCACCGTCTATGTACTCCTTTTTCACATCTAAGCTCAGTCAAGAGTTCCTTGTTCATCCCACATTCCGCTACTCCTGCTCAACTTCTGCATATCAGAATGGTCCCTTTCTGTGCTCTGAGGAGGCTTTCCAGGAAGATCAGGCAGGTTTCCTGTGTCCTTTCATTCTGCAGGCAGCCTCCCATGGGATTCCAACAACTGGTTCCCTGGAAAAAAAACAGAATTAATCTCTCTTGAAGTAATTCTACTTGCCCTCCTTATTTCTCTCATGATCTTTAATTCACTGACCTTGCTGTAGCTGATGTTACTGTAGCTGAGGCTGTTAATGACTATTCCTAACTATCAGAAGTATTTTATTAGTCATCTCACTGAGTTCCTGTATCAAAAAACTGTAATCAGCACACTCCAGATTTCTACCACTTTGCTTGCACACAACTATTTTGCTCACCCAGTAAATGTTAAAGTTGTTAAAGTGTTTTATGAGAGCCAGGGCCTGTAATTGTGAGGCTTATAGTCTTTGTCGAAAAGCAAATTCCTCCTCTTTTTTGGAGAGGCCTGTCAATATTTCACTGATACTGGTCTGTCCTCTAATTTCAATCCATAATCCATTGATCAGCTCTCAACCTTTACTAGAACAAAGATCCATGCTTTCCAATTGCTTTTATGTGTAAGACATAACGCCCATTTCCCAGCTTTTCTGACATCTGTATCCATCCATGGCAGCACTTCAATTATTTGAGCTCTATTACCATGCCTTTTTGATCCTAGAAGGATTGTAGCTGCTGTGGGACTGGCTGGAATATGTGGATCAGGCTCAGCTGGCTTACCCTGATGGAAACTGTTCCTTCCCAGCTCTCGCCAGGGCACTACATCTTTTCTGCAAGAGCACGTCTGCACTGGAAAAAATCTTTCTTATTTAGCCAGAAGTAACAACTTTCCAGCCTCTGCCTGCCCACACATAGAAGTTGGCCATCTCTCTTTCCACGCAATATTCTGGAGGTTCAGCAACTGTAAATAAAGGTAAACTCTCTGTCTGTAATCAAATAAGATATTTAAAGTAGCTAAGAAATTTAATTCACTTCTCTAATTTGAAGCTGCAGGCCAATAAAACAAGCAAACAAAAATCCAAAATAATCAAAATCACAAAAAGCAAAATAATTTGAGAAGGCTTATTGGGCCATATGGAATGGTCCAATATGGAATGGTCCAATAATGGTCCAACACACCACAGGATGCTATCCCATAATATCACATGTACACTAGATGGAGGATTACTTTAGCTTAATATTTTATCTTTATTTTGTATGACTGACATGAGGTAAAGAAGGTAGCATATACTGCATGACACAAAAGAGACGTCTGCTTTCTTACCTGACATACTTGGAATTCTTCATTGGAAACTTATATCCAATAAATTTATAATTAAAACAATGTTCTTCCTCTTAGTATTGTTCCCAGAGGGAATACTTTTACAGCCTTCTGCCTTTAGCAGTAGATAGTGCTCTGTATTGTCACCTTATTGGTTGATGTCTTTCAGGTGAGAGATTCCTGAACAGTTATAATGGCTTCTGAGGAAAAGACTCTTACAAAATTGAAGTTTTGTTGGTATTTTTTCTAAAAATATTTTATTTTGTCAGATCATCATTTGTGAAATCATATATATTCATCATTGAAAAAAAACCTAAATGAAAGTAGAATTGTTTCAGGGGGAAATATCAAGGAGTAGAGGATAGGTTTCTGTCTTCAGTGTTACCACTGAGTAATCATAACATTTAACCTTCACTTTACCCAATTCTCAAGACAGTTTCAGATCTAGTGTTTTAGCAAGTGTTTACTGGTAGACCTTTTTTTTCTGTTCATAGTACAATCTATCTGTAACTGCTAAGAAGAACTGCAACATATACAGTTATTATTTAGTTATTTCCTTTCATTTATTTCTGTGAGCTATGCAATTTTCTCTGTTTCAGTGACTTGAGACAGTACTTTTTGTTTAATCATACGCAATTCTGTAGGTTGTAACTTGAATAGTGTCCGACAAAGTCCCATGACAGAACTTTGTTTGATTTTTTATTTGAAGATCCAGGTGTTCTCTTGAAGACCTTTTAAAAGGTCTTTTTAAAAAACTGCCTAACTTTTGTAGCTATCTTAAAACCAGGAGAGGATTTTTTTGGGTCTTCTTTATCTATTTGGTTTTGTGTTTTTCCTTTAAGAAAAAAACATAGTAGTTTTGGATGACAATATGTTTTACAGTTGGATAACATTGTTATTCTCTGCAAGATCTGTTTACAAATCCAAATACTGTGTTGTGAAATGATGTGTTGTATTGAACCAATATTTGTCTTGGGAGAAAGTCAGAACTTTAATAGTTCTTTCTTACTTCAGTCTTACATAACTTCTGTAGCTTAATGATGTTAAAATCTCTGTAACTTCACCTTAAACGAAAGCCATGAAGAGTAGAGGTATCATGTAGTTCCAACAAGCAACATAAGCAATTCAGGTTTTCCAAAAATATAATTAGGTATATCAGGTGGCATAGCTTGAAATACAAACCTGCATAAAGAAGTAAAACAAAAACACATTTAAAGGCAACGAACTGGAAGTAGTCCAGTCCATAGAAAGTTTTCCTTTTAAATGATATATTTTTATTTTCTTATTCATAACTTTTTCCTTTATTTCATTTATGCAAAAGTGAAAATTGACTGAGACTGATTCTAACTGTGGCTGTGCCTCAATCACCAGGGAAACAAAAATTTAAAATAAATGCATGACCTCAAGGAATACGAAGTGAGAACCAAGGGTAGTTTTACTAGTAGCTTTCTTGCAAAGCTGTCATTGATTGATTGTCTTTGTGTATATCTCTTGGCAAAAATCAATGTTTCCTTTAAGTAAAGCAGTGTTTGGAGAAAGAAAATACATGTTTTGAGTATTTTAAGAGTCCACCTAGCTGATGAGCACCACCAAAAATGACAATTTATTGCTAAATTCCTCATCTGTAAGACATAGTTTTGTGGTTGTGAAACTAAATGTCATTTTAAATTACTGTTGCTGTTATATGGGTATAGAGTAATATGTCTGCATGTACTTCTGTGAAGACATTTTTAATTGTTTTGAAAAAAATTGGTCTGTGATTGGTCCATGAAGTTACTTTACTGTCTTGTGAAACACAGGGATATTTCCTGCTCTGAAGAATACTAATGACCTCCCTACCCAGCACTTATCTACTTGTTTATTCAGTTAGCAGGTCTATAGCTTTTTTGTTTGTTTTGATTTTTGCTTGGTATATATTTTAATAGAATGTTTAATATCTTTAGCAGTGATCTGGATAAGGGAATTGAGTGCACCCTCAGTAAGTTTGCAGACGACACCAAACTAGGTGGGAGTGTTGATCTGCTTGAGGGTAGGAAGGCTCTACAGAGGGACCTGGACAGGCTGGATCGATGGGCTGAGGCCAATGGTATGAGGTTTAATAAGGCCAAGTGCTGGGTCCTGCATTTCAGTCACAAGCCCAAGCAACACTACAGGCTTGGGGAAGAGTGGCTAGAAAGCTGCCCAGCAGAAAAGGACCCGGGGGTGCTGGTGGACAACCAGCTTCACATGAGCCAGCAGTGTGCCCAGGTGGCCAAGAAGGCCCACAGCATTCTGGCTTGTATCTGGAATAGCGTGGCCAGCAGGAGTAGGGAAGTGATGGTGCCTCTGTACTTGGCACTGGTGAAGCGTGTTCAGTTCTGGGCCCCTCTGTACAAGAGGGACATTGAAGTGCTGGAGCATGTCCAGAGGAGAGCTACCAAGCTGGTGAGGGATCTGGAGACCAAGCCATATGAGGAGAGGCTGAGGGAACTGGGCATGTTTAGTTTGGAGAAGAGGAGGCTGAGNGGGGTTTTTTTGGTTGTTTTTTTTTTGTGTGTGTATGGTTGGACTCGATGATCTCAAAGGTCCTTTCCAACCATGAAGATTCTATGATTCTATGATTCCATGAAACGTTAAAAAAAAATCAAAGGAATATTGATACGTATGCCAAAATATGGTACAGTCATTCATATTTTTCAGGTATTCAGATAGAAAGCAGTAGTTAGAATCCACACATTGATAGAGTAGCCTCACCAATCACTGCACCTCATTAAAACTGAAACCAATGGACATTAGGCAAATAAATAATTTTTGACCTCCTCTTTGGTTATCAAATACCCACTAGCCGGTTGTTGTATGACTGGAAAAAATATTTATCCTATGACTAATATATATTTGAGAGCCAACTGAAACTAGAAATAAAGTAGGATATTACAAATATCTTCGGGTGTTAAGGGTAGAAGATTTGAATGATGCAGTTATGGCAAAGTACTGTGAAGAAACAGAAAAAAGAGTAAAGGTATAACTAGCCCTGCGATATCATAATGTGCACTTTGTTGACATCAGATCTTTTCTTGGGGTTATTTTCCATCCCATTGTTTTGTTTCTGGCAATACGATATGTTTGATTACTGTATTATTCCCCCCACAACTTTAAATGTAACTGAAGAGGGGCAGTTTCAGTTTGAGCTAAAACTAAAACTTTGTGTTCCCTGCTAGAGAAGAACTCTTTGAATAATGCATTTTCCTTATGTGTGGATGCAAAAATTGCTATTAATCTTGTTAGACTAATTAATATTTTAAGAATTTAATCAAAATACAACAAGGACCCATTACTAGTCAAAATACAAGCAGCCAGTTCTACCATGGATCATTATTAATACAATAAAGTCCACCAACACAATTCTTTGCTCTTTCTATTTGATGTTAAATTTTCATTCTTCCTACATATTTTTCCTTCAACCACTCCAACACCTGCTGGAAAAATAGCACAGTGAGCAGTAGGCAATCCAGGAGACTCCTGGAGTGCATCGAAGATAACTTCTTAAGTCAGGTAATAGATATCCCTAAAATAGGGGATGCAATACTGGACCTGTTGGTCACCAACAGAAGTGAAATAATTGGTGACATTAAGGTTGGAGGCACCCCGGGCTGCAGTCATCATACACTGATGGAGTTTGTAGTTCTGAGGGATACGGGTCATGCAAAAAAGTAAAGTTAGGACCCTGAATTT